>OX411311.1:68931436-69349302 GCA_948150685.1 Rhaphigaster nebulosa | reverse complement strand
GCATTACTCGATGAAGACCCAAGTCAGACGCAAAATGAACTTGCAGAATCATTAGGAGTTGATCACACAACAGTTTCCAAACGTTTAAAAGCATTAGGAATGATTCAAAAGCAAGGAAAATTGGGTGCCGTACGAATTAAAGCCGAGAGACGTCGAACGGCGTTTTTTCATATGTGAGCAGCTGCTCCAACGGCAGAAAAGAAAGGTTTTTTGCATCGTATCGTGACTGGCGATGAAAAGTGGATACACTACGATAACCCGAAGCGTAAAAAATCGTGGGGTAAGCCCGACCATGCATCAACATCGACGGCAAAGCCGAATATCCATGGTTCCAAGCTCATGCTCTGTATTTGGTGGGATCAGCTGGGTGTAGTGTATTATGAGCTCCCCAAACCCAACGAAACCATCACGAGAGATCGCTATCGACTACAATTAATGCGTTTGAGCCGAGCATTGAAGGAAAAACGGCCTCAATACGAGGAAAGACACGACAAAGTAATTTTGCAGCATGACAACGCTCGGCCACATGTTGCAAAACCGGTCAAAACCTACTTGGAAAAGCTCAAATGGGAAATCCTTCTCCACCCACCGTATTCACCGGACATTGCTCCTTCCGATTACCACTTATTCCGATCGATGACTCATGGCTTGGCTGAGCAGCACTTCCAATCTTATGAAGATGCCAAAAAATGGATCGATTCTTGGATAACTTCAAAATATGAGTCGTTCTTTCGACATGGTATTCGTATGCTGCCAGAAAGATGGGAGAAAGTAGTGGCTAGCGATGGACAATACTTTCAATGACATGTTCTTTACTAATTTTTTTAAATAAAGCATTTATTTTCACGAAAAAACAGCGAGAACTTATTCAAGTCCCTAATATATATATACATATTTTTTTTTATTTTTTTTTTTTCGGTTGGCTCTACAGACCTTGTAGATCTTTGGCCGCCTGGACCAGCCTTCTCCACTTCTGCCTATCTTGAGCTACTGCTTTCCAGTTTGCTGCATGCAGCTCTTTCGCATCTTTGTTGATCCTATCTATCCATCTGGTTTTTGGCCTTCCACGTGGTCTCCTGCCAACTATTGTGGCATTAATCGTTGTGAAAAGACGTCCTGATGGATTGCTTCGAGCTACATGCCCCGCCCATCTTAACCTCCTTGCCTTCATATCATGAGATACTGACTGACCAGTTTCTGTAAGTAGTTCTTTATTGGTCTTTCTTCTCCAGGATTTTAGATTCTGATCCCATATCGCTCCGGTTATCGTGCGGTGGACTTTCCTTTCAAATCTCTCGATTCTGCTTTCTTGGGTGCCGGTTAGAGCCCAGGTCTCGCAGCCGTACATCAGAACTGGTTTTATCACAGCATTGTACATCCTTAATTTGAGATTTCTGAAGATTTTTCGGGATTGTCAGTACTCTTGACAGAGAGAAGAAAGCTCTATTTGCGCTTGTTATACGCTGATCTATCTCTGTATGCTGGTCATTGACTGAGGTTATTGTGGAGCCGAGGTATTTAAAGCTGTCTACTTTCGGGAATGTTCTGCCATCCACGCAGATACTATTGTTGGGGTGGATTTTTCGGCTAACTATCATGTATTTTGTTTTGTCTTCATTTATTTGCAAGCCTATTTGCTCTGCTTCTCATAACAGAGGAGTCCATCCCCCTGCCTCAGACCTGTTCTAACTTCAAAGGCTTCAGACACATCTCCTTGTATCAGGACTCTGCATTTGGGGTCGTTTGTACACGCCTTCGTCAATCTCACCAATTTCCCGGGAATACCCAGCTCAGTCATGATTTTCCATAGGCAGTTTCTGTCCACGGAATCATAGGCTGCTTTGAAATCGACAAATAAGGCGTGCACATCCTGCTCTACTTCCCAACGTTTTTCGAGTACCTGTTTTAGGATAAAGATCTGGTCTAGCGTGCTCCTTCCTCTTCTGAATCCTGCTTGGTGGTCGCCTATTATATTTTCATAGTGGGGATATATCCGGTTTAGCAGGATATTAGTCATTATCTTATAGGCAACCGGAAGGAGTGCTATGCCTCTGTAGTTACCACATTCATACATGGACCCCTTCTTTAGGATAGGGCATATTAGACCTGTGTTCCAAGCCTCCGGTATCCTTTCCTCCTCCCATATTTTCTGAATTAGTTCTAATAGCTTGGTTTTTAGAGTTTCGCCTACATCTTTAAACAGCTCTGATGGTATGCTGCCCAACACTGGGACCTTTCTTCTTTTAAGCCTGTCGATAGCTATTTCCACATCCAGAATGTCTGGTTTTTCAACCTCTTGCGGGTCGAGGTCTTCCGCGTGGTCCATGTCTTCTTCGTTTGTGGGGTTCCCTTGGTTGAGAAGCTGCTGGAAATGTTCTTTCCAGATGCTTAATACCTTTTCTTTTGATGCCGTCAGTTTGCCATCTTTTCCTCGCATTTGCGTGTTTCTCGCTTTATATCCTACCCTTTCTTTCCTGATGTCTGCGTAGAATTCGCATATATTTCCAGCCTGCCAGTTGTCCTCAATAGTTTGCAGTCTTTCTTTGAGGAATTCTCTTTTTGCTTTTCTTATTATTCTGTATGTCTTTGTCCTGGCGGCGGCGTATTTTTCCAGCGTGTTATGATCAGCTTTGGCTACGGAGAGAACTTTAATTTTTCTTCTTTCCTCCACTGCCTTTTCACATGCTTCTGTGAACCACTTCTTGGCTTTTCGTTTCTCCTGAATACCTATTACTTCCTTAGCTGTTTCTTTTAACCTCCTTCTTCTTTTAAGCTGTTTCTTTTAACTTCCTTAGCTGTTTCTTTTTGTTTTTTAGCTGTTTCTTTTCGTTTTCTGTCTCTAATGCCTCCCAGTGTTGGTCAACCGTGAGGCCCTCTGAGTCCAAGGGTTCGAATTTATTCTTCAGCTCAATTTGGAATTTAGCATTTAATTCAGGATTTTTCAGATTATGGACTTCGTACCTGTTTCTTTCCACATGGTCCCCTACTTTGTTGATTCGCTTCAGCCTCTGACAGAATTTGATCCTAATCAGAGTGTGGTCCGAATCACAGTCTGCTCCACGGTAGCTTCTTATGTCTTGGATGGAGCTCTGATGTCTCTTATCTATCAGCACATGGTCAATTTGGTTTTTAGCACCTTTAGGGCTTACCCAGGTGTACTTGTGGATGTCTCTGTGCGGGAGCATCGTGCTATTGACCACTAGACCCTTAGCTGCTGCCAGACTAATACATCTCACTCCATTGTCATTGCTTGTTTCGTGAAGGCTTTGGCCTCCGATAATGGGCCTGAATTGGGGTTCTCTGCCTATTTTGGCATTGAAGTCACCTATGACTAATTTGATGTCATATTTTTGAGCCTGGTCCACTACTTTTTCTAGCTGATCGTAGAAATCATCCTTCACCTCATCATCTTTATCTTCAGTTGGTGCATATACGTTAATAATCGTGGTATTAAACCAGCGACCTCTAATTCGTAGTACACTTATCCTCTCGTTAATCGCGGTGAAGTTTATAACTGATTTCCTTGCAGCTGGACTAACTATAAATCCAGTGCCAGCTGTTCCGTTTTTGGCATTTCTCCCGGTGTAGAACAGTGTGGGGCCATCAATAGTGGTTTCACCACCTTCTGGCCATCTCACCTCTTGTATGGCTGTTAACGGTACTTCATTCACTACCGTTTGGGCGGCCCCTGGTCTGTATAAGCTCCGAACATTCCATGATCAAAGATGGAGTCCGTTATATATATATATATATATATATATATATATATATATATATATATATATATATATTTTTATTTATTTTTTTTTTCGGTTATCACTAAGATCATGGACATCTTTGGCCGCGCGATGTGGTATTCATACAGATATATATTGCTTGCGGGAGAACTGACGGCCTGAAGGGTGTCACCCAACCTCACGTATCCCCCCTCATTCGAGTATGTGAGGCCCGTCAGCTTACCCTACCCCATAACTTAAATTGTGAATCGCGTTGTGGTTTTCCAGGATTTCAAATAGCTTCCAGAAATTTTGTTCCATGGACGATCTGCTTCATACATAAGAAATGTAGCTCCTCGTGCGCCTGCTGACCCCGAACAGCCATAATCCATGGATCTAGACCGATTTGTCACTGCCATTGCACCCGAGTGAGTCGGTGGGAAAGACACTTGGCCCCAAAGGGACTGAAGGTATGGGCAGCCTGCCGCTGCACCATGGCACCAGCTTGAGGTTGGAAGACCCTCTCCAGGCTGTCCCGCAAGTTATAAAATGTCTGTAAGAAAACCATATCGCGCGGCCAAAGATCTGCATGGTCTATAGTGCTAATAAAAAAAAAAAAATAAATATATATATATATATATATATATATATATATATATATAGAGAGAGAGAGAGAGAGAGAGAGAGAGAGAGAGAATAACTAATAAATAAGTAAATATAGAATAACTTTTCAGCTACCTTCATTAGAATAAAAGAGATGAAAACGAGTGATCAAAGTATAAGATTATCATCATATTCTTCACATATTTGAAGCAAAGGTCAATAAAATCCAGTACCAAAGATACGTAGAATCCTGAAATTCAAAAAATATCGGTCCGTCTGCCGTCCGCTGCTTTTCTGCGAGACAACTGGGCCGATTTTTTTAGATTTGGCACCAAAGTCACGGGACCTAAGAATGGTCGCCGGAACTTGACATTACCATCCACCATCTTGATTCAAAATGGAGGCTAATCTGAGGTATTACACATAGATCTCGTCCAGTAATGAAGATAAAGAAACATTTTAAGTGTTTCGGAATCATTGTATCAAACAATTTTCCCTTTTTTTTTTTTTAAATAAACCATTATGTGATAATGTACCGCGTTTTGTAATATGTAACCAATTTCCTCGTAAGATAATTGGGTCCTTCTTAGACAATTGATATAACACTTCATTGATGACTGTATGATTCACATTGACAGTACTGTATTTTTTTCATTTAATTTTCTATTGATTTTAATGGCATCTCAGATACTGTTGTCAAAATATCTCATCGTAATTTTTTCTATAAAGAAAGAAAAATCAAAATATTCCAATTTTCAAAATTGAGAGGGTGAGGGTATGTGTGAGGGAGAGGACATAGTAGAATGGGGATACGAGGATGAGGAATATAACAATAATATAGGAAATAATAACAATAAAATACAAAAATTGTAGTTTTATTGAAATATCTTTAGTTTCAATAATTTTTAGTTAAATTATTACATCATTATTAAAGCATTATAATTATTTTTAAATTGTTACAAAGCGTATGAGATAAATCAATTTTATCCTATTAATAAACATTGAATGAAATACAATTTTTATAATAAATAAAAAGCCAGGGAGTAAGGTTTTTGTGCTTATTTATTGTTAACTGATTAGGCCTTACCTTAAGAGCCTCCATATTTACAATTGAGGACATAAAGCAAAATATTTTTAACTAAGCCAAAAACAATTTTAATCTCAATAAAGTACAATAAAGAATAATAAATAAATAAAGTTTTGAATTGGTACATGTCGAAGTCGTAATATAAGAAATAAAGGTACTAGAAACTGAAAATATTCCTTCTTGCATTAGCCTGAACTTTTACGGCTCTACTCGGAAGAAACGGCATCGCTTCTATTGCCTGACACAGCACCTGGTCCCTGAGATGATAAGTATAAAAAAGCCATACTTGACTCTATAAATAACAACTATAAATCCTTAAGGAGTCCACAAAGATCTCGAAGGTCTCGTGTTCCACGCCATAATTCGGAAAAAATATCTCGTTTAATAAGATATATAGAACGAATAAAAACAATCATAATATTAAACCATTACGAAAGAATCTTTTAATTTTTTATAGCATTCGTTAATCATTAATTACTAGTAAATTCATACTGCAGCACAAAAAATTGTAAAACAATAAATAGATTGGATTATTCATAGAACAAATAATACGATTGTGCTTGTACTGGTAGAGAGCGGCACTTGTACGGCAAGTGGGCCTTCAGGTCCTTATTTCCAACACTCCATTACTCAAAGTTAATCCTCTATCCTTACAACAGAGGAAATGTAAAAATTAATTTCGCAGGACCAACTAGTGGAGAATTGACTAGTGCCTAGGAAAAGTGGCTAATGGAGAATCCGAAGCCGAATAAAAATTGTTGTTCAACTTCTTCTTTGGCGCAACAATCCGTTGCTGAATAGTAATACCCTAATTCCGATCCATAGCTTGTCTACATCTTCGCGATCCTCATCTAAAGATTCCAAGGCTTCAAACCTATTCTTGATATCCACCGCGAATAGATTTCTAATTGAAGGATTTTTTAATTTATTTAGATCGAAATTTTCGGAACAAATACGGCTTTCTTTTCTGTTTTTTATATTAAGTTTTTGTCGAAGTTACGCGATTATCAATTCATGATCTGACCCACATTCTGCCCCACGATAAGACCTCACGTTAATTATACTATTTTGCCATCTTTGCTGTATCAAAACATGATCAATTTGATTGCGTGTTTGTGAATCCGGCGATGTCCAAGTATACTTATGAATATCCTTATGTTTAAACGTAGTACTTTTGATAGTTAGGTTTTTCGAGATAGCAAAGTTTATTAGACGGATCCCATTATCATTACTATGTTCGTGCAAACTTTCTTTACCAATCGTCGGATAGTATAATTCTTCCTTTCCCACCTTTGCGTTTGCGTCCCCTAATATTATTTTCATGCAGTTTCGAGGTACTTTATCATAAACCCATTCTAGTTTATCATAAAATTCGCATTTAACTTAATCATCATTGTCTTCGGTAGGACAATGTATGCTTATCAGCGCGATTTTAAACTACCGCCCCTGAAACATGGCCACAGATATCCTATCACTAAAAAATTGTACGTCCCTCAATGCGGAGAGCAATCTATTCCTAATTAGAAATCCAGTACCTAAACAATAATTACCGATCCCACCGTACCAAATAGAATAGTTCCCTTCTGTTAAAGAACCCTCCCCTGGCCAACGAACCTCTTGCAGTGCCACGATATCTACATTGTATCTCTTAACCTCGTTTGCTACCAATTTTAACCCATCCGCTGTATTCAAACTTCTTACGTTCCACGTCCCTATACCTAAATCTCTAATTTTCAACTTGCGCCATGAATCCCCTGAAGTAGTCTCCCACCCGGAGACCCGAACGGGGGACTAGTTTATCTCCGGATAGTGAGCGTTTTACCTCAGAGAGATCCATGACTTTTTTGTTGCATTTTGTGAACTAAAAATATGTTAATAGGGCGTTCAAACCTACGTCACACCCTCCAGCAAGCCTGGAGGGGCGCTCTCATTGTTGGTCAGCGTGTCCATCGGATTTAGCCGGGAGGAACTTCCAAGGAATTTCCACCGACCATCCCCACATCCGCCACCCGTGGGACGCTCCCCTATGCGGTAATGAGATACGCGCGAGGAGGAAGAAAGAAGGAAGAAGGAAAGCGTATTGATTTTCTCAATTTCTTCGTCTTTGGCTATTAGTTAGTCTATTTATTAAATTGATCTTCAGAGCAAAACTGTATTGTTAATACAATGATTACTTTAACAAAAATTTCGAACTATTTCAAGAAAATAAAAATAAATAAAGAAAAAGAATAAAAATAAAATAAAAACGTTATTGTACGTCGGTAAACATAATTTTTTCAGTGGATTTCGTTTAATAATAAACTTCTAATCATTGCGTCAACATTTTTTAATGAAAGAAAAATCTCTACGCAAGCCCTTGGTCATTTTAGATAGAATTATTACTTACACAATAATAATTTCTGACCAGTAAGACGAAATCGCGCACAGTCGAAATCACAAACATGAGAAGAAAGGGGCAAATTTTTGTTTTTATTTGAAAAATCAAAACTCTATAGCTTATATCTCCATGCATAATCTATTATTTATTTAATTTGCAAACTTTTGAAAAATAAAAAAAATGTAGTTGTAAATAACAATGTTTGAAAACAGCACAAATGGTTACAGCCAATTTCTTTTTTTCATTTTCATGAAAAACATTTTTTTCATCTTCTTTTTTTTTCTTTTTTTTTTTACTGTTTAATAAACATTATCTACTCACGGCAGTTGAAGAAGAAATTTAAAAAAAAAACTTTTGAATCCATCTATAAGAAAAATTTTAATAATAAAATAGATAAATAATAAAAAATCACCCATGCCCAAAATACAAAGATTATTACAAGACCCCTTCGATAAGCAATCAGCACAACAAATCAATCAAAATTCAGATCTCCAGACTTAACGTAAAGTAAAATCGGAACGGTATCCATCAAACAGGTGCTTTCTTCCATCAGAAGTGCCATTCTAGAACGTGTTGAACATGGCAAGCCAGGAAGGGATTCTTAACAAAAAGTTGTTAAGAAAGCGGATCCTTACGGTAGAAAGCAGTTGCGATAGAAATAATGATGGATTTAGTTCTCAAGCTGTTCACTTCCCGCTTCATCAATCTCTATCGATTCAAAGCAACTTTGTCTTTCGCCTCACCTTTGTTACGCTTACAGACGAAATAAAACTCCTAGAGAAAAATATTCCTAATCATACTGCATTAAGCAAAATAAAAACACTTTATTATTAAGTATTAATAGTCAGATGCCATTAGTAAAAATAAAGATTAATAAACATAAACACCTAACAACAAGAAAAAGTGATAGATACCTACTATGACTTTATTTGTTCATATTTATTTAGCCAGAGTATACGGTTAGAACAGGAGTTCCCAACACTTTGCGTCGAGCGTCAGTGTGCCCGTCTGACGTCACTCGTTCTCGCGGGCACAATTGTGTCCGCCTAACCTAGCCTGCATCAGTGACCACCAACTGTTTTACGTTACGTTCTCCAGTTCGATGAGTTTTCAAAAAAATATTGTTTAATTTTATTTTTTTTTTGCTTAATAACTAATGATTAATGGATAATAGAACGGAATTGTTTGATTATAGTAAATTATTCTGATCCTAACATTTATGTTTTCCTATCAATGAAATGACACTGTTGGTAACACGGCATTCAACTAATTTTATGTCCAGATTGTTTTAAATTCAAAAATGTGTGAATATACTCGTAATTTAAGGAAACGAACGTATAATTTTAAATGACTGAGAGGAATCTTAATATTTTGTTTGGTTAATGATTTTTTTTTGTTTTCTCTTTATTTGATTATATGTTCACAGGCATTATTTTGATTTCCTCAATTTGTAGTATCCTTTTTTTTTAATACATGATTTACTCTGTGATGGATAGACTGTTTTATTATTATTTTTCAATAAAAAGCATTACAGCTCACTCTCATATTTCTTTATTATATTATAACATTAATATAAGTACCTTTTGGTACACAGTATCATATGCATCTGAAAACTTCAAACATAACATAGAAATTCATAATAATCCTTTGTATCTTAGCAGTATCACGGAATTAACAAAATGCTTCACTCTTCGGTCCGAAATAGATTTTTTTTGTTTTTCAAAAAATGTATACAATCCTGAAATATAAAGTCTTGCGGAACAACTTATTCTATAGAAGATTGCAATCACGATAAAGCTGTGAAGTTGATAGGTGCTAAAGGTGCCTTATCAAAGGAGATAAAAAGAACGGAAGGAGTGCTGAAGCCGAAAGATCCAGTTCTTTATCTATTGATCCTTCTTTTTTTATTTGATATTATTTTTATCTAGCATCGCAATTTCCTCAAAGCGGTATGGGAAACATAACGAAATTCGGATTTACGGAATTTTCCATACTATTGATACATCGATAATTTTAAAACGTTGCATTAGTTTCAACAACAATAATAGTAACATTTATCGAAATTATTAGATATCTGGACTTAAACTTAAACTAACTTATCCTGATATTTATGGCAGATACTGCCAAAAATCGTTATCTTCATGTCTTACTACATTAAACGCCAGAAATAACTAAGTTCATAAGTAATTAATGGGAGCAAAAATTCTACCCAAAAAAATAAATTATTTTTTGGATATTATTGTAAGATTCCAAAACAAAGCCTAGAGACTCTCAAGTACCAGTAAATAACTAGAAACTAAACTAGTCAACATTTCGCCAATTCAGGTATCATCAGGACAGAAAAGGATAAGATCACATAGACGCAGACCAGATCTTGGTCGTTTTTAGACGTTGATGTGAGATGTGAGTTTGTGTCTGGCCTGCGTTTATGTGTTCTTATTCAATAAAATTTCTTTTCACTTACATCTCGATCTACTCTTCGGAAGGTTATCCATTAGAACAAAACCGACCACTTTTCTGGCTGGCAATTCGTTCTTTATTTTATAGTTCTGCACAACAACTTCCATTTCCATTTCAATCGTCACGATGATTTTATTTCAGTTCAGTACAAATAACGGAATTCCGCGCTGTGTTAGCCATATTAATATTTCTTCAGATCAAATATTTTATTTTCGAAAATCACAAAGCGCCCTTCTTCCCTCAACTAGCTATAAATTCCAAAAGAACAGTAAGAAACATGATAGTCCTGTAAATTCTGGCTTTCAGATTTCTGGATATTCGGAGCGAACAGAGTAATTTTATGCCAGAAAATATTTTTACGATAACAATGTATCAAAACCAATTCAAAAACCTTAAAAGACTTCTTCTAAAATTGACCTTAATCAAGAACACACAAAGAAAGGATCATTGAACATATTGCGCACCAGAACTCCTTTGTTTAAAGATTACTGATTTGAATACTTATGCAGAGGGAGTCATTTGTGAGTATGAAGAGTGAGTGATGTGAAGAGGAGATCAGTGGGTGTAAGGTAAAACGAAAACCTAAGAAGTTGTTCACGGCGATGAAGGAAAGAAAATGAAAGTTATTTGCCTGGGTAAAAGTAGTGAAATAATGCTCGTCAGATAGGCAATAATCAAAAAATTTGAAATCAAAGCCATAATAATAGCAAAAAGATAGTTCATAAAAAAAGAAGTATAGGCAAACAACATAAGGAAGAACCTAATGGGCGGAGCATAGGCCGGGAGCTCACCCTCGAGAAGAGAAAAACCTTTTCCCTTTATGTAATTTTAGAGTTCTAGTTTGTCAAATATACCATCTTAAATTTTTGTTTAACATTTTGATTTATTTTTTAAATTCCTTCGTTCGCGTACACTAATTCTTAAGTTAATCGTAAGAAAAGGTAATTGTTAGGTGTAAGAGCAATAAAAGGTTCTTCCTTAAGTTGTTTGCCAATAATTAATTTCAACGGCAACATAAAGAAAGTAGGGATGGACTCCTTTTTTTAGAGATGTTCTATTGACTATAGATTATCGATAGATAGCCTTGACCCAACGCTTTTTCCAATGATGGTTAAAATAAAATTTATTAATTTAAAAAATATTCTTAGTTAAAAATTATTCTTAGGTAAAATTATTCAAACTATTCTCTGATTATCATCCATCAAGCCAGTTTTTCTATTGTCCTTAAATAATTAATACGAAAATAATTTTAGTATTTTCTTATCAATCAGTAAAATAATTCCAATTTTACTACGGTCAGTTAAAAAATGTATCACTGAGGCTGGTAAAGCATGGTAGATATTTTTTCTCAGAGCTAATTCAGAAAAACTATCCGCTCTAAATGTAATTAGAGCGGATTTTCAAAAATATTTAAATTCCTTCGGCATAGTATTACATAGAAATTTTAAATGAAATAAAATAGTTCCTGTACTAAAATATGTCTTGAGTTTTTTAAATTGTTTATATTACTACTAATAAAAACTGTAGTTATCTGAATTGCTTTTTACTTTTCCTTACTTATATATGAAATAGTAAGGCAAAGTGTCGCAATCGTGAAAAATTTCAAATTCGGGTTTTCAACAAAAATACACGTTTTATAGACCCTTGAGTCTAAATAATGTCTCGCAAAAATATCTCTGTGTGTGAACAGCCTAGCTCGAAAACGAAAAGTCGTACGAAACTGAAATTATGTATTAAAAGTAGCTATATCTTTAGGATATTACAGCAACTTTTTTGTCAAAATCGATTGACCAGATGTTCCAATATAATCGATTTTATCCTTTTTTATAATTTTCTCGAAAACGGCTGTGATGATTTTGATGAAACTTGCCTATTGTCTTCACCTTGAAACCCTTTAGCTTTTCAGATATGTAGTGCATCATCGAGGAAATGCAGAGAAAAAGTTATGATGATATTTTATTTGCGTATAACTCAAAAAGGAAGCATTTTATGGTAAGTTATGTAAAGAATCATCAGGAAGTTAATTAAATTATCTAAAAAAAAAAAGGAATCTTCGAAACCGGACCAATGTTAGCAAAGATACAGCATATCGGATTAGCCCGGAATTTGTCTATTGCTTTTTTAATATTGATCTTAAAATTTTCATATATGTAGTAAATCACAGAGAAAATCCAGGAAAAAAAGTTATAGCCAAAAGAAAAATTTATTTTTTATTTACTTACCCCAAAAATATGCATTTTATGGTAAATTATGGATGAAATCATAAGAAAGATTATTAAATTCTCTAAATAAAAAAAGAGTCATCGAAATCGGACTAGTATTAGCACGTATCTGAAATAAAGCGTATCTTAGAAAGAATACAAGACCTTGGATCGAAAGTCGAGCGAGTCCGAAAGGAAACGGATGCCACCGAACCTCCTCCCACCTAGCCGCTAACTTACTGTCAACAGTACGCTCTGTAATATTGTAATGTAATAGTATGAAAGTAGAAATTATTAAGATAACTGAGACGCCTTCAGTTTTTGAGGTTATACTATATCGGCCAAGTCATTGTAAAGTAGGCTGTTTTCAACAAGAAGGCGCTAAAAGAACTAATTAAGATTAAGATAATTTCTACTTTCACGCTATTTAATGGAAATTAAATGAAATTTTCATTGAAACTAAACCGAAGGTTTTAAAATACCAATATTTTCAGCTTGACAAACCAAAAACATATAGTGTACAGAATTGCTGTACTAAAATTGTTTAAAAAACTATTTTATAATAGGTACTTTTATGAGAGAAGATGTGAAGAAGTACATACTGTTGAGTTTATTTCAAGTAGTGTTTATGTGAACTCTTTAAAATTATTCTTGTTAAAAAGATTATTATTAAAGGATGGTTTGGAAAAGATGTGATGCAACGCACCAGATTTTTTCTTAATCCATTCATATTGAATACTATATAGATTTAGGATTGTTTCGTTAGTGTCTGGCCAGCGGCGATTCTTGGAAAGTGGCTATGTGGGTAAACACAAATAATTATGATGGAGAAAAATTTTACGAAAATTTACTTCTCTAAATCTTCATCGTAACCAACTCAAAAATACGACGTTAAATACAAGTCACAAGTAGAAGACGCCTTCAGTTTTTGAGATTATACTATATTGGCCAAGTCATTGTAAAGTAGGCAGTTTTCAACAAGAAGGCGCTAAAAGAACTAATTAAATACGTCATTTTTATTTGGGAAATAAAGTGTTATTTGGAATATGGGCAAGGGGAAATATAACAACAATTATTGGTACAGTGTAAACAAATAACTTATAGATGAATTGGCGTTAACTTTTGTACACGAAATTAGCTGTTGTAAAAAATCCTTGCACCCGAGAGGCAAGCAAGGTCACAAGAATCGCAAAAGAGGCGATTAATCCCTACAAAGCTACAAGAATTAATCGCGAAATATTGGTTTAATCTCTCATGCAGAACGGATTCGAGCTTGAATGTACTAACTAAAGACCCAAAGTAATCATTTGCATTGCTTAAAAGCTAAATCGTTTTCATACCAACTATGAAAACACTTTGGGAGCAGAGGGCTTCCAGGATTTTTTAGGTAGTCATCGTTATAACGATAGTAAATATATAAAGATGTAAATGCACTGCCAATAGACATCAAAGCAAAAGCTCATGGATTATAATTATCAGTGGAAAATCCGTCCAATTGAATGCACTGGCATAAGGGGAGGAGGGCGAGGAAGGCGGGTGTATGAGGAGGGGGGAGAATAAATTCATGTAGAATTGATACTAGAAGTATATGAAGTCTTTAAAGATAAAACAGGCTTTTAGGCCCTCTTTTTCATTTTGTTCATCTTAGGCTTTGAGAAAGTACTAAAGGTAACATCACTATCAAATGAAGAAGTGCAAACCAGACATAATAAAAATATATCATATGAATTTAACAAAAAATAAAATATATGTATATTAATTTAAAATATAGTAAAATGCAGAATAGTAAGTGGTAATATGATTTTATCAAGGGATTCGCATATAATTTTTTATTTTTTGGCCGTCTGAATATTATCACAAATATTTTCAATTAATAAATAATAATATTTATTTATTATATTATTATATATTTGAATCAGCATTTTCTTCAAACATCTCACATATAATATTCAAAAACATTTAAATTATGATATGAAAAATTATGTTGGAATGTCTTAAAACATGCTTAAAAATTAGGTATGAATTAAATAAAATGGATAATGTAAATACCTCTTTTATTGTTGAAATACCTTTTTCCATGCGGAAACAGAAAAAGAATATATAGCACAGAGGAATGGCACAAAAATCACTCACCACCATGGAATAACTAAGCGACACTTAAACCTGAAAATAAAATAAAATAGAAAATAAAAACAATGCACAAGAATAACAAGTATTGAATTCAGATTTCAACTAAATACTCAGAAAACTATATTTTCTAAAAATGCAAAGAAAATAAGTTTCTATTGACATAAATGAGAAAAAAATATGTAAAATTAAATTAAAACTTTTAGTAAAATTTAAAAAAAAAATTTATAAGTCTAAACGTTATGGTTACAAACAATTTATTCAATTTATCTTTGATACAGTCATTTAAAAAATAAACCCCACCACCATTGTAATTCTTAGTCCAGCAAATCTCTATTTACCCAGTTCAGATTATTGAACAGTAGTCTTGAGTATGCATGTCTTACTTAATTCAATATAAAACAAAAATATTAAAAATTAATCTAATTTTTCTGTACATCTAAATAACTAATACTTATCATTAATGAACCAACCAAAAAACACTATTTAGATTTTGAAAATAAGGGGAAAATCAAAATATTATATTATTGACCTGTTTAATTACAATGTTTTCTGCTTACAAAGAAGTTGATTTTAAAAATAATAAAGAACACACATTGATCTAATAATGAATATAAAACACTTTTGATAAGTCTTTTGTAATTAAGTCATAATAATAGTGAGCAACAATAAGTTTTATCTAAGCATTTCTATAACAGTTCTTTAGTACAGATAGAACTTATAATGTATATAATATGTATGTAATAAGTATGTATGTATATAATTAGCAATGCTATAAAAAATTATTACCAGTACATAATATAAATAAGTAAAAGATAGGGAGTTTACATACTCATAAAATAAAAATTATGGAATATATATGGAGCTAAAGTCATATCTTCCAGATAAAATTACTGGAATAATAATTTATTTATTATAATAGAGACAACTGCAAAATTATTCAAAAGAAAATTTGAATAATGCAGTTCTCAGAGATGTGTCAGTAGAAAAGAGTTTAAGTCAAGAACTTACACAAAGTTGAAGATGATTACATAAGTAAATGTAAAAGTAAGCCTAATCTTAGGGCTTGCCTGGGAGGCTTACATCTCAGGGGAATTATTAGATTTCATGGGGGAATCTTAACTGAGCAGTCTCCAGCAGACCTGTTGAGCCCTGTTCAGAACTTGCACTCGGTAACACCCCACTTATCCCTAACCATATATACAAACTGATGGTTCTACCTTCTAGTCTTTGCCATTTCATTCAGAAAGTCACTTCTAGCCCTGTAAGTGTTACTTATTCTGAGTGCATTATCTTTAAAAACTCTTGGAATTCCTTCACAATTTAAAGTTGTGATAGCTACCTTTTATAAATATGGGTATGTATGTATATAAATGAATACGATTTCATTGTTATATATTTAATTTTATTTTACTATCTTGCGGCCTTATATTCTTACACACCATCTATCTATATAAATTCTCTATATCTTAAATATTTAACAAAATACCTATACTCTTTGTCAGTTAAAAATGTATTTTCTTATTTATTATTTATAATTAATTTTCTTCTTCAGTTTTGTAAATTGTATACTCTCATGTGACTAAACAATTTACAACTAAAAATCTAGTTCATACATTCGATTTGCTGTTTGGGATAGAGAATGGTAATGAACTAACACAAAAAAATTATATAAAACTAAAACGGAACATAAAAAAATAAAAAGTTTTTACTATTTGTCATTTCTACTTTTTGATCGCCTCCCGCATCATCTCATTCATTCATACAAAAAATAAATGTTCATTGCATTGTTAAAGACTGGAAAAGAAGAAAAATAAATAATTCAATGGAAAGATCTTTTACACCAAAAACTAAATTAGTTCAATGATAAAGGTGGTACCACTTTACACAATGTTTACAACGTTTTATATATGTTTGGAAAACTTGGTTATTTTGTGCAAATGTATTGTAATTATATTTTTGTCGAGGTATATGAATGGCATTAGAAATTAAGTACTTTTTCAAGTGTTTAGAACATGATATTTAAATGAATAATATAAACTAGTTAGTATTTAAGATTATATAATCTAATTAATTTGGTTTGGGTCAGCCAGAGGGGATGTCCAGGGGGTCCATAACTCCTCCTCCCCTTTTTTTTTATATTTATCTTATTTACTTTTATTTATTCTTATCTATGAACAAAAATTCTATAAACCTATTTGAATGTTATTTTATAAATAATATACCTAGACACAGAAAATATTATATATAGAGAGGGCCCCCTTACATCCCCGGTTGGGGTGGGTTTCTTTAAAGTAAATCCTAGATGGACCCTCTCCCCTCCCGAAACGAAATCTAGATTACATGGTATATCAGTGATAACAAGGCATCAACTGATTCATATGGCCAGCATAACTTGTAAACTATTCATTTGTTAGAATTATAGTACATAAAATGTTTTATAATCATCTTCAAAGCAATATAGGCTTCAATCGTTATTTTTTTAGTATTTTAAACACGTTTTCTATTATATTAAAATGCATCTAATGGGATTGCAAAATCTTACCTATTAAAAACAAAATATTAATATTACCCAATCAACACTTTATTCTATTTCTACAATTTATTCTTTTATTAAAAATTTATATAACTTTTTGCCTGTGCTTATTGCATTGCGTTTCCTTTGTCATTACCTATGTCAAATTTATTAAATGTGCTTGCTTATTTCATATTGCCAGGAACACAACCCCTTGGCTCCACATATCTGAACCAATTTCTTTTAAAATGCCCTATACTCATAAGAACTGTCATTTTCCATTATTGTGCTTTTATTATTAATTTAATTTTTCATCTAATATTTTATTCCAGCTTTATTTTATCTTTTCTTCCTATATTTATTCAATCATCTTATTTTTTCCCTTTAATAATTCTTATATTTATGCTATTGTTAAATTATCTTATATTTTGTTTAGTAAAATTCTTTATTTTTCTCTCATTTAGTTTATCATTATTTCGATCTTATTACTATTGCCTTTATTTATAAATTCATCTCTATTATTACTAGTATTATTTATCAATTTTTTTTATTACTTCTATCATTTAACTTTGTTTATATCTGTATCTCCTTTCATGTCATTCTATATGCATAACTACATTTCTATCTTCATTGTATCTTGTTCTTTGTAGCCTTGAAGAATTTCTGCAATGTGGGTTGAAAAGTCAGCATCCAATGAATAGTTTCGTCTACTTTGTGGTGTTATTATTGACCATCGCCGGGGAAATCTACTCCATAATCCAAAACTAATTTTAAGCAATCATTATTCAATATTTTTATATACAATAGTATTAATCGTTTCTATTAATAAAAATATAAATTCCATAGTTTTAGATTATCATAATTGATGAGGATTCTTATAAAACACATATCACCCTAAAATGTTGACTAGAACACCTGGTTATATAGCTTGATTTTTAATTGCAAATAAAGAAACATCTCAAATACTGTATTATCCAATTATAGTATGTAGACAAAATTAAACCCAAATACAACGAACGCTATGGCAAAGTTATTGCAGATTACAACAATAGGTCATCCATTTTAGTCTCTTTTCAAGACCCACCTACAATTGAGTGACCAAGACAGAAAGGAAACGCGGCAGAGACAAAGAATGGCGAGAAAGATAAGGGAAGGATACATGAGGTATTTATTGGCAGGCAGGACATTGTCGTTAATCATCCAAGACACGATACCTATTCACCCCTATCTTACTACATCTCTATAACCAGGTCTTTTCCCTTCAGTTACACACACAGACAACACACGAAACGTCGTTTTCCAATCGATATATTGCCTAACTAATGTTCGATACATACATAGATATGCTAATGGGAAAAAGTAGTTTCTCCGCAGAAATGTCACTTCTATAAAGGGCAGCCTATACTGCGGTTGGAACATCAAAGTAAAATATCGATATTCGATATTTTCCAATATCGCAAAACTAAATATCGATATCCACCGATAGAAAAATATCGATATATCGAAAGAAAAAAGAAAAGTGCATCAAATGAGCACAATGTTAAACTGTAAGGTTATATAATATAATAGAAGGTAGAAAAAAGTAGAAAAATATCGATATATCGAAAGAAAAAAGAAAAGTGCATCAAATGAGCACAATGTTAAACTGTAAGGTTATATAATATAATAGAAGGTAGAAAAAAGTAGAAAAATATCGATATATCGAAAGAAAAAAGAAAAGTGCATCAAATGAGCACAATGTAAGGTTATATAATATTATAGAATAATATAATAATATAACCTTGCGTCATCCGATCGACTCTCACAAACCAGAACCCCTTCAGGATTTGTTTTAATCTGATTTCACTAACCAAACACTCAGCATTTATTAAATTTATTGTTAAATATATTCATAATAATATTGAAATTAAAGCAGTTATGTAACTCATCGTCTAAGCAAATAAATAAAAATTAAATATAAGAGAACTGTCCAAAAACTTTTAAACTTTAGAGTACTCTTTTAAAAAACGAGAAAACAGTGCCAGAATAGAATGAAGTTAATATTTCATTGAGCTCAGTAGTTTCCTGCGATCTATGGGAAAAACAAGAAACTAATCAAGATAGTTAAAAATACTGCCACTAGGTTGCAGAAGTGGCTGAATTATATACAATATAATAAATATTTTTCACAAAAACACCAAACTAAAATTTAAGTATCATTCAAATATTGCATAGAGAAAATATGTTTTTATTTTTACAATTACTTTTATATGGTCTCAGTATATCGATATTTGTTTGAAGAAAGAAAAACTTAATTTAAAGTTTCGATGAGCGAACATTTATTTAGTTCTAGATTCACATAAACTGAATTTGTATAAATTTTAAAATTTAAATAAAGTTTAAATATGTATTAAGAAAAATAGATAAAAGGCCGGGAAGAGAATTTCTTCCAGCAGAGTACACTGTAACTTTATTTTAGGATATAGACTACTTCACACTTTATTAGCTTTTATAATATTTATTTTGCAAAGTCTTGGACTGATGTGAATTAATCCTTTTAGTACTAACAGAAAGTATCGTTTTATTTTGTACTTTTTTATATTAATTTATTTTGAGATATAGTTCTCTCGAAATATGAATATCAAACCATCACGTACACTATAATAACATAATATAATAATAATATATCATTGGTTGTTGGCTCTTTTCCTAAATTTTACGAACAATGATATAACGTTGTTGGCACTAAGAAGGTCAAGTCAGTTGTATAAACTTAATTTCAAAAATAAATAACTTCTAACTTTACAAGCTAGCAAGGGTTTTTCTCCTGAGCAAACAATATTCTTATATAAAAAGTAATATGTATTACTTTATATGTATAATATGTAATAATAATATGTATATATATTACTTAATTAGTTAATTTAGTAGGAAATCTTTTATTTAAAAAAAAAATACATTAAATCTCAGAATTATTTAATTATTCGTTCTAAAGATGGGGGAAAAAATCTCTGAAAAATTAACAAAATACAATATCTAATCATTTACAAATAGAAAATATATAATAATGTAAGTAAAAGTTCACCGCAGCATTCAATATATATTGCATTCTTTAAAAGATTGCACTAAATTTAAAAATTATAGAATACTTATCTATTATTTATTGCATATACTCATATAAACAATGAGGTTCATAACATAAAAATATTACCTGCCTCTGTTGGCAGATAGACTATATACAATTTTGCAAAATTTGTAGTTTGAATGGGGATATACCCCATCATTAATAAGTAATCTAAATCGTACAGAATAACACAGAGAGACCTTCCCTTGACATAAAAAATGAGTGGAGAGGATGGGCCCACTCCCATCACCTACACCCAGCCTTCGGCTCTGTAGAATCAAATAGCCTTGTTTATTGCAAATAACACTGATAAAGCTTGATATTTTTGAATTTTTTCTGCACATACTGAATTAGTGTTTCCGTCATACGGCACAGCAATATCTATTGTCTCTGCTGTCTTCATATTGCCATCAATCAGCACAATATCAGCACCGTAGTGGTTCACGGAATGGTCTGTTATAAACGACTGATTTCAATACAATTTTATCCCTACCCTCTGAATTAGATCTTTAGGATTGTACTTATAATATGGCATCAAGTCATTTAATAATTTTCTTTTTAGACCTATCGCCTGGTATAGATTTTGGCGACATCGTCATGCCTCTTGAGGTATTCTGTGCCAGCCAGCACACCGCATCCTTCAGATATGTGCTGAATAGACTCATATATGTTGGCACAGAGCCTACACTAGTCTGATACATTCTGTTGCTTCAAGACGTGTCGCCAGTGTGACCTAGTTGCTATGACCTGATCCTGGATTGCTAAAAGAAAGTCCTCTGTTTCGGGGAACAGACTTCCTCTAACTAGCCAGCTAGTAGACAATGTTTTATCAATTTCAGTTTGCTGAAGCTGGTAATAAAATCTTCCATATAATACTTTTGATTTCCATCTTTTCAGTCATTCGCTGTTTGTAATAATTTTTGACACAACTTCTTGAGAAACTAATTGCAGGGCAGTGTGCCCCCGGTCAAAACTGCATATTATTTTATGCAATGGCACCTCGCTTTGTTTGAAGTCGTCCTAGGGCCATTTCTTGCTTTCGGCCATTCTTTGCCACCTTCGTGAAATTTCTTATGCACTGTTATTTTCCTAAAAGTGTGGCAAATTCGGAATGCGCTGGTATTGTCATATCGTCCTCTTCGGCGATGCAACTCATTTTTTAATCCATTTTAAAAATAAAACGATAATGAAATAACCGAAAAAAACGAACAGAAAATAATGATCGGAGGAAAATACCAACACAAATCTTTTAAAAGATCAGAACATGTTATATTTTTACATCTGCAATTGTGTCATGAAAAAAAAATGAGTGCTACTTTTATCTCTTTCTATTACCTAATAAATTATAAAATGTACAATGATGCCAGCACAGTTTTATTATATATTAATGCACTAATAGTAAATTAAATTTTGAGAATTGCAATCTTAGAAATTAAAGAACAAGAGCATTTTTCTCGCATTCTCCCCTTTTTAATTTTAGTATAGTAATTTTAATACTGAAACTTCGTAATCGGCCGACAAAAAATTGTATTAATGTATGAAGATGGAGAAAACATATAAACTGTTTTAGAATTATTATACCAGAGAAAAAAAAAATTATTTAAATTTTATTATTCCGAAACACTTTTACTTTCACTTATTTAGTGTTTGTTTGGGTAATATATTTGGATATAATAAACCTTGTGTCATAATTTGCAGCATTTATTTATTTTTTTTGTATCTATAACTACCTAAATCTTCCAGAATGTATACACACTTTTATTTATCCAACAAAAATTAATTATTGTAAGCATTTTAAAATAAGTAAATTAAGAATTCAGCGAAAAAAGGTAAGTAGTACAGTAAAATTACCCTGAACTATCGATAGTTTTTCATCGATAGTGGTCAACTAACGACTATCGCCCATCCCTTAGATAGATTACCTGATGGTTGAGTTTATATGCTGATCACCAATAACGCACGCAGAAGGAAGGAATCAGGATGATATATTCCTACTCCTTCGAAATTTTTGAAAAAATTATTATTATTATTGATTTATACTTTTTGATCCAATTTTCATTCTTATCCTTAAAACTTACGCCCTATTTGGTGATTATAGACACTGGATTACTTGTCTTCTCATTAAATCCCCTCCCCGAAAAAAAAATCTGCGTACGCGCTTGCTGATCACATCTCTCCTTGTATAAATTGTTGGCTTAAACATTTTAGGCTATTAAATTAAGTTTAAAAGAAGAAGGAATTTTAGAAAAAAAATGGGTAGAGACTGTTATCAACCACCACTATTTAATGAAATGAGTGAAAGGCAAGGAGAGGGAAAAGAAAAAAATTATTAAGTACAGTAGTTCGAATAAAAATACCAATAATTGCCTTAGATAAATATAATTAGGGAATGATAAATTATTTGTCACTTCTATAAATTTGTTTTATTGAAAACTAGTTTCGAATGTTATACAATTATCTCCAGTTCTAAAAACACACAAAAAATTCAAAAATAAGCAATTCAAAATATAGTTTGGTATTATTATACATATTAAATTATATGTAATATAAATCAGTATTATAAAACATTTATGAATTATGAATTTAATTAAGACAAGAAATCAAATACATGTTGGTACTCACCAAAGTTTAAATGGATTATATCAAACAGAAAAGTTTCTACTGGTTCCTTCTCGCATTTTACTAGCACTGAAAGAAATATAGGTTGGATGTTTATAGGTAAACGGTTTAAGGGTCGGGGTTTTTTCAGTAATGCCGGTGGGTAATTGGTTTTTCTGTTATAGATGGGAATAAATTTAAGATTGGACTATTGGAGGATCGGATTTTTCTATTTTAAATGCAGGGTTTAATTCTATTTTTTTTTTCAATTCATTTTCGGCTTTGGTGGATATAGGGCCGTAATATGGAATCAAAACATAATGTTTCGGGATGGGCCTATCTACGGAGGTTGTTGAATAGATATCATTAATTGTCTTTTTTTGCAATTGTTTTTTTTTAAATATGATTGATAGTGGTTTTATTATACCCGTTATTTTTTGCTATGGAATATATTATTTCAATTTCTTTATTATAGTTCTTTTCATTTAATAGTACATTCAAAAGACGGTAAATCATGCTATTAAAGGCTGCGAGTTTATGTGTTATCGGTCTCCTAGCTTCATTGTTTGTAACGACATCCGTGTGGGTGGGTTTCCGGTAAATTCCAAGGAGAGATTAAAGGAACACATACGTGTATCTAATAATAAGACCGAGAATTCCAACTTTTCAATTCATTCAAATGAAAAAAAACAACATAAATCATCAAAGATTCAGGAGTTAAATTAATACATCACGTTGAAAACAGCCTCAAATTAAATATATATGAAGCACTTGAAATAATAAAATCCTTCAAATCCAATCCAGATTTTTGCTTAAATGACCAAATAAATATCTCCAATAGTCCAATCTTAAATTTATTCCCATCTATAACAAAAAAACCAATTACTCACCGGCCGGCATTACTGGAAAAATCCCGACCCTTAAACCGTTTACCTATAAGCATCCTACCTACCTGTCTTTTAGTATTAGTACAATGCGAGAAGGAACCAGTACAAACTTTTCGGTTTGATATGATCCATTTAAACCTTGGTGAGTACCAACATGTATTTGATTTCTTGTCTTAATTAAATTCATAATTCATAAATAAATAAATTATGGTTTATAATACTGATTTATATTACATATAATTTAATATGTATAATAATACCAAACTGTATTTTGAATTGCTTATTTCTGAATTTGTTTTGTGTTTTTAGAACTGAAGATGAATGTATAACATTCGAAATTAGTTTTCAATAAAACAAATTTATAGAAGTGGCAAATAATTTATAAATCCCTCATTAGATTCATCCTTCTATACCATCATGCGGATGTCAACTGAGATAAATATAATTAAAAGTCTTTAGAGATAATTAATTATGTCTAAAATAAAATCTAAAAATATACCTAAGTAAAGTAATTTCAATATGGAGGAGATAGACTTGATTATTGGTATTACACATTACAAATTTACCTGTTATTCATAAGCTTCCGTTGCATCCCTATTGTTTAATCATAATAAAATAATAAACTAAAAGCAAGTATTTGTTGTATTAAATGTAAAATGTAGTTTTTACCTTTAAAAATGATGAATCGTTCAGCAGCAATTTCGAAATAGAACTCAGTTAATTAATACAGACGTAAAAAAGAAGGATTTTAGTCAGTCACATTGCTACCACCTGCATAGAATCAAATATTTTACTTTGTAAAAGGCGGATGATTTCCTAAAGTAAGATACTGAGAAAAATAATCGAAATAAACAACACTTAATATAAATATTTATCTTAATTACTAAATGCCGCTCAGTATAAAAGTGTTTATACGAAATTTTCTTTTTTACTCATTAATATACCTATTCTTAAGTAATGATATAAAAATATTATTTTTTGGTACATTTTTATATAAGCTTAAATAATCTTTATAAAAATAGAGTCATTAGGCACAGAATACTATTTGCATTCAGTACTACATTTAATACAGCATTAATACTACACATTCAACCTAATTACAAAACCTTTTTCAAGAGAGCGGTAAAAATTTTTTAGGTAGGTTAGGTACTATTCTGAAGGTTAATTCTGTAAAGCTTCAGTGCAGAATTCTGTTTACTGAGGTTCAGTGAATTTGTTTGATCAATACAAAGTTATTGAACTTAACTATGTTTTATAAACCTTCAAGGTCATTAGATATATATTTGTACCCAAGAATTATCAAGAACAATAACATTGTAAGGAGAATATTGAAAGATATTTCAAAAGATTTAACCAATATGAATATTGCAATGTGACATATTAAATATTCTTAAAATTTTATGTACCATTATTTACCTTGTATGATTTTAGAATTAACTTGTATTTTACTCCCAAACTATTTTAAATGACATTGTAGCAATGTTTAGAAATGGTACTAATCTCTTTATTAAACTTTTGGTTTCAGTTTGAAATCCACAAACGTTTCAACCCTTTTGTTGTAAAAATGCTAAAGATAGAAACTTATAAGCATTGACTTAATTTGTATATTTACTGTTCTTTGAAAATATTCAATGAAAATCAGGTGAGTGAACAATTCAGTTAAAGAGGATAGTGTTTTAATTGTAGAACAATTAATACGTTTAAATCAGTATTTTTATGAAAGATATATAACTATTACTTCTGAAATGCTAAATCTTATGAGGAGATGAGAAGCCAAGCCATTTTATTTCTCATGTATTATTATTTTAACAAGTAAATTATCTTTGCATTAAGTAAATTATCTTTCTCTCTAGATTTTGAACTTATTATGTACATTATTGAATTTATATTCGAGCTTCCTTGTGAATTGTAAAATAAATTGATTTGTGCGCAGCAATTGCACTTTTTCATATCGTGTGTATGTAATGAAAATAATAACCTTCCTATTTATATTTATTGTAGTATGATGCATATTTCTTTATTTCCAAGACATAGATCTGCATTATTGATGATATAACAAATTAAATGACAGAGGAAAACTTTCTCCCTCTCGGGTTGTATCTGACCCGACCTTTTGGTTTAAAGGTTGAGTTTAATCCTTTGAGCTTTAGTTCTTCCCTCATCTTTATTTTTTTGTTTAAAATGATAATATTATCGATATATACAATAAAATAATTATATAAATGAATTCTATGTTATTCTTTATTTGTATTTTATTTTCTTCCGAGATATAAGTATAAATGTGGTCTAAGTCTTTGGCTGGACAGTTAGATTGTTCTTGCAGATAACATAGACTTGTAGGCTTACAAAGCACAGGGTCTTTGATATGGATATTACCAATGCAAAAAAAAGAAAACATTTTAGAATATCACAGGGTGATTTCGTGTCATTTCATCCAGGTCGTCAAACTGGGTGTCAAACCCAGCTCAGATTTTCATTTAAATCAACTATTATTTTTCTTGGAAGATATCATGAAATTTTACAGGAAGTTTGTATGTAATACAGTTCTGCTGTTTTTATTCCTTATTTAATGTAATTTTTTCTTTTGATCAAAGAAATACCAGGTAATCCCATAAGTAATGACGGTATTTAATTGTGTGATGTAAGGGGTAGGAAATAATTAATGAAACACGTTTAATCTAAAATATATTCACCACATTGTTCTATAACAATTTGCCATCTTGAATCCAAATTTTGTATTCTGAAAAAATGCTTTGGTTTTGAATAAAAGAAAGCCAAATCCACGTATTTCACTTCATCAACTGAATTTATGTTTCTGCCACTTAATAAGTTTTGGAGACTGCGAAAAAGGTGATAATCCAAAGGAGCTAAGTCAGGAGAATATGGTGGATTAGGAATAATTTCCCATCCAAAGTCCTTCAATTTTTGCAACATAGGCCCTCGCATTATCATGATGGAATAAAACGTCTCTTCTATTCATAAGGGAGGGACGTTTTTCCTCAAATACCCGCTTCAATCGATCCAGCTGATCACAGTAGAGATCTTTAGTGATAGTTTGTTTAAGATCAAGGAATTCATGATGAAGGATTCCTTTCATATCCCACCAAACAGGCATCATTGCTTTTTTTCGAAGTCCTTCTCTCATATCTGTTCTCGATGTTTCTCCAGAACTTAACCACTGTCGCGACAGTCTAATAATGCGATAGAAAACCCACTTTCATCTCCAGTTACTATCATGTTAAGACAAGGTTCTTGATCTAAACGGGAGATGAGAGAAAATCAAGTGTTCACCCGTTGTTGCAAATTAGCGACGCTTAACTCGTGAAGGACCCACGTTCCCAATTTTGGTACCTTTCCTATCAGCTGCAAATGGCGGCGGACAGTCAAATTTGTCGATCCAAGTTTTTCTGCTAATTCTTACACTGTTACATCAGGCTTTTCTTAAGCAGTAGCATGCAGGAATTCGTTATCAAGTTCGATTGGTCTACCTGTCCGAGGCTCGTTTTAAGTTTGTGGTTTCCCACTCGAAACTTCAAACCACCTTTGCATTTGACCTTCACTGATGGCGTTTTCTGCATATATTTCTGCAAGTTTTCGATAACTTGAAGCAGCATTTTCTCCTTTATCGAATTCTCAAAGCATAGCATGACATAAGTGGTTTTTGGGGAGATCCATTTTAATTAACTTTCTCCAACAAAAACATGGTAAATAGAAGAGTAAATAATGCCATAATAAACAAAATATGTAAACACAATTCAATTGTATAGGAGGGATTAGTAATATCCACACAGACAGATTTTTAAAAACCAACATTATTTATGGGATGACCTGGTATTTAAATTTTTTTAAGGATCCATGTAAATGATCATTTCACTTTTTAGTATGTACTTCATAGTAAAGTGTAATTACTTCCTGATCTCCAACTGTTCTGACTCTAAAATTATTTGCTGTTGTTGCTTAGGAATTATAATGATTCTGAAAAAAAAAAAAAAAAGGAAGGAAATATATGTGTTTTTATTAAATAATTTATTTCATGAATTCCTTTATTCTAACAAAATTGTCATTTACATCACTAAGTAAACTAAAATTACTACAAGCCATATTTCTTGATAAAAATAATTTCTTTAATCAATATTACAATATCAGTATATATTTAGTTACTATATTATATTTGCAATCTTAAATTTATTTATTAAATAAAAAATGAGATATTTATTAATTTACATTCATAGAACTTAAATGGCTATTCACAATCAATTTATTAAACTAACACATAGTCAATCTTTTGGTTAAAAACAGAATCCATTCACTATGAATATAGAATGAATATGAATATAGAATTATTAGGCTGCATTTGCACCAGAAACTGAACCATGTGTGTTCAAGCCAAATCGATTCCACCTAATGGCGTTGGTAATGTTGTTAGAACCAGATTGACTCCAGACTTAATAATTTGTTTATTAGCAAGCATTTCACAAAACAAAACGTTAATATGCAAAATTATTATTATTATTATTATAATTAATTAAAAAAGAGCATTATCATATGCCGAAAATGAAATTTATAGACTTTAAATCATTTTTTTAGAATATCATAAGTTGAAATATTAGTGATTTAATTTCCTCAGTGGCAAGAGTCATACTTGTTAATAGTGCTATTAGGTTGGTGTGAATGACTTTTAAACTAAAATAGATTATTCCAAGTTTTTGGCCTGAACCGGCCTTCTGCGACCGGATCGATTCTGGTCTCCGAAGTGGAATTGGTTTGCCTTTAAATAGCTCAGCTCATCTTTTATCAGAGAATGCTCCAGAAAAGCATTATTTTGATGTTTATTTCCAATAAATTCCTTTAATCAAGTGATAAGTTGTTTATTAACTTAATATTTTGAATTTTATTGATTCCTCTACTGCTGCTTAGGTTTCATCTAGAGATTTAATTTTTCATGAATCTGGATCGTTAATTAATTTTTTTTTATAATCAATCATTTTATATATCCTTAAGTAAATTTAAAAAAAATAATAAATCATTCATATCAGAAAACTATGTGATTCTATTTTTAATATTGCTGAATCTATACGAATTGCTATCTTGTGTTTTATATATATATATAATAGTCTTTGTATTTATATATATCTATATATATATAGTCTTTGTTACTGGAGGGAGGAGGGGTGTTATTTTATTTATTAACATATTTTAACATAAACTGAAATATAAAACAATATGCTTCTGTATAAAATTTTGTTATTGTGACTGCATTAATTATTTATTTGCACTGTACGCGTTTTGGAATCATATTTGATTAATAAATAAATTTTTATCAAAGTATGTAATCTCATATCATGAAACCCAAATCAGTCTCAGATGTGATCAGTCAAGGAAACGACCCGGCTACCCCCAAAGGATTCTTAACACGAAGCATTAAACCTGCTCTTAGATCAGTTGGACAAATACAAGATTGGCATAGGCCTTATCCAGGAGATCAGGTAGACTGGTCAAGGAATTCTTGAAAAAAAGCGCCATGAGAGTTTACATGAATTTGGCTCAGGATTCGTAGTAAAGGGAAAGTACAGGCAGATGATAATAGGGTTTGAACCAGTAAGTCCAAGAATATGTGGAAAGTTTTACAAGTATAGCCTCCTATGTGTGCATGCACCTACAGATGTCTCTCATGAAGAAGATAAGGCATTTTCTGAATTAGAAATTAGAATGCATGCCCCAAGGTATGATTTAAAAGGAATAGCTGGAGACTTTAATGCTAAGTTGGGAAAAGAAGCAATATACCAACGGATAATAAGAAAACACATCCTTCATGACGTAACCAACAATAATGGACAAAGGCTAATTAATTTCATGGCATTCAGAAATCTTGTGGTGGAGAGCACTCCGTATCTGCATAAGAATATCCATGAGGGCCATTGGATGTCACCCGGCCGGTCAGTGGTAAACCAGATTGATCATATTCTTAAAGGAAGACGCCATAGAAGCAATCTATGGAATGTGAGAGCATTCAGAGGAGCCAATATAGATTCGGACCACTTTCTGAGTATAACACATATAACTGCCAAGATTTGCTCAACAAGGAATCCCAAAGCTGTAGAGAAACCCAAAAGTTTCAACCTGAGAAAGTTAAAGCTACAGAGAACCAGCATAACTATGTTGATGTACTTGATTCTAAAGTACGCCTTAGAAGCTGTGATGCTTTTCAGGACACTGAAAGGTACTGGTTATACTGCCATAAAGCAATAATGGAAGCAGCTGAAGAAGTACTAGCACTACACGAGAAGGAATCTAGATCGCTATGGTTCGATGAGAAATGCAGAAGGCTTCTGGTGCTGATCCACTCCCTGCTGAACTCCTAAAATGTGGTGGAAGTGAGCTTGTCAAAGCAATACAAGACCTCCTCCTTCCATTATAGTCAAATGAGATGATTCCTACTGACTGGAATAGGTCAATTATATGTCCTATACATAAAAAGGGTGATAGGTTTGTATGCAAGATGCTGTCAGACATTTTATTCACACGTCTTTTACCATATGCCGAGCATTAATTCAGTTTGAACCAGAGTGGATTTAGGAAAGGAAGATCCACCTTGGACAAGATTTTCTTTGTGTGGACCATTCTTGAAAGAGGTCGCGAATATAAAACTAAAACTCACCACCTTTTCATAGATTTCATAGCAGTATAGGGCAGTATAAAACATGAAGAGCTGTACAGTGCCCTGAGAGAATTTAATATACCTGAGAAACTTAAACGCTTAATAAAGCTTACTATGAAGGATGTGAGATGTATGATAAGGATAAATGGTAAAAGATCTGAAGAATTTCATGCAGGAAAAGGACTAAGGCAAGGGGATGCACTGGCCTATATATTGTTTAATCTGGCAGCTGAGAAGGCTATGAGAGATGCGGGCTTACGTGGACAAGATATAGGACTAGGAATGTTGGATATTAAAGATATCAGCTATTTCGATTGATTGCAAATATTATGTATAAAAAGTTGTTCCTACGGAACTTCTTGACACTGTATGCTCCATCTCAGACAGCAGTAGGGCTAAGAATCTATTTTCCTATGCATTGGTAATTGCATTACTAATAATTGTTTAAATTATTACTGTTTTAGTTATATGTTATCAGTTTATTACCGCTAACACTAGAGATAATTCCCAACAGATCCTTGATTTATGTGATCTGGACCTTTCACCAGAGATTGGACAGATAACAGGAGTGTGGTTACTTCCTTGCTGTAGCCTGAGAAAAAGCACAATCCTAAGATTATCTTAAAACTGTTTTTAAAGTTTTCAATGTATACATCTACTTTACACATTTCACATACAGTAATTTCATGTTATGTCAATTCTGACTCATTTCTTTTGACATAATTCCATTAGATTAAAAAAAAATCACTCCCTTTTTTCATTATATATTTATTAAACTAGCAACCTAAGATTCATGATTATTTATGGTTAATTGTTTATAGAACAACATATTTTTAATGACATAACATTTCGTTTAATACTATCTTTAGAAAACAAATACAAATAATCTGTAAACATGTCCCTAGTTGTGCACTACATCCGAGCAGGGAAAAAAAAACTTGTTCTTTTTTTTTTTTATCTCATGTTAATAATTTGAGTGTTATTTTTATATAAATACCAGGTATTTTGAATTCAATAGTCCATACCTATGACCAAGACTCAATACCTTAAAAAAAATTAATGCATTAAGAAGAATTCTAAAAATGAATGAAGAACCAAAATACATGTGAAAAATAAAAAAATATTCTTACCATTTAATAATACTTCCATTAATAAAAAAAAAAAACACTCTTTATTTGTCAAAATACATATCTATGAATGAGGAAAGAGTTAGAAACCATTGTAGAAAAACACAAAAGAAGCCCTTTGCTAGTTTGGTGTAATTTATAGCTGGATTATATTGTGTTTAAGATACAAAATATAAAATAAATTTATGCTGTTTGAACCTTTAAAAAAATATATTAATTGATTGGCATAGAACTAATATTTTTTAAAGTAGTTAGGCCTATCATCCAATCATTACTCTTAAATAAACAGTGTTGCTCATAAATATTCACATACCAAAAGGCTATAAACAATTATACCTACTAGCACTGTTTAATATATGAGTTTTATAAGTTAAATTTCTTTACGCTTCTGTGAATATTAATTAATAACTGTTCGATATACATTTTGTAATTACAAATGATATTCATATCATTCCATACCTCTTTGAAGAACCACTTGCACCACATCATTGGAAATAATATCTTTTTCAAATACTTGTCAACATCTGACAAATATTTATTTATCTAATGATGATTTATTATCTTAATCAGTAATTACTGTTGATTTAATTTTTTAATTATTTTGTTGGAAGGCAATTGCATTTCTTTACTCTGAAAACTTTGGTGCGACGTACTTGTCTTCTGCCGCAAGAAAGTGCTGGTGTCACCCATGATCCCTTTGATGCTCTGAAATCATGCATACTGAATATTTAATATAATGCTATTAATTAGAGAAAGTTTAATTTTATTAAGCTTGCATTATTATTTTATAAAAAGTTATTATTCTTAATTACAAGAATGGGCAATTAAGAGAGTTTACTATAACAGCATTAAATTTAAATATTTCATTTGACTCTACTGTTGTGTGAGGAAGGGCTGCTCAAGTATTCTGTCCTTAGCCTTAGATCTCCAGCACGCCACAACCATAGATTGTTATATGCTTATGATATTGTGGCGTGCCAGTTCGAATTCGGCATGGGTGGGTTAAAATTCATTTTGTGGTAGACCCATGGAATCAATTTTGACCTTCCCACAGCCTCACTAAACAGTTAATTAGTGCTGAATCAATGTTGGGTAATCATCAAAGGGACACACCGATAAGTAGTAGTACGATTGTATTAGGTCTGACTTTGTATATTAGGATTTAATGGGGTTCAGTGGATGGAGGTATATAGGCAGAGGTTAGTGATTAGAGGGTATTGAGCCTCTGGATTTGTTGAACACTATTATTATTAATGTATAATTAATATAACATTGTGCAATATGGGCAATTTTAAGTTTAGCTCATACTTTAAAGCTATCTTTCTTAAATATACAGTTGTCACTTCTATTTATGTGCATCTAGGTATTTCATTGAACCTGCACATTCTATTCCTGCCTCACTGCATTATTCCATCCTATCTTCCTAAGACCAATTTCCTAACTATTCACTCCTGTTATTTCCCCAAATCTGGTTTACTTTTCACTCTGATGACCCAATCATTGTTGTTCTTTTGAAAGATCTTTTCTTCTTTCATCTCTCAAATTTTCCAAGTGGTTTCTGCTGAACAGTATTGCTTAAAATATTTTTATAAATCAACCAAAATTTTTTAATTAATAAAGCTTGGAATATGGGTGACTAATCAGAAAAGCATTCTAAAATGTGTAGTTAATGTAAAAGAATATTTATAATATAATATAATGTAACAAATTAGTTTCAGTTGTAAAAGTTAGACTAAAAGCTAAGAACATCATTAAACTTAAAAACCAACAAGTTTTTAAATAAATGTTTTATATTTGAAATTATAAATAAGTAAATAAGTAATTTGAAATATATCAGACAAGTGTATACAGATTGTTAGCTCTGATGTTTTTCTCTACTTTCTAATCGGACTATTAATAACTACCTTGAACTCTCACAATCATCTGGAATTAATTATAATTTTTTTAAATATAATTATGGTCTTCTCAGATATAATATCAAAGTTTATCATTAAATTGAATATGAATTTGATTTCATATAATGAAAGGCAAGTTTCTAATATTTATTTTTCTCATCTTTATTTGTTTTCCTTTTTTGTCTGCATTAATTAATTAGCGCATTATGTTACTGTGTAACAGAGTTGGGAAAAATGTAATTGCAACTACAAATTACAAATTTCAATTACAGAAATTTGTAATTTGCAGTTGCCATTACATTTTGCCCAACTGTGTTACACAGTAACATAATACACTAATTATATATTTTATATATAAAATATATAATTAGTGTATATATATATATATTGTGTGTATATATATATATATATATATATATATATATATATATATATATTGTCATTACAATTACAAGGAGTGATTGGTGATCAGTATACATCAATTACTTTTGCCCAAATAAAGCAATTGTAGATGCAATGTCAATTCGAATGATTGCTATTGGAAAATGTAATTGAAGGAATTAAACTTCTTTTTTTTTTTTAAATAATAATTTACGTACTTCCTCCTAGCCAATTCTGGCACTGTGCAAATTGGCATTCCTGTGAATACCGGACTGACAAAAAAGGAAAAAATTAATAATCTTGATTTTTACTCTTATACTATTTATAATAATGCATGCATAAATATTTCTCAAATCAATCAGATATCCCAATGTGTTAATAATTAAATATCTGCTGTATCCATTTAGACAACTTCTCTAATTCCGTAACACTTTCATGCAAATTCCAAATGAGTTATTCATTTTCTCCTAATTTTGTAAACTACAACAGATAAAAAAATAAATAAATTTAAAATATAGAATACCTTAAATATATATTTTTTCCTAATATATATATATATTAACGATATATATCCTATATATATCCTAACGATATATATATATATCGTTTCCTATTCTACAATAATTGATTATTTTGGAACAGGAGTGTTTCCTTGAGAAACTAATATCCCGTGATTCAGCGTTGATAAAAAAAATATATATATATCAAGTGTCACACTTTGAAATCCTCAGGTGGGAGTAGGAAAGTAAAAATGTTAATCTCAAACAGTTTGATTACTTAACATATACATATCATATTATAATGCCTCAACGAAACTGCTTAAAAATAATTAATCCACAATTAAAAATAGAAAATTCTTACTGGCATGAAGGACAGGATTCAAATATTCCATTTGGTCGAGGTATGAAGAATGAGTTACATTGCCCATAGCAGAGACGTGTCATTATGTTTCTTGGTTTGCAGCCTGGTTCGGACAACTGTATCTTCACAACCTGGGAACGACACCAAGATTTCCTGATGAAGCTTTTTTCAGAGACGACAAGACCTTCTTCAGTAGAGCTGAGTATTTTTGACCACCTGTAATATTGTTATTATTCAAAATTTATTTCATTGCTCTGGAAAATATCATTATCTCAATAATAATATTATGATTTCTCGAAGGATTTTCTTTAATATCAAATTTATCGGTGTTATCGATTTAAATAATTTCTTTTTTTATGTAAAATTTGACAGAAGAAGAAATAAGATTGGCAGAAAATTATTTTTGAAGTATAATAAATTTCACACAGGTATAAAACATTGTAAACTCAGATAGAATAAAACAGTGTAGACTCAAAATTGAAATTTCTTAAGGTTAATATTTGGATTCTATTGAGGAAATTGCTAGGAAATTAAATTTATCTTAAGTCTCTTTTGGTTCATGCAGCTTCATTTGTATAATGCAAACAAACATCTAAAAAAAAAAAATGTTAAAAATGTTACTTATAAAAAAAAAAGATATCCCATTTTTTAGGTATACCAACTTGTAAGATTTGAGATCTGTTGGTGACAGTTTATCAAAATTAGATTCTGAAGATCTGTTCAATTTGGGATCTTCAGTGTCAATGGCATTCATGTTCTCTATTCTGGCTTCGATCCCAACAGCAAATAATAATATCCACAACCTTAAGATCATCTAAAAAATATAAAAAGGGTATTTTGAATGGAAAAACAAATTCATAAATTTTTACTGCAATTACTTAAAATTGAGGCAACTTGGTTTCGAAGAAATTTAAATAATTATATCACAAGATAACGATGCTGATTTTTAGTTTATAGACAATTTATAATAAATAGAAGAAATTTGGTTGGATGCAACATTAGCGTTATTCAGCACAAACCGAAAAAAATCACTCAACCTTTTCTTGATGTGCGAGGAGCTGGAAAAGTTTTTTTTATCTTTAATTAGTGCATGAGTGCAAAAAGAATATAAAAAAAAAAGTAATTCTACATGACCTTTTCTGACTTGATCCCCATTTTCACGATCTGTCCGCTGAATTAATGCAGTTAACGACAATTTTATTTATAGTTTTTAATAATTCTACTTTGTTTATTTATTTTTATTTTCGGGTATTGACACTTTACGAGAAATTTTAATTTCCGCCATGAAGGAGGAAGGAAACACGATGATCACTTCTGGTTCGGAAAGTGAACTATGGCGTGGATGATTTAGTCCGGAAGGTTCGGAAAAGTTATTGAGTTGTTTTTGGCAGAACACATTGGAACACACAGAAAACTCACCCTTCAGTCAGTAAACAAATGTTTACTCAAACTTTCGTAAGGGTTAAAAAGAAAACATAATAATTTTGTGTTTGTTATTTTATACATATATATCTGTTTAAAATATTCCGTTAAGTTCTGAGATCTGTATTAACTAAATATAAAGGTTATAGAAAAAAATAAATAGATAAAATTAAAAGCATTCGAGAAGTAATTAAGGCTCGATTAAAATGTGGATTGAAACTCTCCATTTCGTCTTTAAAGTAATTTCTAGATACGTTTAACTTTAAACTTACCAGACAATATTGTAAGCAGATCATAGTGTTATAACTTACTAATTTGTTGTATTCGTCCTCAATTCCAGGTTTGTGTACGTATAGTAGTCGAATTTAGATCTCTAGTTGCCTGAAATTGTACACATATTTGTTGATATATTGAAGAGTGCAGGTTCATCATCGTTGGACTTTCGGGACTCCTTGAGGGTGAATTTATTGATTAGGTTAACCCAATCTTATGAACTCAAACTATTTTTAGGTTTATCCTGTCGATTTCAAGCCTAACTTGAGAGGAAATGCTCACGGATCAATCATGTACTAAAATCAATCCTCACATATAGAATTAGGCCGGCATCCGATTTGTTTCAAGTGCTGGTCCAACATTCTGGGGCATTGCTGCATCAATATTGAAGACCATCTATGGCCATCATATTATGTCTGAATAATATTTTTAAACATATAAAATATTCTTCCCTAATAAATAAATGTGTTGATTTTTTTAACCATCATAATTATGTGATAAAAATAAAAAAATAATCTTTGTTTTCGTCCAATGACATTGCCAATCAAGTTTCAGAGATATCGTTTTTGGCCCGTTTTAATTACAAATTATAATTTATAGTTTGTAGCACTTTCTTTGCCATACCAAGCATTTTCCAAATATGCTTATAATAAGCTAACATAAAATAATTACAAGAAATTTTTCTAACCGAAGTTTTATCTGGAATAAATTTAATTAAAACAAAAATGTTCACCGGTACAAAAGATTTTTTTATTTTATTTTATTTTACTTTTTTACGTTGACATACCTAAACGACCAAATAATTATAATTTCATTTTGTTTCTTCTAAATCGGAACAATTTTTCCTCATGTTTCTTGATTATGGTTGCCTTTTTCTGTTCTATTTAACTTTTTGAAGTCTACTTTCATCTGGTCGACATAACTTCCTTCGTTTAACTTTTGTAATCATAGGCGTAGTGTCGAGGGTGAACGAGGGGAAGGGGAAGGTGCAAGTGCCTCTCAACTTAAATTGAAATAAATTAAAACGTTAATTGAAGTTCATTAAAAAATAGAAAATTGTAGACAACTTTTAAGAAAGGAGGAGGACCTCTTAACTAAATTCAATTCGTGTCTTCCCTTCTTCAAAAGTTATAAGCACGCTACCTACGCCTCTGTTTGCTGTGGCGGATCCACGGAAGGAGAAAAGGGAGGAATTTACCTTCCGATAAAAAAAAATAATAATGTAACTACTGAGAAAAAAAAAAAAGGCTGCTGAATTTAAAATATACCTCCTAGTATACCAATATACAAATATACCAATACTCGTGATTGTGATTATCATTCATTAGGTATGAGGGAAATTAACTTCTGCTCACAGATTGAGAAAAAATCTTCGAAATTGTCAAATGTAATTATAGCATTTCCTAGTCAATTGTAACATTTTCCAAGCCAATTGTCACCTTTTCCATTTCAATTGCAACCCAACCGGACATGGATTAATTCCATTAATGAAAAATAATTATTTTATTTTATATTCTTCCGATACTTTTTCGTTTATTAGATAGTTGATATTAAGTGCTGATTTCAAGTAGTTTAATTTTTTAAAATAAAATTGTTGTTTATTTATTTTTAAATATTTATTAATATTTTTTATTTATTAGGAGGGAGGGGTATCGATTTAATCGATTTGGCGATGGTTCATTAGAGTTGAGAAGTTGCTGAAATTTTGTTGGGCCACGAGCATTTCTTCTTAATTATTAGTTTTCAAAATTCTTCTGTATAGTTACTGTTTACAATGTTTTCAAGGAGAAATTTCCGAATTTACTTTCAGATTTTCGGTCACGCAAGCGCATTTCAATTTTTCGTTGCTGATGTAGTTTTCTATGATAACGGGATTCATTCAATATTGAAATGTAAAAAGTAACAATTCAAATGGAAAAGGTTACAATTGAATTTGAAAAAGTGACAATTGATTTAGATGGTATTTCAATTGAAATGGAAAAGGTTCTAACTGATTTGGAAAAGGTAACTGAGTTGGAAATGCTATATATAATTGTCAATTGAAAAAATGACTAGATGAAGGTGTTATATTACAAATTCAAAGTTCTAAGGAAATGACAAAGTTTTTTTATGTAATTTTTTATGAAGGAACAGCCCTCAAAATGGGAAATTTCCACTTGCGTTTAACGTTTTAATTTGGTTCCCTGTATGTCCGTCTGTTATTAAATCCATGTGACGGACATAACACCTACTACCGCTAATCCCATTTTGATGAAATAGTCGGTAATTGTGCGAGTTGGTACCTAGATGGTTCCGCTTACGCATGCTCAAACTTATTCTCCATTGACACACCTACGCATATTTTGAAAACAGCTCGTCCTATTTGACCAAAATTGGAGGAAAGTTCGTGTAAAAATTTTCCAGTATGAATATTATCAAATTCTATCACCTACTTTCGCTTACGCTGGGTTGTTAATTACTGAGAAACCCTGTCAATCTCTCCTGACACAGAATAGGACAATTCAGTCACATAATTCTACATATCATCCTCTCCATATTCCCTAATAAATATTCATTTCAAATTAAATATGGTTGATTCCTCAAACAAATAATATATACAAACATTCAAAAATACCCAAACAATTTAAGGCATAATCCCGTCCTGCTCTAGGATTATCCCAAACTTATGTGGTCACCCTGATAGCCCTCCCCATAAAAGTGACCTCTGTTCCACCTCTGTATGTTTGTAGGGTTTACCAAAAATCTATTTTTTTTGGTTGGCTTTTATTGGTTGGTTCGGACGATGTGACCTTGAATACTTAATGAGAGGATTCTATCACAATCGGCAGACCATTATCACATAATTTATAGGACTAAATACGTGTATGCATAAGAGGAATTGTTTTGTTACAGGTTATATATTATTTTTTTTATAATATCTTTACTTATTAATTCATTGAAAGCACGATATAATTTTCATATGAATATTTTTTAAATGTTTTTTTCATGTAATGATCCTATGTGATGGCCTTGTTGATTGGCCCTATGTGATGATCCATTTTGACTAGTTTCGTCGTGACGTCTGTTTCGCATAACTCAAAAACGGTTAGGCGTAGAAAGTTGAAATTTTGTATTTAGGATTGTTGTAAAATCTTGTTGTGAACCTCTTTTTTTGATCACTGCTTAATCACCGGAAGTGGTACTTTACTTAAAGGTTATAATTGATTTCCATCAAAAATTATATTAAAATACTTTGCAAAACTTCTCAAATTTGGTATTTATAACTTATATATTGATTTAAATAACATACTAGATTTTGGTATAAATTGGAAAACCGGAAGCGGTACTTTACTTGAAGGTCATAATAGACTTTCATCAAAAATTATATTAAAATATAATGTAAAACATCTCAAATTTGGTAAATAGGACTTTTATATTGATGTGAATGTATTTACTATATTTTGGTTAAAATTGGTGAGCCGAAAACGGTACTTTACTTGAAGGTATAAGCTTACATCAAAAATTATATTTAAATTAAATACATAAATCGTATGTTTCAGTAATAAAGGTTACAATCGCAATTTGGTTTCCAATCCAATTAAACATTTTTATTACTTGTTTTTAGTGTTAAAATTTAATGTAAAATACAGGTAAAACCTCCCTATTTGTGTGTGTGTCAATAGATGGATGTCGCGACGCTGATTGTTGTTTTTGAGATACTGCGATCTTCGGAAACTAGTAACCAAATTCAGGATCACTTTTTGAGCCACCGATTTATAGTTTAATAGGCGTATAAGGAAGTCATGTGTTGTCCACATCAGATATTTTTTATTTTATTTCAATTTAAAAAATATTTGAGTCCTCAATACTTAATTAATAAGCTCTATAAAATATTTTAGCTTAGTAATAAGCCAATTATTTTCAGATTGGCCCACAGACTGTGTATATTATAATTAATAATGTATTATACATACTTATAATAACTGAATTAAAATTGGATGGCCCGCTACGTTGCTAATTATATAACCTGAATTTTATTTTTAAAGATTGAGAATGTGATTCGATGCCACCGTATACTTTATCATAATATTTTTATGTATATTAAAACACAACGGTTTTAAAAGTTGGCTTTTAAATAAACTAAAAGTGTAATCGGAACTGTTTTTCCCGACGAGAGAACTATCGCAGACTGAAAGGAGGCGTCTTTCTGGGAAAACTGATGTAAACAAGTGTCCCAAGGAGATTCCTTGAAGACAACTCGCGGTAGCTCCGAGGCAGGAATAATGATTGATCCAACCTCATTCTTCAAGTCAGTATCCTTTTTTGATAAAATATCTAACAAATGCCTTATTTGCCCACGTCCAAAGCAATGAGGAATGGTAGATACACTGGAAAAATTCACTAATTAGTGAGCCCATGAATATGGTCTAATCTCTCAGACTATCATATAATTTCCCTTTGTGTAGAAAAATGGTATCTATAATTACAAAAAAAAAAAAAAACAATAATCACAGTAAAGACTTTTGTCAGATGATTTTAAGCAGATGATTCCTCAATTATAGATATCTCTATTAAGTTAATAATTTTGGTTTAGCTTCTGTATTAATATATGTAATAAATAAGAATGTATTAACCTTTTTAATAAATAAGAATCCTTCCAATGCATTCAAATTATTCAAATTTTTCTCCGTATTTTCAAAAAACCTTTTTATGATTCTGATATTTTTATTTTTCACATTGTTACTAAAGAAGGTTCTACAAATTTTCATAGAATTTTTTTCAGTTATATTGAAAACAAAAAAAATGTTTTGAGCTAATATTTTGTGCTACTAAACATTAAAATTGTAGAAAAATATATTTTCTACAATTTTTCAAAAGTATAATTAGTTTCCTATTAAGGTAGACTTCGCACTGGCACTGCCAGCGGTTGCGGCTGGCAGCGCTTTCCAACCGTTAGCGGTAATTGTTACTGCTTATATATTTCGTTGAAATTGCTCACCGTAGCTGCCAACTTCCCTCGCACTAAGGATCCTAGCTTAAAATATTGGTAAATAAAAATGTTAGATTTAAATTTAATGGTTTTCATTTATGTTGCAAGGAGAGAAATACATGTAATGGCGGAGTAGTGATCTTATTTAATCAATACACGTCATTTTTCCTAGTTCAATAATAAGGTTAGGTTATGTCTGTTTAAAATTTTAACTGTTAGGTACCAATAAACAACACATTAATGTCCAATTTCTACAGAGTGATGTCTTCTAATATCACTTCTACAGAGTGATGTCTTCTTATAGTATTATGAATAGAAAATAAAGAATTGTATGTGTATCTCAGATCTTAAATTTTTTACTATGGACAGTTGCTGTTATTCGTACGATTATTTTAGTAAAAAATATCTTTAACATATTTATAATAAAATCACGACAGATAATGTTTTTTAATTATGCGATTAGTAAATCAGTACCTCAATTAAAAAAGACATTTAGATTTTTCAATATTTGAATTTGAGTATTTATTTAAGATGAAAATTTCTTTCATTATATATTGTTAATTGGATTTATATTTTTTAAGAGAAATTTCTTAATTAGTATGAGATATAAAATGTAATGATTACTGTTGTTATTTCAATCCTACAAAATTGATTGGCTGTAGTTTTGTTTGAATTTTTAACAATTGGCTGTAGTTTTGTTTGAATTTTTAACCATATTTCATCAGATTTTGTCTCGCATGACCAAAAAATAAATAAAGGTAGTGTCGGATTTACGGCCTCCTTCACCGGATTCCTACGGACTCGGATTCCTTCACCTGGCCCAATTTTTCGGTTTTTTTTTGTCTATGCACATTTTAGGGGTCCCTGGTCTCATATTCTGCCTTCGACATGATAACATAATCTACAACTGTCCTACCACCGACCTTACAGACTTCTAGAGCGGCCAGGGCAGCAGCAGTGTAGGTATGGCGTCATGCCTAGACTGCCGGGTAGTTTCAACGAAATATGCCCCGTTCTATTCAGTCAAACCTGTTAGCAACTGCCAACAGTCTCTGACAGCCGCAATCGTGGGTAGTAACAGCGAAAGTCTACGTTTACATATCTTTCGTTGTTGGGTCTGATCTTGAGAAATAATTTGAGCATAACGTTTAGAGATAAAAGTTAAAAAGACCCGAAAAAAAAGAAGAATAGAATACAAAAAACAACTACTTTATATTGGGACACAATGTCTCCTTAAACTACCATTAGAGTACCTATAGTAGAAAGTTCAAATCAAGAAAAAAGAGAAATTTTTGCAAAGAACAGAATAAAAGATAATACAGTACGCTGAATTAGGTATGTATATTTACATATATGTTCTGCAATAGATTGTACTTTGCCCATAGATTCGCTCCGGAAGATTTTATCCTCTTAATCATTTGCGTCATCACTAAGTGATCTAGTATTAAAAGTCGATAAACATTCGCAAAAAAAAAAAAAATGGTTTAATAATTTAGACGAACTAGAAGTCCTTAAAATAGTGGGCGACGTATGAACGAAATTGGTTACAGACTATCTACATTTTTTTGTAATCAGAGGGCGCATGAAAGGTGTAAGTTAGTGAAACTCGGATGACAATCTCGTTTTATAAACTTATTAAAATATGGGGTTAATTTCCATGTTTAACAATTCATGCTGAAATCATGTTGCGTACTGAACCTTCTCATACCTCTCATTCCATGCTATTGAGATATTTCTTCCTATTTATTGGTTGTTAAAAGACAATTGACAGGTATGAATAAATTAAAAAAATCCAAGGAGAAAATGGAAAGTTTTATGTTTGTATAAATTACATACGAATAATATTAATACTCTGAGAATACCGAAGATATTTCTTTTTGACATATATTTAAAAATTATGATATAATAGTATATTATTACGTCTTGCTCATTTGCTTTGGCTTCATTAGTCAAGCCAATATAAGCCCATAGTATGAACCTTGAATTCTTTATTGGTTTGTAAATGTCAGGCTTCCATGACCTATGTTCATACTGAGGGAGTTAATGTCGACAGGCACACAGCTCACCTTTCCCAGTTAGTTTATATACAACAAACACATATATACGTATATCATACATAGATACATATATCGTACCCATCGTAGAGTAAAAGTACAACTAAAAATTCGAAATTGTTGGAAAATTATAAATCATAAATCTTTTTTTTCTCTTTTGAATACCTTTTCTTTAAATGCATTGAACATTCGTAAGGCAGGACAAATGTTCGTGTATTTTAAAAGGAGGCATCAAAAGTGTAGAAAAAAAACTTTAAATATGATTTATTAACGTAAATATACACGTATATACCTAGTTCAATATTTTTCGAAGGGCATATCCACTTGTTCATATTTTCGGTTCCTTATCCTTTGTAGATACAAATAGAAAAATTAAATTAATGACTAATACATTACTGGCGAATTTATAACTTTAGGCGAATTTATAACTTTCCCTTCCTCTTGGGGAATATTCCATACCTCCCAAGTCCCCAGACGGACCCTCCTCTCCCCTCCCCCGCCATAACATTGCGGGACTCCGCAATATCGTTTCGCCCAGGGCCACGCAACTAGATCCACTACAGTATTAGACAATGTTTCGGACACTCTTGCCCATTTTAAACAAACAAAACGGTTTTTAGATATACCATAACCGCAGTTGATTATAATCACACATTGTCTAAAACCTCTAAAGTAAGTAATACTTATGTATTACCACAGAAAATACAATCAAGTATCTATTCTTTCTTTGCTTTTTTATATTACTTTATTTTTTCTAATGGATTGATGATTTTCTATAATTGGATGCAATGTCTTGGTAGTGGCAATGTTGATATATTAGGAAGTCTATTGGAGCTACTTTCAGCAATGATGATGTGTTATAAGCTAATTTCACCTAATATTAAATTTAATTTTTACAGGAAGGAAATCCAAACATGCATATCTACTCATACCCAAAGCTTTTAGAACATACAGAGCAATCACGGAAAGCTATAGAGTTCCTTAAGCACTTGTGATTTGTATCAGCTTAGTCACTGCAGCTCATCCTCATCATATGGTGAGTTCTTCAAATTCTGTAACTAATAATTAGTTAAAATAATGAAACATCAATAGTTTCACAGGGAATCAGGATCGGGCGATCAACGTCCAAGTCTTAATTGAGCATACTAGTTTTCATTTGCATATATATTTCAGATATATGAGTTAAGTATTAGTTTAAAATGTTTAAGTGTAGAGTTTTGTATGTAAGATGTATTTTTTTTTATTTTTTAAATTGAGTAATTATCTTTAATTTGGATGTGATATCACATAACTTTTTGAAGTCTGAAGGCCGAATCATTCTACTATTCTTGTATAAGATTGATATTACACTCCATGTTTGGTTGACTCATAATTTCTAGCTGACTGGTCGAAGATGCATCTGCATTTAAATTTCAATCTACCATTAAATAATTATAAATTGATCATTTTCTAATTCAATAAAGTACGGTTCAGCAAAATAGATTCAATTATAAAAACTGCAATGTTTTCAATCAAAAATTTTAAGATTGATAACAGAAGCTCAATGGTACATAACCAACAAAACTCTACATAACGTGGCCAAAACGTGAAAAAATCCTTTTAATCGCAACCTCTCAAAATCCCGTAAATGAATAATTTGTTGTTTATTCATTTTTAGTGTCTTAAATCGCTGTATTTTTACTTCAATTTACGCGTTAAAGGAAATGTAATCGCGAAAATTTTCGGTTTTCAGATTTCAACGGAAATACCCATTTTGACAAGTTTCGTCGTGACATCTGCACGTACGTTCGTTCGTACGTACGTATCTAGCATAACTCAAAAACAGTTTAAAAATTATATTAAAGTATAATGCGAAACATCTCAAATTTGGTATATAAGAATTTTATATCAATATAAATAAACACTAGATTTCAGTAAAAATTTCATCAATATTTATACTAAAATATATTGCAAAACTTCTCAAATTTGTTATATAAGATTCATAAATTAGCATAAATAACATTCTAGATTCTGATTAAAATTAGCTTACCGGAAATGGTACTTTACTTGAAGGTCATAAGAGTCTTTCATCAAAAATTATATTAAAATATAATATAAAACATTTCAAATTTGGTACATAAGTCTTGTCATCAACATCATACTCCGATATTCTTTTACCACTATGCAGCATGATTCCTTCTGTAATGACTGCAGCAAGTGCTGTTACAATCCCTCTCCCGTAACAGCTCTCTCCTCCTGTTCCAGTCCAGCCATCGCTTCTTGAATGACTCCCGCATCTTCCTCCCAGAAGATCCGTGGTCTTCCTCTTGGTCTTCTTCGTGTCTCATAGGTCATCCTCGCGATTCTTCATGGATTCATCCGGAAGAGGTGTCCAAACCGTCGTAATTTATTCTCCTCTAGGAAGGTCTCCACCGGCTGCACCTCGAGGTTTGATGGTGTTGCGGATCGTGTCTCTTCTGCTCTTCCCTTCGACCTTTCTCAAATACCACATATCCATTGCTGCCACATATCTGGCATCTGCGTTTTGAGTTGAGGATCTGTGACTCCTATGAGGAAAGAATGGGCAGGAACTTCTCTACTTTCTTGGTGACTTCTCTTCTGTTGAGAAAACCTCTTCGGGTCAAGTGGAGCATTCATCCAGCTACTTCTAACCTCTGTGTCACCTACCCGTCGATATAGCAGCTTTCATTCAATTAGGTAACTAAATAACTTCTGAACCTGTTCCAAGATTTACCCCTTCAGAATTCTCTTTAATCTGTGGGTTTTTTTTCTTATTCTCGTGTATTTCGTTTTTTCTGGGTTAACATACATATTGATGATGGACAGCTATTCTTGCATGATGTTTACATTATGTTGCAGGTCCCGATCATTGGCAGCAATTATGACGAGGTCGTCGAAAAATGCGAGTGTTATGTAAAGTGTAGGCTGCAGGTTCCTATGCCCGAGTTGATAATGCCGCAATCTAGATTTAACTTTTTTCAGTGCCCGGTATTTGGTCTAGGACCAATATAAAGAGAAGAAGTATGGATTTAGAAACTCGATGAGCACCCAGGGCCTAATTTTCACTTTGAGGTGGGTCATAGAGAAATCCGTAAAAAAAGGAAAAGAAATTTCTGTCTGTTTCGTGGATCTGGAAAAGGCATTTGACCGAGTCAAAAAGGAGGATATAGAACGAGCCCTGTCTGAAAGGAAAGTAGATTTTGGCACAATCTTGGCTGTGAGGAATGTCTATCACAAGCTGAGAAACATTGTAAGGACCGGTAACTATACCTTCAAGGAGTTTGAGACGATGCGGGAAATATGCCAGATATATACTTTAAACCCTCTACTCTTTATATTATATATAATACATGTATCAATATAAATAATATACTAGTTTTTGGTTAAAATTGGTATACCGGAAGTGGTACGTTACTTGAAATAGATTTTCGTCAAATATTATATTAAAATATAATTAAAAACTTCTCAAATTTGGTGTATAAAACTTATAAACTAATATAAATAGCAAACTAGATTTTGGTTATAATTGGGAAACCGGAAGTGAAAGTTATAATAGACTTTTTTTTAAACATTTTTATAATTGTGTGAGTGGATATCAATAGATGGATGCCAAAAGACGTCGTGACGCCAAGTGTATTTTTTTTTTTTTGAGATGCTGCTATCTTCGGAATCTAGTAACCAAATTCAGGATCACTGTTTGAGCCACCGATTTATAGTTTAATAGGCATACAACGAAGTCATGTGGTGTCTGCATCATCTGTTACGGCGAGTTAGAATGGCTCTTCCCCTGCAACCGTAGACAATATTTCCTCGGATCTTTTCTATACTAAACTATCACAACCCACCAGCCTCCTACAATTCAAATTCTCGGTCCACGCACTGGAAACAAGATCTCGCCTTTTTGACCTCCATACTCCCTCCCACAGAACCAAAACATTCGAACGCTCCTTTCTCGCCCGCTCCTCTACCCTTTGGAATTCCTTTCCTTCTAATATCCGGCATGCTTCTTCTCTATCCTCATTCAAATCCCTCCTTTTCCAACACCTTCTTTCTCTCCAAAATGATGCTCTCTAATTGCGAAATTTCAGTTTAGGATTAACATCTGGATCACAAGTGAATAATAGTTTTTTAATGTACAAACTTTGCTAATTAATCATTATTTTTGTATTTTTCATTTTCTCTGTTGTTTTTCTCTTTTTTTTTGTTTTGCTCAAATTAATTATATTTTTCGATAAAAAAACTTATTTATTTGCTAATTTATTTTTCTGAAGATATTGTAAAAATTAATTGGTCTGTATTCTACAGTCTTATGGCCAGATAATGTTATTGTTTTATTTGTTCCTTCATGTTATTCTTAAGGGACCTAGTCCCAGAATAAAGTTCTTTTATCTATCTATCTATCTATATTTTAAAATGTAAACGTGATTTGTATTTATGTTATCACAATTCACTTTTAGCTTATCGGTTAAGTTACGACGGAAGTTAAGATTAGATGTTTTAATAAATATAAAATAAAATTAAATTAAATTTAAAACAGATATTTTTTGAGAAGCCGAGATCGCTATAGATTTTCTTCTAATAAAATTTTATGACTTCATCTTTTTCATTTTCATTCCTCTCCTAATTTAAGTAATTACCAGTCTGTCAGACTCTTTCACTTCCCTGACCACCAAGAAAAGGTCCTCAAACAGTGTGCTAATCAGATAGTAATTAAAAAGGACTAGCAAATTTAATCATAAGGATCTATTGTAGATTATGATTAATTATTTTGATTCATTTAAATACGATTTATCTCACTTGTCATAGCCAAATTAACAAAGATCTATTTGCTCAGCTAAAAATTTCGATACCTGACTGATGTTTACACCAACAGTAGGCATCTAGTTTGTCGATGGTATTCATGTTTTGAAGAATAATTGAAATGCAACGTAGTCTGCATCTTTACCGCATGCCAAGTACTTAGATTGCGAGATACTAATGCTTCTTCTCAGTTCGATGGTTCGGAAATAGATCTTGTTCCATGAAAAATAACAATCAGGGACGACCAGAGATCTAATGTAATCTATAGGATAATCCCAGACTGTGAGCTAGATTTTTTTCTTGTTCGATTAACCGACTAAATGCAAATTATATTGTTTAAAATATTTCAACTTTTAAAACAAATCTAAGAGAGCTAAATACCCAATCATTTTCGATTATTTCTTATCCGTGGATTCATAACCGCAATAAAAAAAAATAAAATAATGAACCATTAAGCTGGGTACTGAAACTTGGTAAGGATGTTATGTTTCTTCACCAACCTTTGTACAAGAAGGCTATGTGGTCAGCGTCCACCCACTTCCATCAGGAAGCAAACCCATTGAAGTCTTAGGTGCCTACTTAATAAAGGCTGGGTGTGCCTCAGTAAGATCCTCCGACTCCAGAGTTAATCAACGACTAATATTGCAGAAAAATATTTTTTTACTCACAGCCTGAACCGGGAGTTACGATGTTACCTTATATACCATACCCACTGAGTCATCCCACTCCCTTATTGTATATAATTATTACAAAAAATGGAAGAAATAATTTAGATATTCAAATGTAGAAGTTAAGAAAGATTTTCTGTATTTTACTTAATTTATAAAAATGAAAAATATATCAACTCGAAAAACACGCATGTTTATGCTTCATAAAATTAGTATAAACGTACATGTTTTAGAAAACAAACGTTTATCTTTTTTAAATACAAAATTATTCTTAATACATCATATTTTAATATAAAAAAATAAAAGAAAAAATAATACCAAAACAAAACTAATGATAAACAATGTACTTCTTTCATATTGGTGGTTGTAATATATATTTCTTTTTTCTGCGATTTTTTAATTTTTTTTAATGATTATTGAGTTGCTTTGCATTTAAAAAAAATTATAAATTAAATCGCGAAATGTTTAATGATAGTGTTTGTTGCTTACCTTGCCGGGATGGTTGCTGATAAAAGACTAGTAGTGCGGGGATGGTATCCAGAGCCCCTTGGTGGCAATAGTTGGAACTTACAATTAGCTCCATTTGAACTTATATTAGTTTTTTCTCTTTGTTGGAAAAAAATAAACTTTATTTTGTTATTACTTGGTGTCCTTGATGATTTTTAAAACATATATCTGTAAAATAGTTTTAGTTATAATTGCTCGTTTTAGTTCCCATTTCTAATTTTATTCACTTACATTTTAATTGTATACTTCAACATTTGACGGCTATATTGGTATATAAAATTTATAGCTGTTACTTTCAAAATTTTGATTTTTTTTGTTGATGATTTTTGAAAGTTTTTATGATTATTGAGAATGTTGACTTCTTCATCAATGTATGAGTTATCAATTACATATATGTAAATTCAATTTTTTTTATTTTTATGTATTACTTTTATGCCTAAAAAATTTATTTTTAGACCATTAGGTTATATAACACAATTGCTATAATGATAATTTTAAAGAAAATATGTTTTAAGCTATTTTTGTATTAAATTGCAATGAGTCATCAGTGATACGTGCCTACCGTGAACAATTTATTAAAATAATTTAACTTAATTTTTTTTAAATAAATCTTCTATGAACATTGATAATTAAAAAATAAACTTTATTTTATTTCGTACAATTTAGTCCTTCAATGATTTCTTACTAGGTATTATTATTTATATTATTCTAAAAGTAAATTAAAAAAAAAATCAAAACGTGTAAATTCTAGTAGTGGATACCATCATATCGTGTTGAGAGTTCTACAACTATGTAACTACAGTGTTGCAATCTCTGGGTAATTGCACAGAAAGGTTCTATTCAGTTAGGTACACAGCATACTACAACTAGATAACTGTTGTAGAGGATCCACTAATTATTTTTAATTAGATGTGGACCACGAGGATGTGAGAAGATCCACGAAACGTTGGGCTTGTAGAACTATGTAGGAAACTAAATAAAGTTATAAGGAAGAGTTTTTAGAAAAAAAAAATATTATTTATACAGTTACTTAATGGATATCCATCGTGCCATTTTATAAAATGGTTTATATTGAAAATTTTAACTAATAATCACTCATATGTCACAGTGTACTTGCCATATCGTTGAATAATAACTAACAGGAATTACATGGCTTGTTTTAAAAAAGCTAAATGCGTAGAAAGTTGAAGAAAGAAAATTATACCAACTGAATCGGAACCGAAGTAAGATTAAGGGGTAATAACTCTTATAAAATTATGATCTATTCCAGGCGGGGCTGCTTTTCTGAAACTTTTGTTCCCCAGGAAAAGCTAATTTCAAAACTCTAATTTGTAGGTTATTCACACAGTCAAAGCATTATTTATGGGATATTTTATTAATCTTAATTATTCCATAAAAAGAGACAGAGAGAGAGAGAGAGAGAGTGAGTGAGAAATACTTTCCGTTGTTTACAGTTTACCGATTTAATTGATTGTATGCTTTCGAATAATGTTTAGCTATTTTTATTTTCCCTTACCTGTGTATGTAATAAATAAGGGTAAGTATTGCGATCATGAAAAATCTCGAATTTCAGTTTTCAACTGAAATCGTTTTAACTGTTTAATGAGAATGCGTATTTATAATTTCGAAATTTTGTATTTTATCAGAATTTTTAAAATTTCTGTTTTGTATTTTGGCTCATACATATATTTTTTTTTCTGTTTTTCGTTCTATTGTTTCTGTTCATAATATTTTAGAATTGACGTTTCCTAAATAATTTGAAGTTATTGCTTTCAATTACCATGAAATATGCACTGAGGGAAAATATTGCAATCGTGAAAAATTTCGAATCCAAGTTTTCTTCGGAAATACTCGTTTTAATGTCCTGAGTCCAAATAACAAGATCTCGGAAAATGGTGTGTATGTCTACAACCTAGCTCAAAAACGAAAAATTGTACATGACTGAAATTACGCATTTAAGGTAGGTATATTCCTAGGATGTTACAACTTTTTCATAAAAATCGACTTACCGAAAGTGCCACTTAATATCTTCGATTTTACACATTTTTACAATTTTCTCGGCTGTAATGATTTTGATCAAACTTGTTATATCAATGTACAAATAAATGATCTTTAGTGTCAGCTAGGTCTTATGCTCATTGAAATAGTCTGAAAAATCTTCATTGCCGAATCTTTTAAAATAGCGGTTTTGCACTTTTTTATAATTTTATCGAAAATTTTATGATAATTTGTATATAATATCTTATGAAAGGTAATAAAATTCTCTCTCTCTCAAAAAAAAAATTATGTAAATCGAACCCGTGTTAGCGAAGATTTTTTGCGTATCGTACTTACCGGAAGTGCCACTGATTTTATGATATTATATGATATTGATTTTATACTTGTTAACAAATTTTCTCGACACATAGCTCTAACGATTTTGATTAAAATTGTTTACAATTGAATGGTCTTTAATATCAGCTTAACATTCTTTATCCTCAAACTTTATCCACATTGAAATAGTCTGACACGGCTCAAATGCCGAATATTCAAAATGGCTTCCTCTAAAGTACCTTTAGTTTTTTTTTTAAATAATTAGCCCTCTCTCATTGTCAATAGTAATGAAAAATGGATAAATATAAACTATGAAAGAATTTGATAAGTAACTAAAGGAGGAAAAAAAAGAAATATTATACCATGTTGGAAAACAAATTGCCAGAAACAAGAGTAGTAATTAAGATTAGGCGTGTAGGAAAACATGTTGTTGTTTATTTAAGAAAGAAAACAAAGAATTGTTTTAAATGAATATCTTGTATCACCTACAATTTTTACTTTCACTTGCCTATAGATGGAAATATAGTAAGGAGAAATATTGCCATCGTGAATAATAAAAAAATTGCGGTTTTGAAATGAGCATGGAGGATTATATGTGATTTAACATCCATTAATTTATTGTTGCCTCTATTGAAGAACTTATAAGGCTAAAATGTGATTTAAAATCGTCGTCTGAGTAGGCCGATACAATATTTGCCACGTAATTTTTAATTTTTATTTGCCCCGAATCCTCCCTTAATCGTCACTGCTATTCTGGCACTATCAGTAAGAAGAATCAATGCTTGTTCTTTCTTCCGCACGAAAGATTCCATTTCGAGACGGAATTCCGTACGGGATCAGTTGTTGAATTTAAAAACAGAAATAATAGTATGGAGGCTGTAATGAGATTGCATCAATCGGTCCATCGATGAGTTAAGAGACAGTCCGATGGATTTACGATGCCATCTCTGTGAGTTTAGAAACTTATCATAATGGTAATTATAATTGTTGTTACCTTGTCCGATTTGGTTAGCATTTATAATCTGATACTATAATATTTTAAATTTATACTTAAGCATATTTGAGCAATATAAATATTTTTATAGCAGTTACTTTAAAAATTTTGATTTTGCAATATCATTTTTGATGATTTTTGAAAATTTTGACAATTAATTTTGAATAAATTTGTAAACTTATCCAGTAAAAGTAAATTGCATTATTAATTATTATCAATTAGTTAAATTAAATAAACCATTAAATAATAGTTCAAAACCGGTTAAATGTTTTATATTTTTATGCGTAAAATTAAACATAAAATTCCCCTATTGCTGTCATATTATTTTATCGAATTTTGAAAATGTTATTCCTTTTTAAGTTTGTACTTTCTCAACTTTAGGTATCTTATTCTTATTATTTTTATTTAATTTATTATTTTTTTATTTTAACAATGTATTTATATTTTTTAAATAACAATGAATCGTGGTGAAAAAAAATTAACAAGAAAATGGTAAGTATCAACTATAACAATAAGTAATAATAATAATATTAAGTAATCATCAGTAATAACAATAATAAGTATGAAAGTTTTTAGAAAGATTTCTTTATCTCTAATTATAAATATACATTCTTATACTTTCATATCTCTGGGTTATTTTAAATAACTTCTATAAATTGAGTGACTATGCTTTAAATGCTGCAATTAGATATATTTATTCTTCCCACTCCAAATCTATCTTTCTCTCTTCGTAAAAAATAAAGAGTTTTACTTGGTCAGTATTTTCATCGAAATTTAATGGTGTTTTTTGAAAATTTATATAAATGTCATCTACAAAAAAAACCCAATAATCATCCATTTCTGAAGTTGGCAAGTAACATATTTTTATTCTCATTATATTTATTACAATGGCTGTTTGTTTCCACTGTACATTTAAATATTATGATACACTTTTTAAATAACAGATTTATTCCATGAGTAATAATTTGTTATGTTATTCCGAAGTTTAGATTGTAATGCCTCGTGTTAAAGTTTTTATAATACGCTCTTCTAGTTATTTTTTAATTTGTAGCAACGTAGTATAAACCAGTTTTTAAAGCTAAAGTAGAAACTTTTGAAGTAAATATATTACCATGTATATTATAAAGTCAAACAAATACGTACCATGTGAAGTTCCTTCATCGTTGTCCAGATACCTACAGACATACAACACCGAGTGCTGAGAAATTGAATTTTCGTAAAAGCTCTGTTCAGTGGTGGGGGGTCTCATTGTAGACTATGAATGGTACCTAAGCGCCGGCTCTTCGTGCTCTGAATCTGATTTCAGGGATCAGTTAGCTCCTGGTTGGATTATACGAGTAGCTTGACCAGGTCAGGTCACCGTGGCTAGGATGCTTTTTTACATTCAATACAGCAGTAACATACACTGTGGAATTTAATATTGATGTGTATGCTAATGAAGATTTACAGTCTCATCAGTTTTCATTTTAAAATTTATTGATTCATATCTATCCAAAATAAATACTTAAGAACCAATGAAGAGCAGATATAAAAATTTCAAAAGGTGTGCAAGTGACTTGAGGAAGTTAAGAAATCGGCATAAATCTTGTAGCTCGAATCTGGTTTAAATCATGACGATATTGTTTTCATAATATGGTTTTAGGGATAACATGTACCTTCGTCTGACAACATTATGAAATATATTTTGTCACTGATCAGTTAATTATAAATAATGATTTATAAGCGATAGGTATTTTCCTTCTTGATGCGGTAGATTGAAGATGAAATATATTAATAAATAAGCGGTGCTTTGAAAATTTAGATTTGACGATATAGAGGAGGAATAGCGGATATAAATTGGTAAAGAGTTCGAAAAGGAGGTAGGACGAATAATGAAAGACATGCTAAATGGAGTAGTTCCAGGTACGCGAGCTGGTAGGGTGGATGGGATCTGGAATTCAAAGAGTGGATAGAATAATGCAGGGTGAACAAATTAAGAATATAGGGAGGCATTTTGGCTCTAACCGATTTAAAAGCATACTCGCAATAATATTTTATATAACAGTAGGGAAACACACAAAACAAAAACCTACATTACAAAATAATGTCTTACTGTTGTACATCTACTCAGTCCAATTAAAATCCTAAATTAATAGTTAAACGCCAATTGTCATTCACAATTATTTTTTACATTAAAACGTTCTAAGAATATTCGAGGAGTATTCTATCAAAAGTAAATACCCACTTTCGGAAATTTATTTCCAAAACACTGCGAAAATTATTAGGGGCCATCTCACGTAGGCAAGTTGAATTTTGATTGAAAAGGCTGATTTTAACAATTGTTTGACGAGGGAAAATTCAAGTTTTGAAGGATACTAAATAGCCTTTAGATGTAGAATATGTCAAAATATATATATATATATATATATATATATATATATATATATATATATATATTATTGTTTTTAATACCTACTTATGTTTTTAGAGCGTTAATTGCCCAAATGGTTGAAAAACCCGAAACAATTGTATAAATAAAATATTTTATGTAATAACTGTGGAAATGAGGGAGGAGCATTCTATCAAAAGTAAATATAACTATTTAAAAAAATATATATATAAATATATTTTTATATATATATATATATATATATATATAAAAATATATTTATATATATATATATATATATATATATATATATATATATATATATAAATATATTTATATATATTTTTTTTTAAATAGTTATATTTACTTTTGATAGAATGCTCCTCATTTCCACAGTTATTACATAAAATATTTTATTTATACAATTGTTTCAAGTTTTTCAACCATTTGGGCAATTAACGCTCTAAAAACATAAGTAGGTATTAAAAACAATAAAATATTTGAGAAATTATAAAAATCATATTAAATTAATTTTATAAAAAATTAAGAACTAAAAAAAATCGAATTAAATATAAAAACTGACATTAACTTCAACCGATAAGGAATTATCAATTCTGATAAATAATAAAAATAAATATTAGAATATAAAAAACGAAGATTAAACAAATCATAATAAAAACATAGACATTTTGCTAAAATTCTGATGACATAAAAAAAATTCTAATTTATAAATACGGTATCCTTTTGGCAAGCGGCTATTTGGGTCATACAGTCATAACATTTTTTATTTATTTTATTATTTTAAAGAAATTATATCACTTTTGCTACTTCCTTTCTATAATTTTTAAAACCGGTAATTTTTAAATATCGGTCTACAGCCCGACTTCATCCCTTTCAGATTTGGGTTTTAAACAGCAAATGTTTTAAAAATATATTGTTCTCTTAAAATTTGTTGGTATGATATTTTGTTTGTCATTTATTAATATTCTATTTTAATTCTATTTTGATAATAGTTGATAGTTGAAAGAACAATTTCCAGGGATGTCACTTATCACATTTACCATATAGAACATTTTTTTATTGCTATCATTATATTATGAAATAATGCAACATCGAGATATAATGCACTTAAAATGTCTCTCATGAAATGGGAAGGGTCGTGACATTTTGTTGTTCCTCTGCACTAATATGTCAGGATCGCAGCACAAATCACACAAAAGTTCGTACATTTGAAATTTCAATTAATAAGTTTTGTTGAATGCATTAACTTAAAGCGTAATTGTATTTAACAACTTAACTTAACAAAATTATTTTCCTTTGATTACCACAAACACATGTAATATTTAATTTTCTTTATAATTTTAGTGAATACAATAATAGTTTTAGAGTAAACACCTTATTTCCTGACGTATATTATAATTTATCGTGTTTTTTTTTTCTCTCTCATAATGTTCTCTTTTTTTTTAATTTATACTTCTCTTTATATAGCACTCGAAGTTTCTTACCCTGTCATTAATATATTCCTTTTCTCTTTGTTTTCTTGCTTACTATGTTTGAACATTTACTTCGTGAAATCTTCTAGAAGAGCGGCGCCAGTGATGTTTACATACGCTCTGATTATAAAAAGGGTGATAAATAAATAATTACTCATTTATTTTTCAAAAATTATATTTAAATAATGTTTACTTCCAATAGCTTTTCAGCATGGTCTTAAGCCAAACTGCAAAAGAATGACAAGGAAAGTCGTATTAGCTGCAGCCATCTGAAAGGAAAAAAAATGTATATAAATAAATCAAAAGTATGTATAAATTATAATAAATGCCATTTAAGAGCTTAACAAAAATTAAAGTAACATATATATATTCTTTTTTTTTTTTAATCTTAAAATATTAATTTGCACCTGTCAACAGAATGTCGACAATCAGTAAATGAACTAATAATATTGGTACTAATAACATAGGATAGTACCCAGTCGTAGCATAGTACCCAGCAGTTCCTTGGCTCGAACCTTTGATAGTCAAGAACGGAGATCTCTTATCCAGCAACTTTTTAGTCTCATCCTCGTTATCATGGGTATGTCGGCCATAGCCATATCTCTATTCCGTATGTTATGTCTGTGTAAGTTATTATAAAATCGTTGATAAAGTGTCCTTATATGTTCGGCGACTGTTTGCAGTTGTAAGTCAGTATGTAGGGCTTTGTTAGCCACGTACCAAGATACATTTTTAATGATTCGTAATATTTTCGACTGGAAAGTTTGAAGTTTTTGTAAGTGGGTCTATTTGACTATACCGAGTATCTATGATTTGTATGTCCATAAGGGAGTAAGTATGTGTATGTATTTAGTTTCTGTCTCAGTTTCATTTTTGAAGATTTGGAAAAAATGAGTAAAGTAGTTTAAGGGTCTGTCGTTTCATTTTAGCATGCGCAACCCATGTCATCTTTAAATTTTCTTAAATCTCAATAGATGGGAGTGAACGGTTTTCTTGTAATATACGAGGAACATGAAATCAGTTGCCACCATATTAGTTCGGGGCTTATAGAATTTTATGTTATTTTTAATCGAAAAGTATTCTTGACTACGTTGAATGGACACAGTTCCACAAGTAGTCCCTTAGAAAATAGTATTTAGGGGTCTAATAAAATAGAACCCTTGTCTCCATGGTTTTTTAAAAGTATATTGGGAAAGATTTAAGTATTGCCTAAATTGCAATAATTTACGACTTTGCATTTTCATCATTTTATGTTTTAATTGTACTTATTTGAAACATTACTATTAATATTAGAAAAAAACAATGTTAATGAAAAGCATGCGAATACGTTAATTCCCACTCACTGGCTTATTGCATTCATAGACGAGATAGGAAATATGTGCATAATTAATTACATGAATTTGTTAAAAATAAGTTAGTAAGTCAAACATTCTGGTTGTAGAAATTACATTCAGCTTGAAGGGAAAAGACAAACATACCAACTACTAAAAACTATTTAGAAAATTTTAAAAAAAATATGCATTTTCATAGACCTTATTATTCGGATTTTATTTGTCGTAGATTAAAGAAATGCTTTATGTTTATATGTAATTTTAGATGTACAGAGCTCGTTCCTATTACTAATAAAATATGGGTAGCAATAATCTACTACATAAAGAAAGAAAGTACTAGACCAGATTTCCGTAACTATAAATATAGATAACTATAGATTTCCTTACTAAGCCATAGAAAGGTGACCACGATGCTACATTTTCTACTTGTTAATGCCATTTCAACCTACGATTTTATGAAAAAACTGTTTATACAAGTCCAAGACAATAGTCTATACAAGTCTGTCATGGCTGAGCTAGGTACATCCGGAAATTGTGAGATTGGCGATGGCTTTTGAATTAACTATCCCAAAGACAAAATAATGAGAAATGTCTGAGACATATAGTTACAGCAAGTTTGAGGCAATCGTCCCACAATTAGGTTTTTAAATTTAATCCTTGAAACCGAAAAATCGAAAAAGTCTGATGACCAAGCTGTTTGTCTCCATCTTGTTAAATTTAAATCCTCGAATCTGTCGTGATATGAGAGAAAGTACATCACTTCAAATCTTTGGCAGATTCCTTTAACCAGTAAATCAGTGGTAACGGTCCTCCAATTATGACTTATAAGAATAGTAATATTGTTTTAGATTTTCATTTAGAATGTTTAAAGATTAATGAAGATTTTTATGAATCACTTACATCTGTAATAAGGCCAAAGTCAAGAATGAGTACATCTCCAGCATACATTATCCATTCTCGCCTTCCTTGCAGGTAAGTCTGTAATATGGGCTGAAAAGTGAAATTAGAGGATAAGATTTTGGCACTGTGCCCTCTCAGATCGAATGCATATACGAGTATATTTATATGAGACAGATACGAAAGTAATGACTATCACCAAGTAGGATGGATAGGAAAAAGAAAGGAATTTACGATAAGTGTATCCCTTTATATATTTACTATACATCATTTTTTAGCATAGATTTTATTAATTAGAGAGTTTTTAAGTTAAATTTATTAATAAATTATACCTTGATGTAAAACTGTAAGAGGTTTTTAAGGGTTAAGAATATAATTAGCAATATTATTTTAAGAATCTAATTAGCAAAACAAAAAAATAAAAAAATTAAATAACTACTAAAAAAAATAAAACTACCAAATAAAGAAACAAAAAAAACATATATTTTTATTATGTATTATGGATATTGTAATTATGGTATATATTTATTATAAGTTTTACTTATTGTCTATAAGATGCTAGCTGTGTGTGTCTATACTGTGTGTATAGCAAGCCAATACAGTTGAGCAGCACCTCTTTAATAATAAAGTGTTTCTCTCTATTTATAAAATTAATATTTATAGTACCCACCTTATAAAGTGAGTTCAACCGTCATTGGATTGGGGAGAGGGAGAATTTGGTGGTGCATCATTTCTTAGTACAACTGTTGTCATTGGTCAAGAAGCATGTTCTTATCAAGTAGTGAATACAAGATCCTGTATTTTTTTTTATCTTACATTTTACGCATCAATTGTACTTTAGGTCTCATGCATTTGTGGGCTGAATTCTTCACTTTAGGAAGCATTAAAAAGAGAATAATGTTTTCGTAATCTTTATTATGTCTAAGTATTTTTTTTTAATGTAGGCAAGTTTTTGTTGCAGATTATATCAGTCAAAATTTGTTCATTAAAAAGTAATCTTAATAACAGATGTAAAAATCCAAATTACCGATTAAATACCTACATCACTCTGCAAAGTCTTGGTAACATCAGTCAAAATTAATTCATCCACTTCCAATGCATATAGCTCTGCCTAGAAATAGCATTAAGAGAATGAGATAAATAATCAATCACTGTGAATATTTTCAAAAAGTTTTATCTGCAATTACCACCTTCACTCTTAAATCATGTGTTGATGAAATGATTTCATACAACTTCAAAAAAATGAAAAGGACCCAAGCCGCATACATGACGGTCATTGTTGGCAATTTATCCACACTCTCTGTGAACCAGTTAATTACATACAACAAAGCGAAATATGAACTGATGAGGCATACGACAAAACTCGAAAACATAGCGACCACTATTTGCATTCCGAACGTCGATTGAAGATCTTCACTGAACTTCTTCAGCTGTAGTTCGTACCTCACTGACTGCCGCACAGCATGCCGTGTCTTCCTCCCTTCTTGCTTCAACTTCTTGTTAACACTCGTCAGCATGACTTCTAAAACTCTCACGAACACTGCGAACTGGTATTCGGTGAACAGTAATACCAGATGACAGTAATATTCGACGAAATCGACGATTTGCAGAGGTGTAAAGGTTTTAGGCTCGATGATTATTTCTTGAATGCCCGCAGATACCAGAAGAACTGAGAGACAGATCGACCTCAGTGCCATCCATCTGAAAGATCTCGTCTTCAATGGAAAAATTCTAGAAACCTGTTCGATTTCAGCTATCAAATTCATGAGAGGTTTGGTCTTCAGGATATTAATTGTAGTACAGGCGGTCGCTGCACCCGCAGCGCAACCGACTTTAATACGATCTATGAGCCTTATTGCTTCTGTCGATTCTTCCAGGACTGACTCGTCATCTTTGTCGGACAACACGTAGGAAGTGATGGTCACCATAGACAGCATAACTAAAACTGCGTGAGCCGAAGAAAACCAAGAAAACTGTAGATGAATGTTCAGAGTGGTAAAACCAATAATGTTGAAGGACAGAAAAAATGGTTGGAAAACTTGGAGTATGGTGCTATTTTTGGTAGTGTTTTTCAACTTGGTGACTGGAACCATGACTGAGGAACAGGGAAAATGGAACAAAGCTACGAAAGTCATTAGTGGACTGATGGTTTTCCAATATAAAGATGTCTCTACTGATCTATGCTTCGGTTTTAAACCATCATAAATCCCTTTCAGAACTTGCCTTTCATAATTTACTATATATTATTCTGCATAACGGGTTTCTGGGTTTGTTTGTCAGTTTTACCTGTATATTAATAATAATATCAAACTGGATTATCCAAGTTGTTTAGAGTAATTTTAAACCATTATAATGGAGCAATGAAGAATTGTAATTACTTTAAAAATTAGCACTGATTTTATTTAATCTAACTAAATATTTCTTTTAATCAAGCTTAATTATTTTCTTGCAAATTAAAATAATTTGCCAGAGTATATTATTTCATGAAAATTACACATTAATTTCTTCTCCCAAGGTTTGAAATTTTCAAGACCACCTTTTATCAAAGCTTGATAGTCAAAGAGACGTATCACATAAAATAATAATAAAAATTATCTGATGTGGGCAGCACATGACTTCCTTGTACGTTTATTAAATTATAAATCCGTGGCTCAAAAACTGATACTGAATTTGGTTACTAGTTTCCGAAGATTGACACTCGGCGTTCCGACATCTATCTATTGAGAAAAACACACACTCTTGTCACTGGAGGTCTCATTCCGTAGGTCTCATAACTAGTTTCCAAGATATTTCTCCATGTTCCATGACAACAATAAAACTGTCAATATCACTGGATAAAGCATTGGAAATCGACAGTTTCGACATTTTAAGCGGAAAAACCCACTTAACTAATATCTTATTCTCATACTGCAGACTTGTTGATCTCATAAATGGGGAGGAAAATCAGTATTTTACACTCAATTTTAACCCAAAGTAATAACAATGTTTAATTGGATTGGAAACCAAATTGCGTTTGTAACCTTTATTACCGAAACATATAATTTCTCTTTTAATTTAAATATAATTTTTGATGTAAGCTTATTATGACCTTCAAGTAAAGTACCCTTTTCGGCTCACGAATTGTAACCAAAATCTAGTAAATACATTTATATCGATATAAAAGTCCTATTTACCAAATTTGAGATGTTTTATTATATTTTAATATAATTTTTTATGGAAGTCTAATATGACCTTCAAGTAAAATACCGCTTTCGGTTTTCCAATTTAGACCAAAATCTAGTATGTTATTTAAATCAATATATAAATTATAAATACTAAATTTGAGAAGTTTTGTATAGTATTTTAATATAATTTTTGATGGAAATCAATTATGACCTTCAAGTAAAGTACCACTTCCGGTAATCAAGCAGTGACCAAAAAGAGACGTTCACAACTAGATTTTACAACAATCTTAAATACAAAATTGCAACTTTCTACAGTCTACCGTTTTTGAGTTATGCGAGATACGAACGTACGTACAGACTCCACGACGAAACTAGTCAAAATGGATATTTCCTTTGAAAACTGAAAATTTTCGCGATTACAATACTTCCTTTACTTCGTACAAGGAAGTAAAAAAGTGCCTTAAACACTAAAAAACACCAGAAACATCGATTTTTATTTCCTTGTATGAAGAAAAGAAAGTATTTTAATAGCAAAAATTTTCTGTTTTCAGATTTCAGCGCAAATATCCATTTTGACCATCTTTGAATCCATTTTGACTAGTTTCGTCGTGACGTCCGTACTTACGTTCGTTTTCATCTCGCATAATTCAAAAACGGCTTGCCATATAAAGTTAAAATTTTGTATTTGGAATAGCTGTAGCATCTAGTTGTGAACGTCCCTTTTTGGTCACCACTGAAAGTGGTACTTTACTTTAAGCTCATAATAGATTTTCATTAAAAATAAAATTAATATATAATGCAAAACTTCCAAAAATTGGCATATAAGACTTATATATTAATAAAAATAGCATACTTTATTTCGGTTAAAATTGGTAAGCCGAAAGTAGTACTTTACTTGAAGGTCATATTAGACTTTCATCAATAATTATATTAAAATATAACGCAAAACATCTCAAATTTAGTATATAAGACCTTTATATCAATAAAATTATATTGTTTTATATTATATAAAAAGGTTGCAATAATTTACGGCTTTGCATTTTCATCATTTTATGTTTTACTTGTACTTATTTGAAACATGACTGTTAATATTAGAAAAAAAAACAATGTTAATGAGGAGCATGCGAATTGCGAGAAATTCCCACTGGATTATTGCATTCAAAGACGATATAGGAAATATCGGCATAATTAATTACATGAATTATATAATATAATTTTATTTTTATTATATAATAGATTTTGGTTAAAATTGGCTTCTCGGAAGTGATACTTTAGGTGAAGATCATAATAAAATTTCATCAAAAATTATATCTATATCTATAAAAGCAAGTTACCATCTATATAGTCATCACTATATCTCAAAAACTACAATGCTTGTGAAGCTGAAATTTTTAATAGTGGTTCTCTTTACTCCTATTCCTAAACCCTAAAAATAAATTACGTTTTCCAATAACTCGAAAACTGCACATCTGGAAAACCATAGGTACTTATCTGAAATATAATTAACTTGTCTACAAAACAAAATTATGCATTTCACATACACACACACAGATGCTCATTTAAAAGGAAGGTAATTGAATTATAAGCATAATAGAAATATACTACTCACTCACCGATTTAGTTATCACTTTATCTCAAAAGCGAAAATATCAATTAAGCTCAAAGTTTTAATGGCCAAGAAGGCTAATGGTGTGTTCTACTCCATCTGCACTACAATATTAGGGAAACAGGAGATAAAGAAAGAAACCAAAATAGCTTTATTTAAAACAGTGTTTCTGCCTGTCCTTCTATATGGTGCGGAGAGCTGGACTGTTCTTGATAAACACGCGAGCAAAGAAACGGCCATAGAAATGAGGTACCTTAGGAGATTGCTTGGCAAAACAATAAGAGACCGCTGTAGAAATGAGAGAATAAGAGAGGAACTGAATGTAAGGCCAGTAAAAGGAATTATAGAAGAACGCCAACTGAAATGGTTTGGCCATGTTTACAGGATGGGCGATAACCAAAAGGCTAAATGGCTCTTGTAAGCAAAACCAGAGGGAAAGCGACCTAGAGGCAGAACCAGGATGATGTATCACAACTATCTGGAGAGACTTGGGCGAGCCAGAGGCAGCACGATGTTGGATATGAGAAGAAGGGCCAGCGATAGAGATCAGTGGGCGAGATGGGCCGAGGCCGTTCCTCCACGCTGATGGCACTAAGGAGGGGGTGAAAGAAGAAGAAGTTTTAATGGTGGCTTCCCATATGTTACAGGTGCGGAATAAGGCGTGAATTAAAAATAGCCCTACTCCAATTTATTTAAAAAGCTATTTCTGAAGCATAATAAAACTTTATTCTAAAATCTAAAAAACATGGGTTTTTCACTTTTTACAAGCGGAAGGATTCATCCACGTATGGAAAAAATCGCATTTATGATACAAATGTGTTATGAGGGTATAAAGCAGTTATGTTTAGAAGCTAAAACGTCTGTATTAACTTATGACCATTTTATAGGTAACTAAATTCTCTACAACACAAAACAAAATCATCTCAATCTGACGAATATTAACAAAGATGGAGCGTATTGGACTTTGTGCTTATGTTTTTACTTTCCTACCGCTACTAGAAAAGGAAAGTAATCGGGACGTATTTTACTTTCCCTTACCTATATACGAAGTATATATTAAGGGAAAGTATTGCAATTTTCGAATTCGAGTTTTTAACGGAAATACACGTTTTAAGGTCCCCTGAGTCCAAATAACCAAGTCTCGCAAAATTGTCTCTGTGTCTGTTTGTATGTGAACAGCCTAGTTCTAAAACGAGAAGTTGTACGATACTGAAATTACCTATTTAAGGAAGGTATATGGCTGTGATGTTATTGCAACTTTTTCATCAAAATCGACTTACCGGAAGTGCCACTTTATATAATCGATTTTACACATTTTTACAATTTTCTCGAAAACGGCTCTAACGATTTTGATGAAACTTGCCTAAATTATTCTTCATAAAGGCCTTTAAATTTTCATTCTTTAGTATATCACCGAGGAAATGCATGGAAAAAGTTATGATGAAATGAATATTTTATTTGCGCATAGCTTAAAAAGTATGAATTTTCTGGTAAATTATGTATAGAATTGTATAAAAGATAATTAAATTATCTAAAGAGTAATAAAAGAATCATTAAAATCGGACCATTATTAGCAAAGATATAGCGCATCGTACTGACCGGAAATAACCTTTATATTATGGATTTTACAATTTTCTCGTAAACGGCTCCAACGATTTTGATGAAACTTGCCTAAATTATTCTTCATAAAGGCCTTTAAATTTTCATTCTTTAGTATATCACCGAGGAAATGCATGGAAAAAGTTATGATGAAATGAATATTTTATTTGCGCATAGCTTAAAAAGTATGAATTTTCTGGTAAATTATGTATAGAATTGTATAAAAGATAATTAAATTATCTAAAGAGTAATAAAAGAATCATTAAAATCGGACCATTATTAGCAAAGATATAGCGCATCGTACTGACCGGAAATAACCTTTATATTATGGATTTTACAATTTTCTCGTAAACGGCTCTAACGATTTTGATGAAACTTGCCTAAATTATTCTTCATAAAGGCCTTTAAATTTTCATTCTTTAGTATATTACCGAGGAAATGCATGGAAAAAGTTATGATGAAATGAATATTTTATTTGCGCATAGCTTAAAAAGTATGAATTTTCTGGTAAATTATGTATAGAATTGTATGAAAGATAATTAAATTATCTAAAGAGTAATAAAAGAATCATTAAAATCGGACCATTATTAGCAAAGATACTGCGCATCGGACTAACCGGAAATAACCTTTATATTATGGATTTTACAATTTTCTCGTAAACGGCTCCAACGATTTTGATGAAACTTGCCTAAATTATTCTTCATAAAGGCCTTTAAATTTTCATTCTTTAGTACATCACCGAGGAATTGCAGGGAAAGAAGTTATGATGAAAAGTATACTTTATTTGCCCATAGCTTAAAAAGTATGAATTTTATGGCAAATTATGTTTAGACTTGTATGAAAGATAATTAAATTATCTAAAAATTAATAAAAGAATCATTAAAATCGGACCAGTATTAGCAAAGATATAGCGCATCGTACTAACCGGAAATAACTTTTATATCATGGATTTTACAATTTTCTCGTAAACGGCTCCAACGATTTTCGTGAAACTTGCCTAAATTATTCTTCATAAAGGCCTTTAACTTTTCATGTATTTAGTATATCAACGAAAAAATGCAGGGAAAAGAGTTATAACGAAAAGAATATTTTATTTGTGCTTAACTTAAAAAGCCTACAATTTATAGGAAATTATGTATAGAATTGTATGGAAGGTTGTTAAATTAACTAAAAAACAAAAAAAGAATCATCAAAATCGGGTCAGTATTAGTAAAGATATAGCGTATTTTATGAGTACAAGACCGTAGTTAATAACGGATAACCGAGCGCATGCGAAAGGAGACGGATGCGACCGAACTTCCTCTTACCAATCCGCCAATCTGTTGTCAACAATACCGTCTGTAATAATGTAATTTAAGAATACAAAAGTGAAAATTAACTTAATAATTTCTACTTTTATATTAGTTTAATGTAAAGAAAATGTATCCTTGGAAACTAAACCGAAACTTTTAAAATATATTTTCAACTTGGCAAACTTAAAATATATAGGTACTGTACAGAATTGTTGTACTAAAATTGTTTAAAAAACTGTTTTATTGTACTTAAATGGGAGAAGATGTAAAGAAGTGAATGCTGCTGAGTTTATTTCAGGTATTGTTTATGTGAACTCTTTAAAATTATATGAAAAAGATAATTATTATAGGACGATAAAGTTGTGTGATGCGCGTACCGCACCAGATTTTTTAAAAAGTATTCTGTGCATTTTTCCATGGAAACACATAACTTTATTTTAGTTTTTCGAATAACTCAAAAACTTAACATTCCAGATGCTCATTTGAAAGATAATTAAATTTTCCCGAAAGTGAAACCAAAAAATAAATAAATATTTGAGACTCTTGGCTTCCTGTTTGGATTTTTCCATTTATGTCCTATCAATTATTTATGTCTCATTTTGAGCTTTTGCTCTTGCATATAAACAAAGAAATAATAATATGCTTGATGATTATTAAATGCTTTTACTAACAAATAATGAATAAAGAATAATTTTTCAATCGTTATTTAATAATTTTTATTCTAACAATGGTATTTAAAATTGTGTTGTTATCTATTTATATTTTGTAATAGAGTTATAGTTATAGTTTGTAATAATAATTTTATTCATATCAATCAGAGAGTATTTACTTAAAATATAATGTTTACAATATTTCGTTCTATCCGCAAATATGTTTTGTTGGAAATTTGTAGTAAGCATCTGAGAGAATCGATCATAGATTAAACATAGAAAGAAAAAAAAAGGGACTTGGCAAACCGCGGGGCCAAAGATATTTCAACATCTGATTATCAACAATATTATCCCCACCTGCATTTGACTCACCTTGGAAGCATTGTAATTAACGTGGGCAGTGGTTTGATGGCATAATGTTGCATTAGTTAAGGATATGAATTAAATATAATTACATTTGTTATTTTCAATTAACTGCAAGTTTTGTTACTAGTTGCAACTTCTCTTAGTGGCATTCGGGTTTAAGATGGTTGATAAAGCTGTATTAAGATACATGCTATATTCAACCTACAATTATTCTTCATGCTATAATATGATGCTAAATTAAATAAAACTGAGGAAAGGGAAACGTCTTGATTTAAATCTGAACTTCTCAAACTTCTCGGAATAACAATTATCGGTATGAACTTTATTAAATGTTTTGTTTATTATTATTTAAATCAGTCGTTCTTAAATCTTTTAATCTGGTGGTACAGTAAAATTATTAAATCAAATTCACGGCACCTCTATTATTATTATTTTTATTATCATTTTTTTTTTTTGATAAATGAAATTAAAAACCGCAGAAGTAAATAAATAAAAACACGTAATTGTAAAAGAAAAGAAAAAAAATTCACTTTTTATAATTGCTTACAATTATTTATTTAATACTATAGTATATATTTAATTTTTTATTTAACTTTACTATTTGAAAATTTCGAAACATCCCTCGTGGCAAACATGCGAGAATCACGGATTTAAATACATAACAACTGCAGCCTAATCATTCATCATTTCTTATAACGTGTTATTCTTATTTACTTGAATATAAAACACTTAAAATAATGCAGGAATCATCAATTAAATTGCTGTACCGATAATTATGTAGGAACTCTTAATTTAGGTTCATTGAAGGACCTCTTCTGTACGGTATTATTGTGATCACTTGTATTTCGGTTTTGAGTTGTCAACAATTAACCTCAGACGTAACTTAAATTCCTGATTTCATTTCTTGTTTGTATTTTTATTTTTTTTTTCCGCCTCATAAATACCAATACTTAATTGGGAAACTGTGATACATTAAAGCAAATTTCAAAATATTTACTCATATCGTTCCTACCATGTCTAACTATGGAATATGCAAATATGGGATTTTCATATTCGTCACTTTGAAACATAATAATCCTCAAGGGTTGATGCCTGGTGTCTTTTGGAGGTTAGAAATTCAAGTCTTTGCCACAACGCGTGCCTCAACCAGCGCTTTATAGCGTTTTATAGTGACAAATATTAAAATCCCGTATTTGTATATTCGATAATTTGACAGGGTAGGGACTGTATATATATATATATATATATATATATATATATATATATATATATATATATATATATATATATATATATATTAGTAATTAGGTATATATAGTAATTAGGTAGTTAAAATATGATACGCCCTACAGGACAAGGAAGAATTACGACAGTAAGTAGTTACGATACACTTTTGAGTACTATTATCTGATGAAGTCAAATGATTTTTTTCTTTTTAACTGATGTATAAACGAAATCCTTTCGAAACATATTGGCTTTCATGAGGCCGACATGGCATTGGGAGCAAAACATTTTATCGATTTTATTGATATCATCAAACCACTTATCCTCGATAGTTTCGTTCGTTTTTATACTCACTTTCAGTGATCTTCAGGGTTGATTGTTTAATAGAAAATTGAATATATATGATATATATATATATATATGTATATGTATGTATATATATATATATATATATATATATATATATATATATATATAATCTCTCCCTGAAGATCACTGAAAGTGAGTATAAAAACGAACGAAACTATCGAGGACAAGTGGTTTGATGATATCAATAAAATCGACAAAATGTTTTGCTCCCAATGCCATGTCGGCCTCATGAAAGCCAATATGTTTCGAAAGGTTTTCGTTTATACATCAGTTAAAAAGAATTTTATTTTTTTCGTGTTCATTGACACCGCATGTGTATGTATATTGTTTAATGAATTCTGGAGGGGATGATACCCTCTGAACTCCCCTCCAGAGAAGTTGCAAGATATTAGGAACTCCAAAGGCTGTTTCATCAGTCTGGACCCGAACATGACAGTAGGGAGAACCTTTCTTGCTTTGTCTGCCTGCTTGGTAGCTGTCTATAGCGCCTTACCTAAAGCACCGCCTGTCTTACAACTTCGTGAGTAGAATAATCTTTTGAAGTAGTTTTAAAAGTAAAAATAATTTTAAAACTACTATTAAATACTTGATTGTCTTTAATACAAAAAAAATAAATATTCGTTAATAAATAAAGGTAATTTATAGATAAATCCTTAGAACTCTAATATATCAATATTAGTTTTAAAATTTAAATCCATTGTCTAAAGTTAATTTTCATTTATGAAGTTTAAATTTATTTGCAGCATCGAACTGCTCAGAAATGCTTTTGTTATTACTGATGTATCTATTTATAATTTTATTTGTTCCCATAAATATACTAGGAAGTTTCTAGAGTTTGTTTTTTCCGTATCGAATTCAAGGACGTTAGGTAGCTTCTTTGTTTATATATCATTCTATGAATCTTTTTTTCCGTCATTTTAATTATATGTTGACATTTTTTTAATGTTGTTGTTAATCCTATTGTTTGACTGCTCTTCATTACCTTGCGGAAAAGTCATGCATCAGATTATATCTGTGGTCAAAGGGAATGAGTTGGTAAATGAGAAGGAGTTGAGGATTCAGCTAGGAGCGTTCAATCAACTAAGTCCCTCAATTATAAAATTTGATGAACATGGACCATCCTAAGCAGACCTGGCTGCCATCACCATACAAGCGCATTTTTACTATCAACATTTTTTTACTGTTTTTACTATCTATTTACATTATTAGAACGAGTGAAGACCAAAACAACTTTGTGGCAGGCAAGATTTTAATCTTCTGTCAATTGTTTTATTCTGCCATATTTTACTCATGTTACATATTTTATACCTTCGAAAAAAGATTTCTAGTATGTAATGACATATTTATCGATTACTGGGGTATCAAGTTCCATTTATAAAACAGCTGTTCCTCATGAACCAGGGCGCGTTGGTTTTACTTCTCTCTCATAACCCTTGATGAGATTCTGGAATCTTTGTTTCTTGGACAAATGTCATTTAACAGTGGCGGATCCAGGAAGTGGTGAGGGGGTTAGAGGGGGGGGGGACTGACTAGGGTATCGCGCTCTGGGGGGTCATGCGCTATGGAAAAATTTAATAAATGACTATAAATTACAAACGAATTTATAGTTCATATTGAAGACTGTCCGTGAGACCCCGTGCCATATACAAAAATTAAATCATAGAATATTTAAAGTACAGATGAATACAATTTACATGGTAGATCATAACGCCTAACTGTCTGATAGCATTAAACAAAACTAAAATTTGAAATATCTTGAAATTATGAAAATAGGAACTAGCATGCAAAATTATAAGCTGGATACATGAGTTTTGAGAGTAAATTTAAAACATAAAATGTTGCCATTTTACGTCAACATTTTCAATTTATTCTGGGGAAGAGCCACAAGACTCCCCCTCCGACTTGGGGGGTATTCTATTGCCCCGCTTGTCCCACTCGTTCTTCCTCGCTATTACCAGTACCCTCCAAACCTCCCTTACTAAGGGAGGGCCCCAATACCGTATCGGCAAGGGTCCCGCAAGGCCTAGATCCGCCATTGACTTTTGGGAGCAACGACACATTCTGGTCAGTCGTATGTAAGTAGCAGTTCTTGAAGAGTTTTGGACATTAAAACTTCGCTTAAAATATTATGTGGATTACGTCTGTTCATGAGAGGACAAAGAACAAAGATACTTTAGCCTGTCTGCTTCATTACGTTTTTGTTTGATTTATGCCCAAGATTTAGTTCTAAATTTAGGCTTAAATATTTTATTGGTACGTCTTTTCTCTTTCATTGGAATTATCATTATTTCTTCCGCTCCAGCTTATGTTTGTTTTTGGTAATTTCTCGATAAATATTATAATTTCGTTAAATTTATGCATTGCAATAATTTTTTTTTTAAATGCTCTATGCCTTTAAGATTTTTTCAACCGTTATTGTTTTGCCTTTTTCGTTATTGTACAGTCACTACACGTGAATATATTCTGTCTATTTCGCATTAGACTTTGAAACCTGTTTCTCATTTTTCGATTCGGATTGCAATAACAATAAACATAGACCTTAGACTAGGATATATATTTTAAAGATAATGTAAAATATACTCGTTTATATGAGTAATAGTTAACTCATTTCTTCGCTTACTTCAGAAGATATATCTTAATTAGTAAACAAGATAAAATCTTTTGTTTTTCCTTTTAGTTATGTGTTTAAGTAGCGTGGGTATTTGTTTCCAGCCGAAGGACAGATAATCTTAAACGCTCACCTTACAAGGTTAGACCTGAACATAAAGGTTCGATGTAGTGATGAGTTAGATTTTCCGGAATCTTTCTTTTTATCTTTACTAATTCAATATACTTGTTATCTGTTAATTCAAGGACTCGCTTTTTTTTTTTGTTAATATTGCTTTCCTATAGTTCTAGCTTGAATTTGAGAAGGCAGGTTATGAATTAAACGATTAATGTTAGTTATTTGATAGTAATGGATAAGATTTTTAGCATTAAGCCATTATACAACACGGTCAAGGATACAGCCTGCCCTGACTTCTTGTGTCGAAAGAGCACCCAGTTCCCCCGAAGGCTAACCGAAATATCCTATATGGGCTTGATACCGTGTCCGCTCAAGTATCTATTAATTATGTACTATTGCCAACGTAACAAACAGGTTTCTTTAAATATTTATTTTTTTATGTCTCTTTATTGGAGGGTCAATTCTCTTTTCCAATATTTCATCCCACGTTTTGAGGGACTCATTCGAATATTATGACCTATTATAATTCTTCAGAGTCTCACCCAGCCTAACCCACGTTATATTTTATTAATAGTAATAAGATTAGTTGTGTGATATTCAGTAGGGATAAGTCATATTATTGTTTTTCTCCATTTGTTCACAAACAAAAGATTGCATTTTTTTCTTGGTTGATTTCAATTCCACATTCAATCTGTTGTTCACCTTTTGTGTGTCCCATACATCGAATTCTCTCTTTTCTTTGTATTCTGTTTTATTCGTGTGGTAGGCTTCGTGAGTTGTTTAAGCCACGATTGTTCAGTAAGAATATTGACTGTTTGCATCTCTAATCGTTTATTACAGTGATTACTACACAGTTTCAAGGACCATGAAAAGATACAGAAAGACTGGGCGAATACCAAATTCAGGACGTCCAAAAATCACCAATCTCATTGGCGCTCTTTTATCAAAATGCACTCAACCACTCAGGAAACTCAATTCAATATCTTCTGTCACTAAAAACTTGGCTGCTGGTATTCGGATGATATCAATGTTACAATCAACCACCAACACTGAGAGAGTCAAACCTTAGCTCAAAAAGACCTGCGAAAAAGCCCCTTCTTACTGTAGAACACCATAAACAAATCTTGGATTGAGGAGGACAGGAAAGATGTCCTATTCACCGACAACACGAGAGTAGCCCTTAACAGTCCGGATGATCGTATAAGTGTCTGGAGACGACCTGGAGAACAGTGCAAAATCAGAAACTGTAGCATTTGGAAGAGGCTCTATCACGTTTGTGTGGCATTTCTTGGGAGGCACGTACCGAGTAAGTCTTATCTGAGTCCATGGTGCGACTTTGAATGCTTAAAGGTATGTGGAGATGAGTTTATAAGATCATGCAATTCCTTATATGCATATGGTCGATGCTGATTCCATGCTTAAATATGATAATGTTCGGCCCCATAAGGCTCCATATATGCGTTTCTGTTCAACTGAAAACAGCTGGTATCCGCAACCTAGAGTGGCAAGCTAGAATTCCAGAACGTTGTCCAATCGAATATGTGTGGACAAATTTAAAAGGAATTTTCGGTCGCGGGTTCCTCCTCCTACTCTTGAAATCCTAAAGCGGGCTGTATAGGAGAAGCGAAAACATACCTCAAAATTTTAATGAATATGCCAAAATCATTTTATTTTAAAATGATTAAATTTTTTTATTTTAAAATCATTTTATGAATATGCCAAAAAAAAATGGAAACATTTATTAAAGCTATAGGAAGAAATAATTTTTAATATATGCAATCATTAAACCATAAAGTTTAAATTTTATTCAAAAAGAAAAAAAAATGGTTGTTTTTTAAAAGAAATATCTTATTTTAATTGAATATTTGTTCAATTATAATATTTTATTGTTTTATATATATATATATATATATATATATATATATATATATATATATATATATATATATATATATATATACAGATGATATCTCCTATCTAGAATTCCTTACATATAGGTGCATTGTTTGTTTCTAATTATTCAGGTACGATCCTGAAGTAAGACAGCATATCTTGTTATTAGATTCAACTGGTGGAGAGAGTTGAGGAGGACCCTACGCCTCATAACTAAGAGCTAAAACGATTCACCTAAAAAAAAAATTATAATCAAAAAGACTCGTTCATCACTCATTCATCTTCGGCAACAAAACATTACATATCGGCATTGTCATACCAATGGTACAAGATCGTATTTCGACTTTATAGAAAAGTGGAGAACTGAGCGCACAAGGAAAACATGTAATAACATCGAAATTATCATATAAAAACTAATATAAACCTATAATAAACTTTTCCTTACTTAGTCTAGTTTCTTTCTGCATTAATTCCTTTGTTTTTATAGTTAATCGCGTGTTCGTGTAATTTAGCATGCAATTGTCTTTAGAAAGTCCGCTATTATTCGTTAATTGTATGCATGTGCAATTCAGTTTGTGAAGTTGTGTTATTATATTTAATAATAATAATAATTTATATTATATTATATTTAATTATATTAAAATATAATGCAAAACTTCTCAAATTTTGTATATAAGCCTTATTAATGTAAATAGCACAGTAGTTGTTGGTTAAAACTGGCCTACAGGTATGGTACTTTACTTGAAGGTCATAATAGATTTTCACCAAAAATTATATTACAATATAATGCGAAACTTCTCAAATTTGCTATATAAAACTTATTATTATATATATTAATATAAATATCATAATAAATTTTGTGTGAGTGTGTTTGTGTGGATGTCAATAATGGAGGCCAATTCACGTCACGACTCGAGTGTCGTTTTTGAGAAAATGCTATCTGCCGAAACTATTAACTAAATTCGGGATCACTTTTTGAGCCACCGATTTATAATTTAATAGGCTTACAAGGGAGTCATGCAGTGTCTACATCAGATATTTCTTTTTTTTAGTTAGCACAGTTTTTAATAACTTTTGGTTTCTAAATTACTTTTAATTAATATTTTAACCTGAATAAAATATAAATCAGTTTAACTATTTGGTTTATTCTTTGAGGCGGCCATTGACAATCACTCCAAATGGAACGATTGATTGAAGCGAATGGAGTGCGCTTGAAGTATGGAAGATTTCAAGCGTCCCGCTGACGATCACTCCACTCCATCATTCCAGTTTTTACCGACAGAAGTGATTCTTGCTCACTAAGTGACCAAGAATCACTTCGTTTATTATCCGGCATGACTACTCGTGTCAGACAAATAATCTTCAGTGTATTTATAAGAATGTATAGCGTATCAAACAAACCTCAGACACGTCGAGTGTCTGACATTCTCGAAAAGAATATTTCTGTCTGATACGGGACAGTCGTATTATGTGGGTTAGCTTCAGACTCCGTCCACTCCATCAGCCACTCTTTACGATTACTGAAAGCTTTTGTATTACATGTTTTAAGATTTTTTTTTTTTTTAATGTAGGTGCATATATTGTGTTCTTGTTTGTGATATTTTCATAAAAAGTAATGCTCATGAGGTATGTAAGGGATTTCCCACTTCTTTATAATTTAGAAGAAAAAGATTATTCTGACAAAGAATAAAAGGAGAAAATTGAAAAGTTAACGAATAAATCACATAAGTTTTGGCATTTAATTAACAATATATAACACTAATAATAGATAATTTGTTTAATATTATTATATTAGCAATATCATTTATTGTCATTAATATTTTATCAATAATATTTATCATCATTAAGTATTATTAATCATATCAATTTCAGAGTATACGAATACATTATCATATTTGATTTTTTTTTTTTAATGAAATTTATGGAAAGAAAAAGAGTTATTTCAAATTCTTTTCTAAAAGGAGCCAGAAAACATCCCCGATTTACATTGCCTTTGGACATATATAAATATTTGAAGCCAATTTGAATGCTATAATTTTATGTTATGACTTTTAGCTAGTGTATTTTGACCATCCGGTGCATTCATATATGCTAAATTTATTGAAAAATTAAATTATTATTGAATTAAAATGCTATTATTGAATGAAAATTATTAATAAATCAGTATTGTCTGAGCCGTGTCTTTTTGTATAATATAATTCAACCCTAATATTTAATCACGTATCTATTCTATAATAATTACAGTCTACAAATAGTTCAATGTACAGATCAATATAATTCATGAAAATTAGTGAGATATAAATAGTGTCCCTAGAGTAGCAAGAACATTAAATAATTGGATCTTGGAAATATTAAGCATATTAGTAATTATTAATCCATTAAAAATGCTTATATTTTTGTAACATATTTCATGTAATCAATATCATTAATTGTAACTATACTGTTTCTACTCAACAACAATTTTTATTATTATTATTTCAGAATTTCGCACTCCTCAGTCTTTGCTGAGAATATTCATGTACCCGAACTCAATGAGTCAAGGGTTAGTCCCTGTTTACCCAAAAGTATTGCTTGCTGAACCCCTGCTAGTGTTTTCATGGGAAGCTCCAGTCCAGGGGTGCCAGACCAAAGTCACGCTGGTGGTTCGGAATTGGCACGCGGTCAGTAGGTTTTAAATTATTTAATATTAATTTTGTCATTTAAAAAAAAAAAAAAAATCAGTTCTCTTTCTGGGATGAAAAAGTAATTTATGCAAAATAGGAAAAAATATTTTAAAAAGTAAGCACCAATATATTGAAATAATTGTTGTTAAGGAGATAAGGTATCGAGGAGAGGAGGAGTGGGGGGATACAGTTGTGGCACGCCTCAATATGTGAAACCCTCGGTTGTGGCACGCGTTGTAAAAAGGTTGGGCACCCCAGCTCCATACTCTGGATAGGATCTAGCCATCCATGGTCTCCGGGATCAAGCCATTGCAAGAAACTATAATCGAGAAAATCCCACAGATCTCCAATCCATAAGTCCTTCAGCCATTTCTTAATATTTCCTTCTTTTTGTCATCAGTTTTTCGCACTCACGATCGGTTAAAGTTATTGGGTTGTGAAGTTTGGAGACCGATGTAATTCTAGCCGCTCCGCATCGCTCCAAAAAAATTCACATTGGATTTCACGTTCTCGGTCGTTCCACGTTTCATTTTGTATGTAGCGGTTGGAGTGGAGTGGTCGTCTAAGACAGCCCTTATGTGGGGAATCCATTCTCTTACCAAACATACCTACCATTTAACTTAATATGCGGTGTTGGCCTGCTATAAACGTTACAGTTAGACCTACCCCTCGTCTAAGTGGAAATGTTATGTATTGATGATTTGATCATGTACATTCCATTAATTTTATACCATATTGAAATTCAAGAGAATCCTGTATAGGATTTTGATTGTTATGTTTAAAGTGTTGTCCGATTAAGATACTGTCAGGATGTTGCGACTGTCAGTCATATCGTGCATGTATATAATCTATAATAACAGTGAGAGTTTAGATCCTTGAGCTACTCTTGCTAAATTTTTCATAAAATTAGGATCCGGAAAATTTTACTCAAGAGCATCATAAAATTAAAAATGTATAGAATTTACATAATTTAATTTTAATTTCATATATATATATATATATATATATATATATATATATATATACATATTTATTATTTATATTATCATATTTATTATTTTTCTAATAGTTAAGATCTTCTGAAATACGGCGAACGTTCCTATGGTATAATCATTATAAAGCACAGAATATCACAGGTTACTACTCTGAACTGTTATAAAACTTCGAAAAATTCATAAATAATTACTGTTATGCATCGGGATACCGTTGTCGAACCATGAGCGATCAACAAAAATATTTTTAATCGTAAAGGTAAAATGCCAAAACCCTAAGCCAAGATCTAGACGTCCTTGACGGTTCTCTGAAATGATTCAAGCAACAGGTTTGTCCACGTATATATCCTCAATTTTTTTTTTTAATTTTACAAGATTTGGGTAGAAATTAATTATTGTAGCTTTTTGTTAGTAAGTTAGCCTTGTACTTTTTTTTTTATATTCAATTGTGTTACGGTATGTAATTATTATAATTGATTGGAGGAAAAAAGTTCATAATTATTATTTTTTCGTGAATAAAACAATCTTTCTTTCAACAATTCTTTATTCCCAATTTTTTTTCCTCGTTGCTTCGACGAACAATGGAGACAATGATCTTAAGACCTACCAAAAATCAGAAAAATTCAAACCTAGATATTGAGCATGATTTAACACAGGTTTGTGTTATTAGTTACACTATTAAGGATAGCTCATCTCAAGTAAGTGTAACAAAATATCATAATTTTTCGAATATTCCGTTTAGACAAAAAACTATTTTGACTCATTCGTATTCCAATATCCTTTCATTAAAAATTAGAATAAGTACTTGTCATAATACTACAACATAAAAATTGGTGCGGTTTTGGCCCTGTAATATAGTTCCAAACTACTTCTCTTGAGCCGGTGTGAATTATTTGAAAAGATTTTAGGACCTAATACTTCTACTTTGGAAGGCAAGTGTGAAGAGAACGTGATCATTTGAGGAAAAAATAAGCTTTAAGAAGAGAACAAGCGTAAAACGTTTCCTCCGAAAGTTCTCGAAAAGTTTGGCCAAATATTCCACCTCAAGCTGAAAGCTAAAGTGTAACAATTACCCACTTACGTCTTTAATTTTATTTTATCTAATAGCTTTTATAGACCATAAAAAAAATTATAAATCTTTTTTTACCACAGAAACATATACTCTGATTAAAAACACAACTTTTTACCACGTATAGTAAACTGTAATTTGAATTTTTTTAAGGCAGCAACATAATTTCTTGAAGGTTTTTACTTGTTCTTTCAAGATTTACTTGTTCTTTGTGTCGGGATTTTTGAGCTGCGATAACTTATATAGGGCTGTCCAAAATCAAGAAGAGGAGTGTATATCGGTGTGTTCACCATAGGCTGAATATTCATCCAGGTATTCGTCCATCACCCCGAATGCTCGTTATTCGACAAGTAGATGCTCGGATAGTACCGAGTCTATGGCACCACCTTAAACTGAATCGTCTATTGTTGACAGGAACTATCCAATTTCCTGCTCTCAATCAGGAAAATTGCTAAAGGTACAAATTATTCTCAACCACTTTACAGTGAATAGAACTAGTTTTAATCTCCCATCGTCATTTATTAAAGAAGAATTCTCCTCCTTAACACCGTGTGTGATTTTTTGCATCTGTAGTATATAGCAACAATTTGTTTTCTGCTTCTATTTCACATCTGACCGAATAATTCTTCTTACTTACTTAACCGGCTCTACAACTCGGAGTTAGGCAGGACCTCCTGCAGCTTAAACCGCCATTCAGTTTTTAAGACCAAGGATTTTTCTGCATTCTTTATCTATGCATTCTCAACCTGGTATGAAGGTAATATTTTTAACAATTTTAAATAGGATCTATTAGCCGCTATTAATTTCTTTCTGCATGATGTTGTCTGAGTTCACCTGGGAGCCAATATAGACAAATTTATTAACTCTCTCAGAAGTGAACTCCACAGCATTAATCTTGAGTTGCTGCTGGTCTCTGCCTACTGGGTCAGTCATATATATTGTTTTTTTCTCGTTGACTTCAAGGCCAGCCCTTTATGTAGCTTTCTTCAGCGCAAGAAATGCCTCTTTTCATGGCAGAAAAACTTATTCCCTTGACATCCAAATCAACAAAGAAGCCGTGTATCTGCGTTGCCCGATGAAATATTGTTCCGCCAACTTGAATCCCTGATATTATGGCGGCACACTCTAAAGCCAGATTAAAGAGGGGATACGTCAAACATTCACCCTGCCTCAAACCTTTACCTGTTTCAAAATCCTCAGATCTAATTCCATAGATATGGACGGCAGATTGCACTTTATTCGTTGTCATCTGAATGAGTCGAACAAGCTTGGATGGAAATCCCATTTCTAATAGATACTTATACCGCTCAGTTCTTATTACGCTATCATAAGCTTTCTTGAAGTCGATGAAAAGGTGATGTTAAACTCCCATGCTTATTCTAGAATTATTCGTATGGAGAATATTGGTTTTTCCCTTCGTAAATCCGGCTTGATAGGCCCTAATTTATTGTTTAGCTAATTGGAGAAGCCTTTATTATCCTTACTACTCTAAAACGAGGTTGAATCATTTCTCTCTCTCTCTCTCTCTCTCTCTCTATATATATATATATATATATATATATATATATATAAATATGTATATATGTATATGTATATATATATATACACACACACACACATAAACTGTCCGTAGTCAGTATCGTTTAGTTTTTATAAACATCTATTAGTAGCATTTTAATGGGATATTAATTTGTTTTAGTTATCAGCAGGACCGGATCTAGGATTTTTCCCTGGAGAGGAAAGCTTAATTTTGCCGTCCCTTCTATCATCTCCTCTCTCCAATAAAAAAATCAATGGTTTTATAATTGTATTTTAGGTAATAAAATATGTAATAATAAATTTCGAAATAAATATCATTTCATAACATTAACACATTTTATAGACTGGATTAAGGTCTAATCAAACAAACAAAAATACAACAAAAAAAATAATATTAAAATGTTGAGCATGTACAAATAACATTAACATTTCACTTTCCGATATTTCTTTTGCAGCAAAAATGCTTATGATATTCTCATAGTTTATGGGAGCAGCTCGTTTGCGTTGTATGGAGATTATATTCAGATTTGTTGACTTTTGTTGAGAAATCATGCTATAATTTTTAATCAGTTTCAGCTTGCTGAAACTCCTTTCTCCAGAAGAAACAAAAACTGGGGTGGTAAGGAATATTCTCGAGGCTGTAATAAGGTTGGGATACTCCTCTTCCAGTTTATTTTTATAAATTAAACATAATATGGATGATGCAGTGGCATCTTCGAAGTCTCTCTCTATTGTCAGCGCACGGGGTATGAAACATCCCTTGTTAAGGTCTTCTACTTAGGTATCTGCCAATTTGGCTGGTTTGGCCTTTAAGTCAATTTCCATTTATGAATTTGGACACCACTCAAATAATTAAACATAGAGCTGATGCATACTAGCTGCAACAGTAATCGGGTTTGTATAGAAACAAAAGGAAATTGAAAACAGCCGAGAGCGCCTGATTTGACCCAATCCCTCTCCATACAATTAATAGGTACGGGGTTTTGTTATTGTAATTCATTGATAGTTAAATTTTTTTATTCGACTTGCATATAATTTTCGAACTAGTTTTCACACGAAATATTAAGGATTTACTAATGTAAAATAATTTTTTTTTTTTAAATTTCAGGAAGAGATAAAAATATCAACCCTGCCATGACCAATATCGAACGTGAAAAAATGCGGTTTTCCTATTCATTTCAAATATGCGGGTTTCATATTCGTCACTTTGGAACGCCCTAGTTAAGGCATGCAGTCTTGAATTCCTAATCCTCAAGTGTTGACTCCTTGTTTCTTTTGGTGGTTAGATTTTCAAGACTTTGCCACAATACGTGCGTCACCTAGTGCGTTTCAAAGTGACGTGGTAGAGACGATCCATTTTGTTTTTGACTTAGCAGTGCTAGAAATTGCAATGGTAATTACTACCTTTATGTATAAGTCATACACTATCAATTTCCAATTTACGCTTCTACTACCACTAAATGAACAAAATTCAATTTTATAACCTAAGTGTTTCTTTTTCGTTGGTGGGTGCCCGGCATTTTGCGCAGAATACTTGTTACGGTTGCAATTATATAATAACTATGAACACTTTATATTTTTGGGCCAACTCTTCGATAAATATATTTTTCTTGATTCGATTTTATATTCGGGATTAGTCACTTCCCACAAAAAAAAAGGTGTATTGCAAAAAACCTCTAATAAACAACAACACTTTCTCTGTAGGTCACATCATTATAATAAACAATAAATCGGGTGGAGGAAGCTCAACGATAATAACTGGAGACGCCCACACTATGAAGCAATGCACAACATTGTCTAACAATTATCTTATTTTCTCGTGTGTTCCATTTCAAACGGCGAATATTGAGATCTATGACAATTATTTTTTGTATCTATTTATTTTTTTTCAATTTGGCTCCAGACGTTCATTGAAGTCCTTTTCAGCCCGTAGTATTATCAAGTGAGTTTTTAAAGGTTAATGTAGTTGGTTTTTAGAATTCTATGCCACATTCTTCTATGAACCGATATAAAATTGTATCATGTTCCTATCTAGATTTGCAACTTTTTGGAGGAATGTGTTGTGGTTTTGAATGTCAGTGTATTTTATCCGATTGTTATGATATTTGCTGCATTTAACGATAACGTGTATTTGGTCCTCGATGATGTTACATTTGGAGCATTTGCCATTCTTATTAACTTTAATAAGTGTTAATCCGCAATTCATTCGACCATGATTGATTCTTGGTCTAGTCAATATTGATATTTCTTTTCTGTTTAGCATTTTGCTAATATGGGAGAACCATGGGCGTAGACTTTATAAGGATGGATAAAATAATAATCCTTTCCTTTCGATCTTGATTCCCAGGCGTATTTTTCTTTCCATTCGCTGATATACTGTTTTTTAACCCACCGGAGAAGTTCCGAGTAGCGTTTTTTGCATTTTCTGTACCCTGGACTTGTCAGCCCGTTCATTCCCATACTGACCAACATGGTCTGGTCTGTATATTTGCAATATTGGACCTTGAATTTATTTGTTGTGCAATGGACCTCCTGTATAATGTTGTTGATTAGATATGATGGGATTTGTTTTCTAGATTTTTAAAAGAGCCACACACGGAAGCAGAATCAGTTAAAATTACTGTTTTTTTTTAGAGTCTATTGGCTAATTTGAAAACTTCGGTGACAGCGTTTAATTCAGCGCTGTAAATACTGAATTTTTTCGGGAGATTCAAAGATGTTTCTTGGTTAGAATGGGGATCGTTCATCCCTACTGCAACCTTGTTTTTATCTTTAGATGCGTCAGTATATATTTTATGATGATGCTTGAACTTTTCTGAAAAAGTTTCTATGGTTTTCTTTTTTAGATCCGTTACTGTGTAGTGCGATGTGGACAAGTGTGTTTGATGTTTGGTGTTGGTTTTAATAACGATTTGTTCCTTTGGAATGGTGGTGCATAGGTCGAGTGGTCCGGCAGAGGTGGCAAGTGAGTTAAATGAGTGTCTCATTTGCTGAACTTTGATTCCTGCTTTTGGAATGTAGAATGTGCCCTTCCGGATTGATACATATATAGGATGGGTACTGCTAGATGCTACTTTTAGAAGAAATTTTTTTGTTATCCACTCCTTTCTCAAATAAGAGGTATTTTACCTGTTTCAGCTTGCAGGCCATTTATAGGGTTTGTGCGAAACGCTCCTAAACATTTGTATTGTGTTATTTTGTATTGTGTCTAGTTTTTTAATTAGTGGAAAGTTAGACTCATTGTATATTATGGATGCGTAGTCTATTATTGATTTGACCATAGTTTTATAAATGGTATGTAAATTGTGGGGGTGTTTTCCCCAGGTAATTCACGCTATTGATTTAATTATGTTTAAGCTATTGGCTGCTTTGTTATATGTACTTTGTATGTGTGTTTTGAACGAAAGTTTCGTGACATGGTGTCTGGTCCTAAATTTCGTCCTAAGAATTTTATAGCAATGGTGGCTTCTATCACTCCTCTGTTTGTGTGGGTGATTAATTGTGTTAGGTTTAATTTTCTTTTTTTTGTTAATGACAATTATTATTATTAAAATTGAGAGGATCACTTTGAAATGGTGAATAAACTAATCTAGAAAATGATTTTTTTTTTAAATTCCGTCAAAATGCCGCCTCCTAAATTATGCCGCCCGGAGCAACTGTCTCCTTTGCCTCCCCCACTCCAACCCTTCCCCTAGATCCGGTTATCTGGTTATCAAAGAGTGGTTTATTATAAAAGTCAGATATTTATGTTATTTTATTTCATGAGAAAGTTTGCAGTGTCTTTAAAATCTACTGGCGAAGTAGCGGATTGAATTATAATTAATAATTATTAATGCAAACCACGACCATCTTTAATTTTAAAAATACCTACGGATCTGTAATTCTTTTTATTAGCTGGCATGGGTGTTTGATATAACACCCGTTTCTGACATGGTTGTTCTTTAAATATTTACTGGAGAATTCTATATTATCATGACAAGAGATGATCTTGTTACTAAGATTATTAAATTCATAAAGCTACTTAATTCTCTCAATATTCATGAGATGTTGTTTAGGGTCTTCGCTTTTATGTTCTATTGTTTTTGTTCATCTTAATTAGACTTCTGTCCCATTATTAACATTATCATTTTTATTTATTCAATTTTATTCTCTTCTCAGTCCTGGGAACCATAAAAAATATTTCCTTTTATTATCATTATAAACATAATAAATTAATTAATATAAATGTGATCCCTATAAAATTTAAGTTATACTAATGACTGTTTTCAATATTACTTTGGATCACACTGATTAAGGAAGAACATATTTATTTCAGTGAAACTCAAATAAACTCGCTCACATCACATTGAAGTTAAAAGTATTACTATATATGAATGCAGGTCCCATTTCTATCAATCAGGGAGCTCTATCATTCAACACATAGAAGATCTCATGAAAATACTGATCTAAACTTCGATACATATCTGCCTTAAAATGTAACTCTGCTATAGTAAAAGGAATATTTTCAAAAAGAGATCAACATACAGTTAATACAACTTTTCATTAGAGGCTATTTAAAAAAAAAAAAAAAGTAGCGAACGATGACAGATGGATGATTTATTCAAAAAACTACTACATATACTTATATCTATTGGGTTGTCCGAAAAATAATGCTGGATTTCATTATATTAACCTTCTTTATAACAAACTGTATCTCTTTGAGGAATTATTCTTTGTTATAGATGTCAATACTTGTTAATCCTCTTCCAAACAAAAATGTATTTTATCTTTTGTAGCATTTCGCTAGTTGGAAATAATTCAGTTCTTACTAAGATGTTGAAGCGTGATTTTTTCCTAATTTCGTTTTACGAGTTTAAACTCGGTCGGAACGGGGTCCAAACGGTTAGAAACTTTAATGAAGTCTGGGTCGATGGCAGTGTGAGTGAGTGCACCGATCAGCGATGTTTTAAAAATTTCGAGAGTGAGACTTCAGTCTTGAAGTCAAAGATGGTCGTGAAAGGACTTCTTCCCTTGATGACGATGTCCTGCGAGCTTTGGTCGAAGAAAATCTCAGAACAACTGTTCGAGAACTTGCAGAGAAACTCTCAGTTAGCAAATCGACCATTGCTGACCACCTCAACGTAATTGGAAAAGTAAAAAAGCTTGAAACTTGGGTTCTTCATGCATCAAACAACCGCCAAAAAAATTTTCGTTATGAAGTTTGCGCTGCACTTCTTGCCGAAACAGAAACGAATCTTTTCTGGGCATAATTGTTACACAGGACAAAAAGTGGATTCTCTACGACAACTCTAAACGTTCTGGATAGTGGCTCGACAAAGGAGAAGCAGCACATTTTCTAAAGCTCCCAACTCATAAAAAAAGCAGGTGGTTACTGTTTGGTGAGCTTCATTCGGGCTAATTCACTACAGCTTCTTGAATTCTGGTGAAACAATCCATGCCGAAAGGTATTTCTCTCAAATTCATGCATTGCACCAGAAATTGGCATTGATGAAGCCATATTTGGTTAATTGGAAAGGGCCTATTCTCTTACACGACAACGCACGGCCTCACGTTTCACGTGTGACGTGACGGAAATTGTTAGAGCTTGGTTATGAGACTCTGCTTTGCCTCTCCCCTATTGCCCAGACCTCTCGCCTACCGACTACCATTTTTTTAGACATTTGGGTCACTTTTTAAGAGATAAAAATTTTATTGAACAAAATTCGAAAGTGCATTTTCAGAATTTGTCAAAAAATAACGATTCAACATTTTATTCAAAGGGCATGGAATAGATTCCAACACGTCAGAAATGTATCGAGAGTAATGGAGCGTATTTTGATTAATAAAAATAGTTTCGTCTCATTTTATATGTATTTATTTATTCCTGCAACATTATTCCCCGTTCTGTTTATTACTAAATGTTCTATTTAAACAACAGAAAAATTGACTTTTATAGTACGAAAATTTGATAAAAATTTAACATGGATCCATCACACGAGATAAATAAGACAAGCTTTCAATAATAGATAAAAAAAAAAAATGTTTCCCTTTTAAGTCATAATTCAAAATTTCCTATGCTACAAAGCATAGGTATTATTTGGTTACTTATATTCAGCTGGATTAACGGAATATAAATTTATGTCGCTTTCAACGATTCCAAAAGTTTTAAGAATGATTGCACAGGCATCTCATATTTCAGATGCTGCACATTAAACAAAGATCTTATCATACCAACAATACATTCATCCATAAAGAAAACTTAAAGGTCCCGAAAAAATGGCTGGAGCAATACTGGAAATGTTCACAATTAAATTCATCAAAACTTACAGAGGATTTAATAGGGCCTGGATGAAGGGCTTACAGTTAATATATATATTCTTCTCTTTCCCTCTAACTGTATGCCTTTGTCATTCATTATATCAAGCCCAGTGGAACCCTTCACCGTGGGATAATATTCTGTCATGCTTTTCAAGCAATATATATTTTGTATGTCCGTTACTTCAATTAGATACAGCTAGTGGTGTAAGCAGGGGGAGAATTGGGGGATATACCTTCCTCCCCAAAATGTACGAAAAAAAATAAATTTTGTATTTCTATATTATATTTTTGGTAATTTTTTTTATCCTATTTTCAGACTTATCCTTAAAAATTACCCCACTTTGACGATTATAGACATTTAGATAATTAATTGTCTTTTTCTTATCAAATCCCCTCCCCTCCAAAAAACATTCTGCGTACGCCCTTGGCCACAGGTTCGAGGTTAAAATGGTCATTCTGTGGTCTGCTACTTGAACCGACAACATATGAGAGATTCTCATATGATTTTATATTTTGTGTCCAATGAATACTTCTGCCCCATGTGATAAAACTTTAAGTGCTTTTTTATTTAGAGCATATTTCTTTGTCGCATACTATATATCACACTGGAAGTGTTTCTCTTGAAGCAATTTAAGGCAGATTACCCCAAACGTCACCCTCAAAATACTTTTCCCTATGTTTGGTCATCATTACCTTCCCTTCTGCTTTAAGTGCATTTTCCTGATTCTAGATGGATTTGGAAATTGATTTTACAAAAGTTTTTTCAGGAAATTGAAGTAAATCCACGTTTTACCTGCTTTAGTTAAGGGAAGACACAAAGATTAGAAAATACGTTGCGTACATTTATTTTTGTAATTACCGTTCCCTCTTTTATATACCTACATTAGTTTTATAATTAAACAATTTGAATTTATTACATCTTATAAATAAATGAAGCAAAACAATTTTTATGCAAGCATAACCTCAATTCAGGTAAGGCAAAAAAAGATAATATCATTATCTTCCCCACCATTATTACCCTCCCAAAGCTTTTTGAAAGATTTAAAGACAGTTTTTATAAAAAATAATAAATACTTTTATTATTTTTTTTTTATATATGTTTTTATTGTTAAAGGGAATGTTAACACTTTTAACGAAGGGTTTTGAACCTACTAGCAGTGGATCTTCATGGTTCTACTTACTAAAAATGGAAGCTACTCCAGTAGCGTTCACATATTAAATTAAACCCGATTCAAACTAACTTGATGCTAATGAAATTACCAGATTGTAAACAAAAATCCGGCAACCCCCCGCCATTTCAATCGCAGCAATTCTTTATGGATTTAAATTAACTTCCTTAAGTCATCCGATGAACTTGAACCCTCCTAGCCGTCCTACCGGGCTCCCCTCCTAAAGAGTCGAGGTCGTACTTCATCGGTAGGTGTAGCTTCAGTCTGTATCCAATCATGACCACCGTGAAGACCTTGTTGGCGTTTTCTGCCTGCGTAGTGGCCGCTTACGGAGCACTACCCAAAGCACAGCCCGTTCTACAGCTTCGTGAGTAAACAAATGAGGAGTTTTCTATCAAATGTCAATATATCCACTTCTCAATAACAAAGATTTTTTTTAAGAATTAATCATCTGCACCCAACAATTTTTCAGCTTATTTCAAATCGTAAATTTTCCTCTGACAAATAGGTGTTATACATCAACATTTTCAATAAAAATTTGCCTTATCTCCAAGAGATGCCCTCATAATAATTTTGTTGTAATAATTTTCCAAAACTGGATATATTGACTTTGGACTGAAAACTCCTCAAATATTCTCTGTTCATACAGCTTTAATTAAAGTAATGATTTATGTCTATCAAAATATTTTTCTAAAAATCCTTTGTTCCTTATCTTCTTTTTTTCAGACGTATTAATTTTGATAAATCAGAAAGAACTAGATCATATTTTTATGTGAGCTTTCCTATTTAGTTTTGTAGTTTGAAAGAAATTTTCAGTTTCAATTCTTATAAGGCCCTAAGTCGTGAGGAAAGTGGTTAAAAAGAAATACAATTTTTTTACATAAAACGAGACTTTTAGCGCTGTAAAAGTGAATCAAGGAAAAGAGACCTATCTTTGATTTTTTTTTGTATAGTTTTATTTATTATTTGGCTACTTTCTACAGAAATATCAGTATTGAAAACTTTGTCTTTTCTTTTCGTTTTAATTTTCAAATATGGCCAAAAGTCATTTTCTGCAACATTTAAAACTGAATATTTCAAAAGAGACGGTGAAAAATTATGAAACGGATGCAGTTTATACATTTATACGATGGGAAAATAAGCATTAATTTGGTGACTGAGACACAACTGGTCCCAGAGTTATAAATTTGCTTCGCAGCTGAAAACAAGTTTTGTGGAAAATGTCTCTAACTGGCAATTTTGCTGATATCAAAACAAATCAAAAACTAGAACTGTGATAAAGATGTGCTCTACATTTCTTAACCCTCACGTCACATCACTTATGTAGTGAGGAAAGAGGAAGAATGTTTTACCTCAATTCATAACTTCATTCAGTTGAGTCTCAATCACTAAATTTGTGTCATATGGAGATATAACCTGCATTAGTGTCATAGTCTTCCACTCCCAATCGGTCCCTTTTTAGATATTAAACTATAAATGTTAATGAAAATGACTTTTGGTCATATTTGAAAATTCATATAACAAAAGGGACAAAGTTTTAAAAATTTATATTTCTACTGCAAATAGTACAATGATAAAACTATATAAAAAAAAATCAAAGGTGAGTCTCTTTTCCTTAATATACGTTTGCAGCGCTAAAGTCAGTTATCTTTGATGTCAATTTTCATGAATCTTTTTATCACTTTCCTCACTACTTAGGTGATGCATTATGAGGACAAAAAAAGTAGAGCACATCATCATCTTAATTTGAGGTTTTGCTTTGTTTTGATATCTACGAAACTACTAGTAGTTTTGGAAAAAGGTCTCTAACTCTAGAGTTAGAGACCTTTTTCCAAAACTTGCTTTCAACTGCAAAGCAAATTTGAAATGGCCAAAAAAAAAAAAAGTTTTAACCATAGTTTTGAGCTTATCAAATAATACGGAAAACTGGTAAAAAAATTATAAAAATAAAAAATGTCGAGGAACAAAATTTATTCAAATGGATTGGCCCGTATATGTTTATCGTTTAATTGTTATCTCTACATATATTAGTCAGGAAACGTTGTAGAAAAAGAAAGTTCATTACTTATTGAAGAATTTAATTGGTAATCACGAGGTGTTGTAGAGTTCTTTTGCGTAATATTGATTAGGTGTACAAGTGAAACTAATACCTGATGAGTAACGGTTTGTGAGACTTCGAATAAAGAAATTCATTCCAAAATCTATACTTACCAGATTTGAAATAGTATTTCATGTATTTTTTTAATTTAGTTAATTCTGAAGGATTTCGGCCTCAAGTTCATGAATTTGGTTCCCTATACAGACATCTGAAGGACTTTCTTAGGATGAATGCTATCATCCCATCTACTTCGTGAGTGTTTCCTTTACGATACCCGATCTACCCGCTGCTAGATGCCCAGTCGGCTGTGAAAGGGAGGGATAGCTCTGGCGAAGGTCGGTGTGGTGAGGTCTATGTGGGCGAAGGATTTCATGAAGTCGGGTGTCGATGACCCTACAACTTGCGATATCACTTTGCGTGTTCGGGACAAGTTCCTTTTCTACCCAACAATTATCAGTCTTGGTTATTATATAGATAACAATTATAATGTTAAATTGGGAATGGTAAAATCTGTATATCGGTAAAAATACGAACTATGATCATTGTTAAGAGCGACACTTTTCCAAATATGATAGATTACAAGAAATAACCAAAATTCAAAGTCCAATGAATAAAAGGCTATTTTCTGATTAGTTTATTTGTCAAAAATATTATGATTATTTGTCCTTATAATGTAATATGACTATAATAAAAATGACAGTTAATCTTAATTTAAGATCAATGTAGATGTATTGATTCTAAAGAAATTATAATTTTAGAACAAATATGATAGCCTAATGACCTTATACGCTTTGTCTCAAATTCTTCAAAAAATCTATCAAATTCTCCATTTAATATTATTAATTTATAAGAAAAATATAAGAGTGTTTCAATGTTGTTTAATTTAATAAACAATTTCATGTTCTTTTAAATAAAAAAAAATATATATATATTTTTAATATTTACCGGTATTTAAACTTAGTATATCTTCTTAGTATTTAAATTGATATGGTATCATCGATATTATCAAAGCAGTAAACAAAAATCAGATTTGGAGTTGATTGTTTGGGTCTTGTCAATACCTTTATTTATTACAACTGAAAAAATTCTTGAATACTTCTACCGGTAATTGGGTTTGGGAGCAGGAAACCGGAGTGGTATCATTAGATGAAGTTCATAAACATGATCATCATCATTATAGGCACTGCATCCCAAAAATAGTATTATTTGAAGAAAACTAGTCATATATCCATATAATGGCCATTCTCAGCATTCAATTTGCACTTGTCTACCACACGGGTTTCAAAATGGCGGCCAAAAAAACGAAATTTTAGGACTTTTTTTCGCCTATAATTCCTAAATGGTGTTTTATATCGAAAACGTTATAGTGCATTAAATTAAATAACATTAAATTATGCGTCGAAAATAACTGTCATAAAATTACGATGAACTACGAAACTAAGCTGGGAAATGATTACTCTCATTCCTAGGCGAGCAATTCGGCATTCGTTAGGCGAGTTGGTCCTAACCTGTGAAGGACAAAATTTATTTAGAGAAAAAGTAATAAATAAAATAATGAGGCCCATTTAATGGTTATATATATATATATATATATATATATATATATATATATATATATATATTTATTCAGTGAATAAATATATTCATCAGTTTTAAATCAGTAACCAAATAAAAATAATTATTCGGCATCGTATGCTTCACATTCCCTTCCTCATTCGTCTTGACAAATCGAAATTCGAACAGTGTGGGCATAGCTTTAAGGCTAAACCTCACCGTTTTAGTTTATTTGATGGCCAAAAACGCCGCGCTTATAACTAAATTTTCTTTGAAACGGAATTTTTGATTTTCTGTAAATTGAATTTTTTCTATTCAAACACAATATTGTATCGATAAAATTCTCATTTCTTTACACAAAAGATATGAATAAATCCACACGATGTTATTCTTTAATAATAATCCTCTAAGCTCTATGAAGAAACATCTATTTACATTTTTGTTGTTACAAGATGACATGATATTTGTTTTGTTTTTCTTCTGTTCAGCAGTCCTTCTGCATAATGTCCGTTTCATTATTCTGTGTAAGCGATTGGAATATTGGATAAGAAGCTAATTTGTAATGCATGCTGTATAAGTGCAAAGAACTTCCAGGAATCAGTAAACATTCTGGGTGACTAATGCATTACATCATTTCTAATTGTACCATATATTTGCGAAGCAGTCATACATCGAAAGCACTATCTGGAGGATTCCAATGAAATCCTTGAACCAGCTGAATTTCCTTTTGTATGAGTTTGTAGTACTGTTATTTGTGTATAATATTTTACTTCTTCTTTTCTTCTGTTCTCTGCAATATTGTCCTCTCTTATGAAATTGACTTAATAATAGGTTTACAGCTATTTGTTGTACCAATTTACTCTATAGCCGATAAGTTGGGTATTTAGGTCTCCACTCTGTGGGATTAAGGAAATCCTTATGAACACCGTTGGTACTAACTTGTAGTATTTTGTGATTATTAGTATTTTTCTATGTATTTGAGTATTTCTGTATCAGAGATGCGTCAAGCATATCGTCATTGCCGCCACGAAAGCAGGACATACGAAAAACTGATTTATAAGCAATTTTATAAAATATAATTATATAAATTTATTATAAATATTCCAACATGGCAGGTAAATAACTGTGAATCCACCTGTATGAATACAGATCTGCGTTTCTACAGGTTTCAATTTAGGGATGTATGTAGAGTGGTGTACGCAGAGAGGAGGATTAACCTCTCTCACCTCCCCTCTCCCTCCTCCCCCCCGAAATGTACGAAAAAATATAATTTTCGTACCCACCAACATAAGATTTGTATTTTGAATAATATTTTTGGTCATTGTAGCAGTAGGTTTGATTACAATTTTCGTGCTTATCCTTAAAACTTACGCTAAGTTTGGCGATTATTGACATTTAGGTAATTTGTATTCTTCTCATTAAATCCCTCCCCAAAAAAAAATCAAATCCCCGCTCGATAAATAAGTTTGCGTACGCCCCATTGTGGGGCTAACATCTGCGAGCCAGCGATTGTTAGTAGTATCAGTATCGAACCTTCGGGTTCGCTATGCCTTTTATTCTCTTTATTATTATTTTAATAGTACTTTATCTATAGTAAAATAGTGCTTACATTGATGGATAAAAATAGATGTAAAAATAAAATGCATTATAACAATGAAGTAGGAAATAGAAAATGCTTAGGATATTTTTATTTTTAATAAATTTCATCTCAGACAATCTATATCATCTATATCTTAAATCGGCATTTTAAAAAATAAATTTAAAATAATCATATATTTATCCAAGCATTTAGTTTTTTTTAAACCAAAATATTAAATATATATATATTTTACTTGATAATTTTAAACTCTTATTCTCTCTCTTTTATTAATATATAATAACAGTTAGGACTATTTCATTTATTAAAATCTCTTTATTGGCGTAATAATTAGACTACAATTAACTTTCATCAGTAATAAGAAATAATTATGCCCTCTTGAAATAAAGATGCTTTATTAATTAGGCGTGAATTATTTTGTCTGCTTGTTTTAAAATAATTTTAAGACTGATTGAACCGTATTTTTATTAGTATTTCATCGCTGCTTTTTTAATGTGTTGCCCTGAGCATATTTAATAAATATCAACAAATAATCGAGAAAAACAAAATACTTTGTTTAGAATGGTATAAAAAGTACAGTGGAAAAATCCAAAAAGCTATTAAAACAGTCGGTAAATCTTTATCTAAGCTTGTACCTGTTGAACTTAAATGTCCAGCTGGGATTTATCTCGCTCTCCTTGACGGGATGTGCCAAAGCCGGTCAAGGAGTCATCAGTATCCTTGAAGAGCGGAGAACCACTAAGTAATACAGATATTTGTCAGCAGGGTTCTGGAATTAGCTTAAGAACAATACCTAATAATTACATGAGTATGGGCTCTGGATAAGGAAGTAATAAGGAAGTTTTATTTCTCGACCAACGGTTATAAAAGAACGTAGATGTGTTCAGGGCCACGCTAAACTACCATGTATTTATTCCAAATCACTAAAGCAATTTATAATCCTGTAAGGTATCCACTTTACAGAGCCGCAGAGGGCCCTTATAGTACTTCCTTATTAAGTACTGAACCCAAGAACTTTTATGGGTTGTAATGATACTTTTGTATTTAATGCGGACCAGAACAGCAACGTGTCTAGTAATCTCTAATTAATTTTATAATCTGAATTACAACAGCAAACGAATCCGTGGCTCAACGTACCATGCGAGATGAGATACGGTATATCTAAAGTTGCATTTAGGCGACCGGATTAGACCAGACCAGACCGGAGGAAACGGGTCGTGTAAACGCTCACACACTACCAGATATGGGCTACTTACCCGTTCAAATGGGTATGCCCATATCTGGTTGTGTGTAAGCGTCTACACGACCCGTTTTCTCTGGTCTGATCTTGTCTGGTCCGGTCGTCTAAATGCACCTTTAATAGTTTATGCCATTTTGTAGTAGGAATATACAATTGTATATCAATTTAGATTTTCTACTTCATCTTTGCTTGTTTGGTCACTTACCACCGCAAGGTTAAATTGACGCAAGCCGTCCTCCAAACGTGCCCCAGAAAAAGAACTCTTTATGATTTGTAGTAGAAATACTAACCACAAATACCACTTATTAGTTTTATATAGCTACTTTAAATGGAAAATAATTCATTTTAATTGGAACTAATTCGTAAAAGAATGGACTATATATAATGGTGAATAGTTGTGAGAAAAAACACAAGAATAGCAATTGTAAGATAGTGAAATCCCTAACTGAGGGAAGATGTAATGATCGTGGGTGTTGCCACTAACCTGGAGCCGACCACTTAGCCTCTACGTCAGATAATTTTATCTTCAGCTCGGTTGAGTTGATTACGGTGTTCAATCAACCTCAACCGTCAATCAATTTCACAGTTCTCTCCTTATAATTGCATACATTATACTGTGTTCGAAACATGAATTTTCAGGCTGTTACCTACTTTATTTAAAGGGATATTACTGGAGTCCAAAAATACTTTAAGTCTCCCAATTACCGGGAAATATCTGACCAGCCAACTATTCGCCAATTCAGGCATCATTGGGAAAGAAAAAGAATAAATGCAGACCAGACCAGATACAGCACATCTCACACCAACAACTAAAAAAATACTCACCAAATTGATGAAACAGTTCATCACTTCAAGAAAATTCAACTCATACATTTGCTGTTTAGTTATACTAGTGTTTTATCGTTGTTCACTTATTGACTCACAGCTTAGTGGATACTAAAAAGTTTCGGTGTACATATAAAGTCTCAAACCCAGTATCAGATTCGCACGCTGCTTTAAACAGAAACACGAAAGTTCAAGCCACCAGAACATTAAACGATTATGTCCCGATAATTTAGGCTAATAAAGAAATATAAAACATATCACTGGCACGTAATTAAGAAAAATAATAATTTAAAAAGGGTCATCCAGTTAAATGTTTTAGATTTATCTTAAATGCTTAAGTTACGCGCAGACGAAGGACGTCAGTCCGTCCGTCAAGTCACATCAAATCCGCCTATCTGACTAAATTTTGGTATCTGATAGACGTGACTGGATGGGCTGGCGTCCTTGGCTCCAAAAATCTTTCTCCTAGAAAATCAATTTTATAACTAACGGCAAAAATCCAAATTCTTTGCAATGTGCATTTAGGTTAAAAAATCTTTCTCCTAGAAAAACTGACCATCCAATAATGAACAGTCTTTCATTTTTTATTTGGATTTTTTTTTTCATTAATTTATATTATGTATTTTATTAAACATATTAACATTTATTTTTGGTGTGTTCGTAACTATTATTTTTGCTTTCCCATTTCAATATTATAGGGTGTATTATGGTTATACTATGCTACATGCAAAGTAACATTGTGCCTTGATAAGTGGAGGAGTTTCAAATTTACCACCACTTATACAAATTATTATATATTTGCATAATGTTAATATCCCGCAGAATAAGAAATAAAATTCCCTGTACTCCAAGATAATTCTTCCGAAAGGAATGCCATTAAATACCATGAGGTAGGAGAGGACATATTAGGATTCCACATGGTTAACAATTAAATGAAGTTCATACAAATTCATTAGCCGGACTCTATTAAAAGCTGTGCCCGGTTTACGAGGTTTGTTTGCCTAAAACAATATCGATTTATAAGGGATGCCATTAATTATAGATACTTATTAATAAACCTTATATGGTAGATAATTAATATATTATAAATTATTATCGATAATACCACTTAAGGATATTAATTAAACGTAATAGCATAAACCCCTTAGATTGCATAACAATTGATTAATTTTCTTTCCTAAAAGACTTTTATAATCCATTTAACTTGAGTAGCTATTAAACATTCTTTTCTTTAATAAAGATTACCTTTCAAATTAATTATCTATAAACAACGATATTATTATTTATTTCCTTCACATAGTAAACCCTGTGAGGATATTTATTTTCTTACAACATTCGCCTGAGATATGTTGGTAGATATACCCCTTCAGGGGCGTGTTATAAACAATAATTGTTTAGTGCTTCGCTCATTAGCTAGCAAACAATGGAGATGAGGGAACGTTCTCGTTTAGTATGTAAAGTTTAGTGCAAATTATCAAGCGTTGATTCTAAAAATACTCAAGCATATGGAATATCATTCAAGCTTAGGTGAAAATGTGCTAATTTTATCTCTTTAAATCAGATTCTATTCTTCATCAATCATTAAATTGATCAATTTAATTATAAGTTCTCGAAGTACGCTTAGTGAAGTATGCAAGTACGTAATCGTCTCTTTGAATCGAAACCCTGTACTAGTAAGAGCTCCCTGCCATTTTGGTAGCATTCTAAACACTAATGATTCACGAATCAGCCACGAGAATTCACTGAGGTAAATTATAAGGAGTTTGTAATAAATTTATTCCACATCCCACTTGCTTGACTGTCTGTAACTGAATCGGTTCTTAGACAAGTTTTAACTTTTTTCGTTGAATAAAATGATCCTCTGGAAACGAACTATTTTACATTTGTTTCACAACTGCTACTGCTTGAATAATGAAACTTCCAGAACCTCGTGCGTACTTACCCCATAAGGCAGGAGCAAGTGCGTACTAGGGATTAGTACTAAGTTGAATTATCAGACTCATCGACATGGACGTTGATTGAAACGTGGGTTTGAATAGAATATTTAAAATATAATTATCTCAGTAACATTTTTTTTTTTTTTTTTAACAAGAAAAATATAGCTTCAAAAATTAAGATTTTACAGTAGTTAAAAGTCGAATTATGTAAAATATAGTGCGCACTTACCTCACATTAGTTTAATAGAATGAACTAAATGAAAATTATATATATATATATATATATATATATATATATATATATATATATATATATATATATATATATATATATATATATATAAATAACAGAAAACAAATCAGCTGTCGATATTTCGCCAATCCAGGCATCATCAGGGAGGGGAAAAAACTATATAAAGAAGAAAATACAATTTTTTATATGATTGGAGAAATATTGACAGCTGATTTGTTTTCTGTTATTTTTGAGACTCTTGGCTTCTTGTTTGGAACTTTTCATTAATGTCCTAACAATTATTTATGTCTCATTTTGAGCTTTTGCTCTTGTATATTAATGTACATACTGAAATAAATTGTTTATAAATTTAAAAACAAATCTTTCACACACTTGTTAAATGCTTTGTACAAATAAAAAGGCTTTAAATCGTTCCAATAGAACAAAAAATATGTTTTATCGTCTACAGGTAAAGAAGCAAATATTTGGCACAGGCTTCCTTTTAAGATGGTATATTAAAGTTTTTATCTATTTAAAAGGAGTATAGTTATGTACCTAATAATTTTGTTATATTTTTGGAGAATAAAAAAAAAACATAAGCATAATTTACATCAACAACGCAGTATATTTAAGTACCATCTATACCTTAAAGATTTGTTATTATAATTATATAACCAGAGAGATTCACTGTGTTTCTCAGATGATAAAGGTGATTAGATGACCTTCTGTTGTGTTGAAGGTAACTGAATATTTGAAAGGCAATTATTTTTGGGGTTCCTTAATTTGTATTACTTACGTGTGTGTGTCGTAATATAAATGATATTTATATTTTTGAATAATTAGGAATGATTTTAATTTAAAATTAATATAATTTTAATGGCGTTTTAAGTTCAACGTTCTCAATTTTTTTAATTTATATACCTCTCCATTCCTTTTCAATTCATAAACTTGTTATAGAGAAAATTTCATGAACCTTGTAGATACCGAGATGGACAAAATTAACGCACCACCTCGAAATTTTTTTGTTTAAGTAATTTATAATATTTTAATTTAATTTATAATTTTTTTCTTTTTTTAATTACAAAATTAACATTTTTTTAAAGAATATTGAGTGTATCAATTATAAGATGAATAATCACGAAGTATTATCAATAAAAACGATTCAGGATGGTTACCGTAGTAAAAGTAAAAGCTCTCACAATCCGTGTTATTATTTTTGATTAATACATTTTTATCTGCAGATTTTTTTGGTGTTGTTAATCGCAATGTTGCTGTAGTGTATTGTTTGGTCGTGTATTGCCATGCATTAGCAGAAACCTGTTTCCAATGTAGGAGCCAAATGGCACTCGAAAATATTTTCCCAGTATCTCTGAGCATTTAAGGACTTGCTCTACAACCAATAATTCGGTACCGCCATCAGAAGAAAGTCCCCCGAGAACATATTTGAGTCTCCCTGGAATGGAATCTGTGGGTTCATGCCGCATTGAGCATATCGTTCACCTGGGCTTCTCCAAATGAAAACACAACCATCTGATGACCCAAGGCCCACTCTCAAACTATCAGTAAAAAGAACTCACTTCTAGTTCTCTTGTGAGAAGAAATAATGTGTCTGATACTTAACAACAGTAAAAGTAAGACTCGCATAACATCGAAAATTCTGCAAATGAAAGTGTATCAACGAAAAAGGTAGAACGAAGAAAAGCATCAATAGTTTCCAGTTGGAAGAATGTTTATTTGCAATCAGGACATCAATATTGGCTTTTTTGGAACTCAACTTGATTCTTAAGTCCTCTTCAATACTGAGTGATTTCTTCTTTACTGTTGTAACCATCCTGAATTATTTTTATTACATTTATGATTGTAGATCGTGTTTATTCATATTATAATTGATACATTCAATAATAATTTTTTTTTTTTAAATTGTCATCCCTCATTGAATGTGTCATTTTATCTATGACTTGTTTGGTTGTTGGCGTACCACCTGGAATGTTCTTGCGTTTGGTAACTCCTTGTCTATTGTATAATAGATGTTTTCTAAAAAAAAACTGTTTACTGTGAAGCATTTATAAATAAACTTATATATCTTTCTATGCAAGAAAAAAAATAAAACCAAATAAACAGTGCGCGCATCACACAACTTTCCCTTACCGTCCTATAATAATTATCTTTTTAAAACAATTTTAAAGAGTTACATAAACACTGCTTCTAATAAACTCAGCAGTATTCACATCTTCTCCCACTTAAGTACAATAAAAAAGTTTTTTAAACAATATTAGTACAACAATACTGTACACTACCTATATATTTTAACTTTGTCAAGTTACAAATATATTTTAAAAGTTTCTGGTTTAGTTTCCATGGAAACATTTTCTTTCCATTAAATAATGTGAAATTAGAAATTATAAAGTTAATTTCCGCTTTTTTATTCTTAAATTACTTTATTACAGAGCGCATTGTTTACAACAGATTGGCGGATTGGTGGGAGGAGGTTCTGTCGCATCCGTCTCCTTTCAGATGTGCTTGGTTATACATCTAGGGTCTTGTGCTCCTCATAAAATACACTGTATCTTTTCTAATGATATGATATAACAGCTAATTCCGGTTAGTCCGATGCGCTGTATCTTTGCTAATACTGGTCCGATTTTGATGATTCTTTTATTGTTTTTTAGATAATTTAATTACCTTTCATACAACACTACACATAATTTACCATAAAATGCATACTTTTTAAGCTATGGGCAAATAAAGTATTCTTTTCCATCATAACTTCTTTCCCTGCAATCCCTCGGTGATTTACTACATAAATGAAAAGTTAAAGGGCTTTATGAAGAATAATTTAGCCAAGTTTCATAAAAATCGTTAGAGCTGTTTTCGAGAAAATTGTAAAAAAGTGTAAAATCCATGATATAATAGCTATTTCCGGTTAGTCCGATGCGCTGTATCTTTGCTAACACTGTTCCGATTTTGATGATTCTTTTATTGTTTTTTAGATAATTTAATTACCTTTCATACAATTCTATACATAATTTACCATAAAATGCATACTTTTTATGCTATGCGCAAATAAAATATTCTTTTCATCGTAACTTCTTTTCCTGCAATTCCTCGGTGATTTACTACATAATTGAAAAGTTAAAGACCTTTATGAAGAATAATTTAGGCAAGCTTCATCAAAATCGTTAGAGCCGTTTTCGAGAAAATTGTAAAAAGTGTAAAATCGGTTATATAAAGTGGCACTTCCGGTTAGTCGATTTTGACGAAAATGTTGCTGTAACATCACATGCATGTGCCAACCTTAAATACGTAATTTCAGTTTCGTACGACTTTTCGTTTTTGAGCTAGACTGTTCACATACACACACACACACACACAGACCATTTTGCGAGACTTGGTCATTTGGACTCGGGGAATCTTAAAACGTGTATTTCCGTCGAAAACTCGAATTCGAAAATTTTCACGATCGCAATACTTCCCCTTACTGTATACTTCGTATATAGGTAAGGGAAAGTAAAATGTAAATCCGAAAAAGAAATTACCTATACATACCTTTATATAGCTCGCCCACGAAAAGATAGTAGCCCGAGAACGAACTCACCCGGCACTTATTGTAAGTTCAAACATTTTTTTTTTCCTTATGCTCCGATTATATTTACAAATATATACATATATTACAAGATGATACTGTAATCTTGTAATACATGCATTATATAAATAAAATCGGAGGATGAGGAAAAAAAAAGTTACTTTCAACTTAGTGCCGAATGAGTTCACCCTCGAGCTATCATCTTATTGTGCCAGTATGCCAAATTTTATTTTATTTGTCTTATATATATATATATATATATATATATATATATATATATATATATATATATATATATATATATATATACATATATATATATATATATATATATATATATAGAAAACAATGTTTTTTATATTTTAAGATTATATATATATATATATATATATATATATATATATATATATATATATATATATATATATATATATATATATATACATATATATATATATATATATATATATATATATATATATATATATATATATATATATATATATATATATATATATATATATATAATCTTAAAATATAAAAAACATTGTTTTCTATTCTCTGGCAATGCTCGTTGTTTGACTGCTAAACATTCTAGTAAATTAAACCATTTCCTATCTAATGACTACGTATTTAAAATTTCGGTTTCGTCTGCATGTGAAATATTAAAACGTTTTAGATTATGTACTGTGTTACTGTAGTCAGTGAAAGGAAAGATTTTTTTTGTAAAATGACTAAAGGGTATTGGATGAAGAGCGAAAGGATGTTTTGGTCTTCAATTACCATAGATTTTAATGCATACTATTATTAAAACATTAATCTCGTTTTAATGAATGTTGTAAACATTACAAAAATAATCCATATTGCATTATAACCTCTGAGAATGTCTGTTTTTATAAGCATTTGACTAATACTTTATTACTTGCTTGCATTCCAAACGCCTTTTCTGGTGCAGTGGACTTGATAATTATCTCGCATACTTTCGCAAGGCAAGTTGTCCTTGAGAGAAGCTTGAACGAGAACGTGTTGCAAACAACAATCTGTCACCAATATGGCAGTATCATGTTGAAAAATCTGTTTAAAAATCAAATAAAGTATAATGCGATTCATGATTTGTAAAATTATGAATTATTTGTGGATTTCTTATTTTTAAACCAAATTGAAAATAAATGCTTTTTATAGGTTGGATCAATTCATGTAACTGAATTAGGATTGATGTAGATCAATTAGGATAAATCTGAAAGGCATGTATAAAAATTGACAAAAAATCGGAGGCATCTTTTGGGGAGGTTCTATGTATGTATGTGTGTGTGTATATATATATATATATATATATATATATATATATATATATATATATATATAACTAAAATTTTCTTAATTAAAGAAAAATATATATTTTTTTTTGTGTTCTAAAGGTCGAAAGATTTAAATTGAAAATATATAAAATATTGTCACATATCGATGGTAGGTAATAAAAACTTCATAACTCCACCATCTATGAAAACCACGGAACTCCAGTAGCTAGCACAGAATAATATGATGCGTTACCTGTATCGATCATATATCTGTAACCTATTATTAAATAGACCTGTACTATGTAGGAACTAAATCTATATCACTGAATACATTTTTTTAAAAATACTTATTGGTTTCTCCTGTAAAATTTACCAAAATGGAGTGAAGTTTTCATTGCCTACATCGAAATATTTATTTGTGGTTATGAACACACACATAGGGTATGTTTCGAAATTGTGAAATATAATTTTTTTTACATTATGAATTCCGATGCAGTAAATTAGTGTTTTCCAAGGTGTGGTTCGCGTACCCTTAGGGGTTCGGTAAGAGTTTGGTGGGGGTACGCGTGGCACCAGGCTTTTGAAGATAGGAAAATAATAAAAACAACTTCATTACTTGCTTGTATTGCGAGTTAGTGATTTTCATATCTATGCGAATTGTAGAAATTAAGTCGATTAAAAGGAATAGCCTTTTGGATGTTAAACCGCATCTCCGATTACTATTACCAACCAAGAAACAAAGTTATGATGATCTGTGATCTGTAGTCTCAACATAAACAATTTCATCCTTATCATTTTTATACAAATCAAAATTAGAAAACAAAATAAGAATACAAATTCTATATTGAATGAATTTCATTTTTCGTTTATTATTATATTTTTTTACGTTCTTTTGTTATTTATATTGGAAAAAATAAATATATTTTTGTTGTTAGTAAAGTATATATGTTTTTTTTTCTAGTTTTTTTTGTTTGACCTTCAGTAGTTAGTGTCACGAAAGTAATAAAATGATTAAACAGATGTCGAAAGTTTAGGAAACAGTGCAGTAAATTATTGGCTAATATGTGCATACTATCCAAATATGGATATCATGTCATTATAAAACAGGTTATATCACAATATAAACCCACTATATCTGCTGCAAACAAACATTTATAACTATCTGGTATAATTTACTGTACAATTAATAATAAAACTTTAAGCACAAATAAAAATAAAAAAATTTTTTAATGTAAAATTAATCATATTACATTAAGGTCTAATAAGGTCACCTACAACAATATTTATTAATATAAATTAATTTTCATAATAATTTTTTTAATATTTAGTAACGTTTCGGCCCTTCTTATCTATTTTTTGGCCATTCTCAAAACTATTATATTATCTCTACGATGTCATATATTCCATAAAATCATCCTGCTACTAAACGTAGTACATGTCATTAATTTTTCCAACATCTTCTATTACCTTTTTTAGGTGACATTTGCATATCTACAATTTCTTAACAATCAAAACAACAATTTTATAAACAATTTAACATTTAAAAAAAATAATAATAATCTAAATTCATAAACAATTTTTAATTCAAAAATTATATTTTGGGCAAAAGTTATTATAATCAAAATAACCAAAACCAGTAACCATAATTCTATTTTACCTTTACAATTCTATCCATAATTTTTTTTCTTAATTTTGTAATAAACTGGCTTAAGTCTCTATATTGATAAAGGACTTTTCTTATTGTTATTCCAGAACACTCCATAAAAAAATGTTATCTTAATACAAAAATATCGTAGGAAATAATTCTCATTAATTTGGCTGCCGAAAAAAACTTATAGGAATAATCAGTGAATTAAACTATTTTAATGTGAGAATTACTGTACTTAACTGAGAAATTCTTTTATCATTTATTATTTTAGAGGACAGAATATCTGTTCTCTGAAAACATAATATCAGAAAATAGAGTAATTCATAGATTCGGGAATTCAAAATACAAAAGAGAATTTTTAAATCTCAACCAAATTAAAAAAAAAATATGTCAGAGTAATTATTAACATTATCATAAGCCTTTATGTTCTAAGTTACTGCAAAGTAGATATATCTTACTTTCCTGCCAAAGTCAAGAGAAACCGTCGTTCATCAAGACTGATGTTTTGTCTTAAAAATTTGAAAATGTCATCCTCAACTTAAGGGAGAAAGGTGCATAAAACTGGCGAGTAATGTTATCAAAAAAACATTCGAACTTTGAGTTACATTAAAAAAAAAACTGTAATTCTTAACTGTGTTCCATAGAAGAAATTAAATTCTCTAAAATATACGTCCATCCTGTGATTCAATTTTTACTTTCCTTGTCATTTAGGTAAGGAAGATTTTGATTGCAGTTTTCAACGTATTATTGATCTGTCAGTCTATCTGTGGAACAATTATCCCTTGAATGAGAGAAGCTGTTTTTAAAGTATTCTGCGCATGTTGCAATGGAAACCTGGTTACTTTTTTTTAGTTTTTATAATAACTCGAAAACTATACATCTCCCGGTGCATCCCAGATGCTCATTTAAAAGATAATTAAATGTTTACATTAGCGAAGATACGGCAGATAATTTTTATATAGGGCATTGCAGCCAAAGCGATAGGGAAAGTCGTCTAAGTGGACACATCAGATATTTCTAAATTATACGAGGAACGTAAGTATTTCTTGAGTTTTTCTTCATCGATTTGTGATATCAAATAAATTTTCTATTTAAATAATTCGTTTATTTTATTTATTTATTTTGTGTTATTTGCGTAGTCAGTTTAGTTAAAATTTTAAAAACTTGATAGTTAACAAATGAAGTTAGCCGTTGGGGTTTAAGTTTGTGAATAGATGAGTTTTTTAAACCACAAGTGCTTACTATGCTCTTCCTCTCACAGATTATTTACCTCTGTAAATTAGTAATTTATTGATCAGTGATGTTATAGAAGGATCAATCCCTAATTAGTAAGTTATGCTTATAGCTCTACGTGATTTCATCAGTTCCAAGGATCGGTATTCTAATCGGATGTACCAATAGCTTCGACCCGGCCTCGAGGTCTGCCTTTGGAGGATCTTGACAATACCCGACCTCTGTAATGCCCGTCTGTAACTCTCTGGGGTTTAAATTGCTGTAATTTTCTTTCGATATCCTTGATTAATCCCAGCTCACTAGGCTCAAGATGACCTTGTTCAACTTCTTAGATAATTTACTGATATTTTTGCAGTTACAAGTTTTAATTGATTATTAAATGATCATTAAATCAAGGCAAAATAGATCATAGCTGTTAAAATATTCGTTGATTTATGCCGGTTGCAGAAGGAAAGAAAAAAATATAATAATCTGTCTGACAGATTCCGATAGTACTTGATCAGAAATAAAAAATATATATACATACGTATATACTGACCCAAATGTTGTGGCTTTGCATATATTTGCATATGTACAGTGAGCATCATGTTTTAATGCTTCATAACTAAATCTTAAATCAAATCTATGTATTTAATTAATTATGTGGCTTATTATTTGTATTTCTCGAATTTTAAGAAATATAAATATTAGTATCGAATTTTATAAGAAATGATTTTCTTAATTATTTTCTTTGAAAAACAAGATATAAAATATCATATCATACAAATAGAGTCCATTGTATCTAGATTATGGTTAGTAGCTTAGGAGAGTAAAATCCTCTATGGAATTATTGTAATGAAGGAGAGGGGAGGAGGGAGAGGCTGCTGCTTGATTAATCTTCACAGGGTATATAGCATGTTTGCTGTAACTTGAGATTGAGTCCATTACTGTCTGGGAAAGAAAATATTCAATAAAAGGAGGACTGATTAGGCTATAGTAATAGATAATTATTGGCTTGCCAGAGATTCCAGGATTTCTTAATTCTTAGTTTGTATTTCTAGTTGATTTGTGTTAGTTAAACACATAATTTTTTTTACAGAGAATTTATAAACCCATGAGGAAAATTGTACGAGGGCAAGACCATCTAGTGATTCAGTTTTTATTCCTAAAATTGGGTACTTTGTATCTTTTAAATTTACCATTTTTAATTTATATTCTTAATGATTATTTTTTTTTGGGCATTAATTATTGGTGGGTATATTCAAATTAGTGTTAGTTTAATGTTTATAATCACAGAAAATGGTAGTTAGATGAAAGATAAAATTTCAATAAATGATAGATTTTTAAATTAACTTGATTGATATCTATAAATTTAAAAGAATGTGTTAATGCCTACAAATGAAAATAAAACACTTTTGTCTATTGTGCCTTAGCACCTTGGGACTGTGGGCTTAGAACCTTTCCTTTCTTACATTTTTCAAGAAAAAAAAACTTTATGCTATAAACAATATATCACGTTTTATTCATATATTTAATGTAATTTTTCTTTAATTTTTTAACTTATAACATTTAACACAGCCTATATGAATGTTGCATCCTAAAAATCAAATTAAGAATTGCCTTCTAAGTCAAACCTCCACAAAGTTCTAAAAAATCAATTCTTTTGAAAATTTAATATTAAAACTAAACTCAAAATAATAATTTTTTTTTCCCGTTCACATTTCAAATCTATTAAATTTTTTAAACAAACCAGCTCCAACTCAAGTTTATCTTGTTCTAATATTTTCCAAAGGGTTGCTCGTAGATTTTCTGTAATTTGTTCATTATTGCTAATTTTAGTTACATTCATCGTTGAGTAAAATAGAATTTAGAAACTAGAAAAAATATTTTAAAATTCACTTAAAACTATAATGAATTCTGTAATTTTTATTTTATTTATTTATTATATTTCATTGTAAAAATAAATAAGTTTATCATTTTTTTTTCAGCATCATATGTTGGAAAGGGATGCTCTAGAAATGATCCTAACTTAAACGAGTGTGTTGTCAGAGTGGGTGGACCTGCCATCAAGCAAGTAGCTCAAGGCAAGTATTCTAAACTGGAAAAGTATAAATTATAAGTGATATAAATATAAGTATAAAAATTTAATATTTATATAAGTAAGTTAATATTTATAAATATTTATATAAGTAATATAAATAAAAGTATAAATATAAGTATAAATATTTAGGTATAAAATATAAGCTTTGTAATTATTATAACTTTTTTTTTAAAGTTCCTGTTGACAGGAAAGTAATATTTAATGCACAAATAATAGGAAGATTGATACTTAAAATGAAAATGAATATCTTACTTAGACTTAAATAAAAATTAACAAAACTTTTAAAAATAAACATTATATTTTCTTAAATATAATAAACAACGGTTCTTTATCATATTTAAGAAATGATCTACATAGTAAAATAAGAGCAGTTACTTTTCTTGTTTTATTATTGACATTCTAACTTAATTTAAAAAATTTAATCTACAATCGAGATTGAACTTTCAGCTTTCCTTTGTCATTCTTATACAAGGAAATTTTTAGGAAAATTAGCTAATAAAGTATGATATATAATATTCTCAGTATGTATAGATATATCTATATATATGCATATATCGATTCAGTAACACTAGATGCTTGCACGTCTTTAGTCACCTGTTGTTTGGCTGGGTCAATTCAAAAGTGTCCTTGTTGCCAATGGGCTCAAGGAATTTCTTAATAATAATCCTAGACCCTTTTTATAATAACCATAGCAAAATCTCTAGATGATGCATAATTAACAAGATTTTAATTGATCTTTTTAGCTTAATACTTTTTGAATAATTAATGTTCTTATTTACAGTAATTTGTCCTTTTAACACGTTTATCATTTTATTATAATAATGTCATAATGTAATATCATAAAATGGATAAAATTTTATAGGTGATCCTAAATACCGAATCCCCAAATTGGACCCATTATTGATTGATGAGATTAGGGTACAACAGGGAACAAGGCAAGTGGGACTGTCTCTGAGCTGCAAAAAATGCCTTGTCCATGGCCTTAAAAATACAAAATTTGTCAGTGCGAAGTAAGTTCTTAGATTCGATTAATTTATTTTATAAGTATAATGTTTTCTTAAATAGATTATTTTCAACATGAAAGTACACCTGTATTGTGGTAGTTTATTAGTTCAATCTAATTATGAAATAAACAATACCTATTTTTAAACTGGTTCATTTAATAGACCAAGAGGTCATTATTTATAATTATGTTATGTGATCAGTAGTTACTGCAAGATTTTTTTATAAGGCTAGTTTTTATCATTTTTATGGGTGATTCTCAGAAAAAGTTAAAAAATAGGCCTCCAAAAAAGTGAGTCTGTGAACTCTTTCTAAAAATTCTGAAAAAATCTTGAGTAATTTAGAGATATTAATCAAAGATTTTTAGGACAGTTTTGAGGTGAACTTTAAATTCTGGGTCTGGAATTCAAAATTTCCAATTTTTTGAAATGGCGGTAATGCTAATAATTTTGTTGTTTGTGAGGTGGTTGTGGGCTGTAATAAATAACATACTTTAAAGAAGATTTATTCCAAACTTGGAACATCCTGCATGTTGGTAATACGAGCGATTCTCAAAAAAAAGTTTCATTTTCTGGCCAAGAATTTCGAGCAAGTGGATCATCTTCGAAAATTCCTGAATTTTTTATATGGCTTCTAGGGATCATAAAGAATAATATGCAACACTAAATCTTAAATCACTCTTCCTGTGATGCTCTCCATCGTTTACGTCTATAAAGGATGGGATTTATTCCAAAATAAATAAACTGAACAAGCATTTACCATAGAACCTCCTCAATTTGCAAAAATTGAAACATCCCAATCCCTCACTACCCTTCTAGAGCCACGTGTGTAGCTCTTTTCTGTATGACAACAGACCATGATTGCTCATTTGTACCTAATGGCAAAAATGCCAAAACTAGGGGTACAATAATTTAAAAAATACTGTATAATCTGATCTAATCTACGTAGTTCTGTTGATTAAATAATGTAAAATTGTATTCAATAATTCGAAATCTATTTAAAATATGTATTTGTTTAGGGTTGATTGGGATAAGCGAACCTGTGAGTATTTCCTAACTCTCGACAAGATGAGGATCAATGGTAAATATAATGTTTCTGGCCAAGTTCTTCTCCTTCCCATATTAGGCAGCGGAAATATGGAAATGGAATTGCGTAAGTACTTATAGCAAATTTAAGCATTTACCCATTATTTCTTCAACCAGTGGAATAATAAATAATAAACTTCCAATATTATCAGTTTCTTTTTCTGTGGTTTTATGGCAAAAACTATGAAGACACAGCATGTAATGGCTCATATAGTCATCAAATCTATAAACGTACAAAAATTAACAATAACATCCTTAATAAAATTTTAAGAAACAATATTTCAATTGTATTTATTACTACTATATAGAATAAATCTGTTATTACTACTATATAGAATAAATCTGTTATTACTACTTTGTAGTGAAAACTATAAAGTATCAAATGTGGAAAAAAAAAATTTCATATTTGTTATAATTACAGTCGCTAGAGGGGCAATAGACATTATGGTTAAATGTTGACAGTTTATTTCCCTCAGAAAGACATATTTCTGATAGAAAATTCACACCCATTGTCTTTATCGTCCCTCAAGCAAGTATAATAATAATGAATATGCAAATTGCTATTTTTAACATTTGATACTTTACAATTGTCATTATGATATATTAGTATTTGATACTGGTGATAATGATGGGAGGAACAAGTCCAGCAAGTGTGTCCATCAGTCGTTTTTGCATACCCTAATATGACTATTAGAAGCCTATTATTCCCGCATTAGGAACCTTTTGGTTCTTATAATGAAAATAGAGGAAGCTTTATCCTCCTGGATTCTATCTGGGCCCTTTAAAGTATATCTTAGTTCTGCAAAGTAGTACATAAACGGCAGTTATAGTGCCTATACACATAAGTGGCAGGCTTCATCACCAACCATCCCCCATGCCTTTGAATGTCTTTTGAGTCTGCAGTGGCCTATGCATATTCCAATAATCAATCAACGTTCTATTTTAATAATTATTTCCTTAATTTAGGAGATAATTATTGGTGTCGGTCTAATGTAAACAAATAAAAGAAATATTCAAAACAAAACTATTGTCTTTTATTTTCCAAAGCATCAATGAAGGCAGGTCTTTATCAGGGTCATCCAGATAATAAATAGAAAAAAGGAAAATCGATGTTGGAATAAATTGGTGATGAAAACATTCAATTGCCTTGTTATATGTTAAATATCACTTAATATACTGGATATTGAAGGGGTTTGTCGTAATTGTTGGTTTTTGTCGTAATAGCTGGTGTTTTTTCTAGCTGATACCAACTCTGGAAGAGGGAAAATTTCGAAAAGGTAGAAAACAAATTATCATAAAAAGGAATTGATTGAAAGTCTGAAATTTACATAATTTTTATATAGATTTGCATATACATATCACATATCAAGAGTGAAATGCACAACTCAAAAAATGTGTTTTTGTTAAAAGGAACATTAGAATATCACAGTTTAAATTCTTCATAGTAGCCCCCAGGGTGTTTTCTCTACACAAGTAGCTGATGCGTCATCTGCTGTGTATGCCTATTGATTTGGCCTGATATTTGAGGGGAGATAGGGTTCCAACTGTTAAAATTTCTGGCGTTAGCAATTTTGAATTGTGTCTCTTTCATTCCCGATGTGCGATATATAGAATTATTTTATAATTTTTACACTATTTTTCAAACAAAATTTCTTTATTATAGTGCATAGAATTAATATTCAAGGACATTTAACTTGTTTAATAAAAAATAAGTTATGCAGGACTGCTTCGAGCATTTCTTTTTATGATATTGATAAGATATTTTAGCCTCAATAGCATCAATATCCTGTTTGATCATGTAGCTCTGAAGACGACATGTTAACTCCCTCTTCCCTTTTCTACTACCATGCCATTTTATATGTTACTACTTCTTTAATTGTAATTTTTAGATCATTATTAGTTTGATGAAACAATCGCTGTCTATAGATCTGGCATAATCTAAATTATTGATTATTCTTTATATTTAATGTGATTATAAAATTTAAAAAAATCAATCTAGTCTATTCAATCAGTCTATATTTGTTACTATTTGACAATTATTTTTTTAATTTTACTTATATCTTAACTTCATTATTTGATTAATTATAGTGAAGCATTAGTTAACAAAAGTTATTTTAAGGTGCGAATGGTGGTTCATTGCATTTTATAAAATCATGGTATATTTGTCTGGGAATGATTAAGCTGAATAAAACATACATTTCATCATGTTCTTTTATTTATTTTTTCAATTATGTTTCGACCCAAACCTTAGGTTTACATCGGGCTTTAAAAGCATCGACAAAGAGAAGATTAGTTTTATATGAAGATTACTGCAGTGCTCCTTTCCAGAGATTATTTAGTTTTTGCTTTTCAGCCCTGATGAAGACCTACAACATGGCTTGTAATATTAACAAAAAAATAAAGTATCTTTCATTTGTCCAGATCATCCATGATAAACATATCCTGAGATATTATTTTTGTTTTAATCATTAAATGGTCACTAAATCCGGTATTGCTATAATGAATAATACATATTTTTTATGTTTATATTTCATTCTTATTTAATATTACAGGAGACTTGAAGTTGCAGTACAAATATGATTGGTACTATGAAAACAGGGATAATGGTCTGGAGTATGTTATAATTGACAACAGCACATTCCCATTTGATGTTAACTTTATGAGTATTTCTTTGGAAAACCTGTTCAACGGAGATAAGCTTCTTGGTAATTACAACTAAATTAAAAACTCAATAATATAAAGAATGTTGTTGATATGAATCCTGAACAATGTTTGGTTATGATTATGAGAAAAGACCGGATTTGTAAGCAAATGCATTTTTTTCCTCATACTTTTTCAACCAAAATGATTGAATATCTCTACATTTGGCGTAGATATACTAAATTTTATTGTGCATATTTGATGGATTATTACATATTTTTGCATATTTGGTCAAAAAAATGTTTTTAAAATAATTTGTCTACCAAATAAAATAGAAAATAAATAATTAAACTATTTTCTGATAAACATTCAATGCGGGATAAATGGTTTGTTCTTCAATTATTATTGAATGTATCAATTATAAAATGGATGAAACCCATCTACGATAAATAAAAATAATCTACGATCGTAATCACAGTAAAAATAAAAGCTCACATACAACTTCAAGTTTGTATCGTTGTGCCCCCAACCGCATTGAACTTGTGTTTAAAATAATTTATAGTATATTATTGTAATTTCAAAACAAAGAAAAATTAAAAAATCAAATATATATAGATATGTATTGGTAGAAAATAATGTTTAGAATTGTAATTTTGATAAGTTTTTTAGAACCCTCTAATTTGAGTTCTGAATATAACAGTAGTATAATATAAACTGTACGATTGCATGTGAATGCTTCGTGGAACTTTCCTACATTAGAGACCTTAGCACCTTTTGCCAAACTTGTTCAAATCTAGACATTTTAATGAAATACATAGGTAATTCATTTTGCATTGGTTGCATCTGATATTCCCTCATATAATCTTATGAAATCTCCATTTGCGAAAAAGGATGAAAGTGAAAAAATGTATTTCACAATTATTTTAATTAGTTTACGTCCACCTGATGGTATACAATGGATCAATCTAATTAGGGATTGATAAATTATTTGTCACTTCTATAATTTGCCACCTTTCTTCCATTGCTAGTTCAGTGCGAGAACAAACCAATACAAACTTTTCTGTTTGATATAATCTACTTAAACCTTGGTGGGTACCAAGGTGTATTTGATTTCTTTTCTTAATTAAATATTCATAATTCATAAATATTTTATAATATTAATTTATATTACACTTAATTTAACATGTATAATAATACCAAACTGTATTTTGAATTGTTTATTTTTGAATTTTTGTGTGTTTTAGAACTAAAGATAAATGTATAACATTCGAAATAAGTTTTCAATAAAAATGAAATTATAGAAATGGCAAATAATTTATTAATCCCTAATTATTTTAATTTTTAAGAATTCTGTGTTAAAATTTGTTTTTCAATTTACCTATGCTACTTCTTATTTATATTATAAATTATAATTTATTATAATTATTAAATGATAAATTGTTTATCAAAGCAAAAATTATATCCTTTGGTTGATTTTTTGCATGTTACTGAGATTTATTGTGCATATTTCTTTAGATTTTACTGCATATTTGAGGACTTTTTGCTGCATATAAATCCGGTCTTTGATTACGAGTAAAACAGAAGTCAAGACTTACTCCATATATAATTCAGTCTTTTTTTTTTTTTACCGTAAAATGTAAAGAACCTTCTATGAGAGCCCATCGGTACAAGCTTAATATCAGTAATTTCTGAAATATGAATGCTCATTATAAATCAAATTACCTTTTACATACATTAGGTGGCTCAGAAAACTTCTTTTAACATCTATTGCCCAAAGTATTTGCTATGAATGTTTCGATTTGTTTCATTTAACTGAAGCCATAAAACTTAAACAATTTTATTTAATTTTTTTCCCACTTAATCACTGTTGTGGAAAATAAGAAAAAACATTTATGAGTTCAGTATGTTTGAAAATGTTTTTTTATTAACAAAATTTAAAATATGGTATTAAAATTTTTTTTCATTTGTCCTTAAGAAAACAATCGTTACACTTATTCTGTTTATTTTTATTTTATTCAACAGATTTAAGAAGATATAAATGAATATTTTTTATATATTACATGTATACGTATATATTACACATTTACAGTATTTCAAAGATCTATATGTTCCAAACTTTATTTAGAACTATAGGAAATGAACATTTGGCTAAATTTTAGCAAATAATTCTTCTCTTTTTCCTGATAGCTGATTCTCATTTTCATTTTTATTTCAAGTTGTGATGAATACTTTTCTAAATCAAATATTATTCTTAAGATATATAAACCAGATTTCAATCTCAGAACTCTTCCTTTTTTTCTTACTGGGTGTGTTAAACATTAATTTGTAATTTTTGCATTCTACTTTTCTGCAAACAGGTGGAAACATGAACAGATTCTTAAACGAGAACTGGAGAGAGATCCTTAAAGATTTGAAACCTGCGCTTAGCAAGAGTCTTGGTGCACTGACCAAGTCTATTCTTCAGAGCATGGCTAATGTTGTCCCGTTTGATATCATGTTCCCTAAGAAGTATCCTCTGTAATAATTGTCTAAAATTGATTATATATGAAGAGATAGACCCTAAATTTGAATCTTGAAAGAAATTAATATACCTAACGAATTTTAGATTGAAAATTGATCAATTGAGAATGTAAATAAAGGATGTGAAGAGTCTGGTAGCAGCAAAAATGTGCAATAAAAGCATGACGTAATACATGAACAATACTAAATATGATTTTCATCTAATCAAAAAACTTCTATCTCCTCATAGTATTTTTTTGCATATTAGTAATATATGTTATATTGCACATATATTAATCAAAGTTTTGTTGATGTACTGTTTCTTGTGATGGTATACGTACTATGATATACTTGTGATATGTAGTACCAGTATTCAATTGGTTTTATTTTTATTTTAAAAGTAATTTTACATATTGGTAGGAGAAGTGATTCTTTCATTGTGATATAATAATTTTTTTTGTTTTTAATTTAAATTTTGAAGTTATGCAGTGAAACAAAATAAAGCAATAAGTTTCAGAGAGCAAATATTTTGTATGTGTGTAATTTTGAAATGATAATGATATGTTGTATATTATTATTGTTATTATTAACAATAAAAGAAATTTGTTTTAAGAAATAAAAAATCTGTTCTCCTCCCTTTTGAATATTCTCAATTGATTATATTATAAGTTTGGAAGTAAAATAAAGTAATGAACAATTTGAAAAAAATTACTACTTTTTAACAATGAACATTATATTAACAACCAAAAGATGAAAAAAATAAAATAATACCAATATGTATCTAATTGGTATTATTACATGGAGAAAAATTAAAATCTGATATTTAAAAATATTTTTCAACAAAAAAAAACATTATTTCACCTGATCACCAGTAAAAGATTAAATTGATGACCCCTATGGAAACGGCAGTAACGAGAATCTGGTACTCAAAGACAAAAACCAGAAACGTTCTTATTAAATATTTTATTTATTTTCCATAAAATATTTTCTGTTTTCTTTCATTTTCCTAAAATTTTCCAATTTTCTTTCATCAGACCTTAAACTTGAAAAAGTTACCATATTGACTTAATAGGTTTCAACATAAAAATGTTTCTTAAATACACATTTAATGAATTAAAACATCCACCCTTCTTTAAAGGTGAGTTATCAACGTATCACAATTGAGGTTTTACACAAATACAACATGAAGTAACAAGTTCTATACTTTCATGACAGCAAAGCTAAAGTATTTAGAAAACATTTGGACTTATCAACTTCTCAGACTCTGTAATAAGAGGTACTGCATAATGTTGGCAGTAGCGGGTTGGTGATGATAAGAGGACCAGGGTATGGTGGGTTTGATTTTCTTTTGCGTCAGGTAATATTTATTTTGTCACAGTAGCAGGAAATAAATCTTGATTGTTATTAGTACAGGGAAAAAACCTGTAGCTCTAAGAAGAGCAAGTTCACTTGCCAGATTAATCGCTCCTGCAATTACCAGTAAATGTACTAATATAAACAACATAATTTAAATATATTTAATAAATTCTAACATCCTTCTAACATCTAACATCCTTCTTCTACTCCTAGCTGACAGAATAGAACAGAATTTTATAGGACAACAAAGCAAGGGTGAACTGGTAAATTTTGACTAGTTAAGACAGCATTCAGGAAAATGAGTAAATGTACAGTTGATGGAGGATAAATTGTACAAGACAGTTGAATCTTGGGAGCCAACTTCATCCAGGATTATCCCAATAGATATAGAGTTGTCACTTGGCAAAACCACAGTCTTATAGGTATTGTAGTCTGGCCAGACAGCAACTAGTTAACATCGTTCCCCTGCTTCTATTTTTCAAACAACCAATTTTATATCATTTTGTTATTTTTACTAACTTGTACGAAGTTAAGGAAGTATTCTAATTGCGAAAATTTCCAGTTTTCAAAGTAAATATCCGTCCATTTTGACTAGTTTCGTCGTGACGTCTGTAGGTACTTGCGTATCTCGCATAACTCAAAAACGGTTAGCCGTAGAAAGTTAAAATTTTGTATTTAGGATTATCTAGTGGCAATAGAATATAGGTCGTCTGTAAGGTTTTTTTCAAGAAGCATCAGTAGCAGGAGAAGCAATATTTTCTACAGCTGATGAACAAGAAAAATTTAAAGGGTCTGATAGATCTTTACATAGCATGTTCTCAATATTCTTCTTATCAAAAAATGAGATGTAATATCGCTTGATTTGTAGTGATCCTAAAGTATATAAATGTATTTTCCTCTTTGGCAATTATCTGGATAATTTTTAACTTAATGGACCAATAACATCTTCCTACTAATCCTTACCAATGGTGAGTGAATCTTGGAGTCTCGTGAAAAAGTATAAATGCACAAACCAAAGAACAGAAATGTGCTATCTTTGAAGAATGTAGGAAAAAACTAGAATTTTAATAATATATTGAAGATTTGATATGTATTTATTTAAATTAAATTATAAGTAATAATATTTATGAACTTCCAATGATCCAAAGGCTAGAGGCTATTAAAGTAAATAAACAATGAAATTGTATTATAAAATAATAAAAGAGTATGCAATGGATCCAGCCTAAACAAAAAAGAAATTAGTATAATTGCACTCACGAGGGGAGTGCACGGTGTGTCCGTCACCGATTTTGATCAATATTTTTTGGATGATTCTACATTGAAAAAAAGTTGACCCATATCCTTCCGTTTCATCCAATGGGCCTTAGGAGCTATTAAATAATTGATTTTTGGTCAAATAAATTTCAAAATGTGTTTAAATTATTAAGTAAACTTGTCTTATAGATTTTTCACGTAAAAAAAATTGCAGATTTGGATTCAGCGCATCAGTAAACCTTAATGTTGAAAAAATCATGGAAAACAAAAAACTTTTTTTTTTTTTGAGTTCCGAGGGTGCTCAAAATGTTTAAAGCCATAAAATTACGTTTGGGTTTGAAACTCTTTATCTTCTCTTCAGTTTACCCGATATCGACGTTCTTGGACATGTTAAAAAGAGGGGCGTTTCTTCTTTCCATGCATATAAAAACCTATTGCATTATCTTAGATGTCTGGAAATCTTGGAATATTAAATATCCAAGGTATGCCCGAGCAAGGCTGGGTTCATAACCATGTACATATCATAATATGAAAACATTATTTGTGATCAAGAAATAGTAAAAATGACACTTTAACATCACCGCTGTAAACTTTATCGTAGTAAAAAATATAGATGTTTACCCGATTATGTATAAAAATGAATATAAATATTATAAATATAAATTTTCTTTAAGTGTTCCTATATTTTGAATACATTCCAGATTTAAATTTATACGTTGACTAGAAAACTTTTTCAAACAAATTTTCAGTATTTTAAATTTCCCAAATTGGATTTCTGTTTTAAATTGAATATTGTTCTGGATCACTATTTGAAATTTGATTTTTTTTTTTTTTTTTTAGAATGAATTTAGTAGGTATTTGGTGTCAAAAACTAAAACTAAGGTTCTGTTTGGTATATTGATCAGCATTTCATGTAGCAACTAATTCTGTAGATCTTATTTTTACAGAAAATTAAGAAGAAAAAAAAACTATTTTTGCTTATTATAATAAATTCTATTATTCAATTTATACTAAACTAAAGAAAAATAAATCGCATTCAATTTTGATTCTAATGATTTTTTTTTTGTTTGGCCGCTCCGTTATTATATCTTCATAAAATTTTGAGGAAAGAAAGTTGAAATTCGTAATCAGCACCACAAAAAACATGTATGAGCAATTGTTCAGAACTTTTCATCGAGACCTCTTTCTGGCTTCTAGTTGATTTAGTTGATGTAGCCAATAACGAGAATTCAGAAAGAGGATTAAAAGTTGAGTGGGCAGACGTAGATGTGTATTAGGTCTAATCTAACAGATTTGAGTTTAGACGGGACTCAAGTTGTTTTTACAAGACAATTGGTGATATGGAACCCAGACGTTTATGTTTGCGAATTCAACGTGCGTAAATAACCTGAAGGATACTAGTTCGTTATTAATAGGAGAGACATGGCTGAGTTCTGAGCAGACATTAATAAAGCCTTTGTGTATTGCGAAATTAGCTGTCTTTGTATAGTGGTTGCAATGGAAATAGCGACCTGCAGGTAATAGATAATTGAGGCAGATACGGAACTCCTTACTAATGCGAGGCAATCGGTATTCTATAGTGGTCTAGGAAGGAAGACTATCGTCGGAATGGTTTAATCGCTGAAGAATAGTGACGGAGAAGGTCATTACTAGCATTAGGAAAAACTCAAGTGAGAATAAAGACGAATAAAATGTGAAGGAAAATGGCCAATACTCATCTATACATTGCACCATCCTTTAAATATTTATCACTGACCGCAAATCGTTTCCCTACAAGTTGCAATGAGGAATTGTAGTAATCGCTAAGTAATTTATAAGTGGAAAATTTAAAAACGAAGAAACAATTCTAAAGCAACACCTGAGATCAAGATGGGCGAGCACGTTGGGACGTGAGCCCCACTTCGGAAGGGTGTCAGTTCGATTCCCATCTGGGTCAGTATATATTTATTTCGCGGTTCTCCCGCTAAGATAAGCTCATTCTGAGTAGTACGGAGCAGCAACTAAAGTTATCCGTCAGGGATTGACAAAAAACACAAGGTCCATAGTCTCCCCTCCACTAACAGTAGCAGTAAAGAGGCATTTTTTCTGTATTTTATATGTTATTTTTCTTTTTTTCTTTTTTTTTTTGTATTCAATAAATAAGGACAAATCGATTTTCTGGTTTCCTATGACTCACTATTGAGTTTTTGCATAGTTTTTTTAAATTATAAAATTTACATAGCTATATTTTTTGGAGATGTAGTATTGTGATAAGCGATGGCTAATAGCTTATCGAACAATAGATAAAAATAAGATAAATCATTATTACTAATGCGATTTTGGATCACTCCATATCCAAATCATTCAGAAATATCGGGATATGTAATACCAACCATCTCAGATTTTGACGAACTTTAGTGTTCTTTGTCCTTTCCTATATATAAGATTATATACAAAATTTTATAGTTCTATCTCAACTAGTTTTTACTTTCCCTTACCTATATAGGAGGTATATAATAAGGGGAAGTATTGCGATCGTGAAAATTTTCGAATTCGAGTTTTCGACGGAAATGTACGTTTTAAGGTCCTCTTAGTCCAAATGACCAAGTGTCACAGAATGGTCTGTGTGTATGTGACCAGTCTAGCTCAAAAACGAAAAGTTGTACGACTTTGAAATTACGTATTTAAGGTTGGCACATGCATGTGATGTTACAGCAACATTTTCGTCAAAATCGACTTACCGGAAGTGCCACATTATATAATCGATTTTACACTTTTTTACAATTTTCTCGAAAACGGCTTTAACGATTTTGATGAAAATAGGCTAAATTATTGTTCATAAAGGCCTTTATTTTTTCATATATGTGGTACATCACCGAGGAAATGCATGGAAAAAAGTTATGATGAAAAGAATATTTTATTTACGCTTAACTTCAAAAGCGTGCAATTTATAGTAAATTATGTATGTTATTGTATGAAAGGTTATTAAATTGTCTAAAAACAAAAAAAGAATCATCAAAATCGGACCAATATTAGCAATGATACAGCGTATTTTATGAGAAGCACAAGATCCTAGATGGATAACCAAGCGTATCTGAAAGGAGACGGATGGGACCGAACATTCTCCCACCAATCTGTTATAAACAATATACTCTGTAATAAAGTAATTTAAGAATACAAAGGTGGAAATTAACTTAATAATTTCTACTTTCATATTATTTAATGGAAAGAAAATATTTTCATGAAAAATAAACCGAAACTTTTAAAATATATTTGCAACTTGACGAAGTTAAAATATATAGGTAGTGTACAGAATTGTTTTATTGTACTGAAGTGAGAGAAGATGTGAAGAAGTGAATGGTGCTGAGTTTATTTCAAGCATTCTTTATGTGATAACTTTTATTATATTAAGTTTTAATTTAACTTTTTAAAATTATATTAAAAAGATAATTATTATAGAACGGTAAGGGAAAGTTGTGTGATGCGGACACCGCACCAGATTTTTTTGTTTAGAACCACTTAAAGTTTTGACAAAACCGACGTTTTTATTTCTTCGGAGCTCTCGGAAAAAATTGCTTCGCCAATAGAAAAAAATTGTACTTGGCATCAGTCATAATTCATAGCTTATGTTTAAAAACACATTTGAAACTTAAACTTCTATTTAAAAAGTTCTAGCTTGCAAAAATATTTTTAATGTGGTTTGGTCTAGATTAATGTCAAACAAGCAAGTCCCATTGAAGCAAAAAATCGATGTTTTCAACTTCATAGTAAGAACAATATTGTGCTTCACTGCGCAGGTATCTGAGAAAACTCAGATTCAGTAGAGAAACTGCAACAATATTTTGTTAAAAGAAAAATTGGAGGGAAGAGGGGAGAGTACCCCTAACTACACCAAACTACATGCTCTATCTGGAGACAAAATTTAATCCTCCACATAGTTACACCATTTCTGGATTATGTAAAATTATATTAATATCTCAAACAAGCACATTCAAACCGAAATGAACTAGTTAAAAATTTAATTACTAATTAATTATATATATATCGAAAAAATCTGGTGCTATTTATAAAAAAAATCCTAAAATGTGTGTATTATTTTATTTTTATTTTTGTATCCACGGATTATTGTATTAATAAAGAATAAAGAAACCTCGACAGACGAACTCTGTTCATTATCTAAAATACATTCTACATAAAAAGCTTATCTGTAAATACTAGTAAATAAACGTATTCAGCTATCTAATCTATTTATAGAAATGTATTCTCAGCTTCCTTTACCGCTACAGCTAATCATTTCACAATGGAGAAAATGGTAAGAGATGGTAGAGTACTATGCAGCGCATTTCGATGAAATTAAGCATATGAAAGTTACTAGCCTCAAGGCTGATCCAGCGGCAATAAATAAAGCCAATTCCCTTTTTCAAGAATACAGTTTAAAGCAAAAACTTTTTCATGTAACCAGTAACATCACATTTTAAGCCCATACCTTAAGAAAATTAGAACGTCAAAATTTGGATCTTGTTGTTTAAAACTAGTTAATGACAATTTAAAAAATCAATGAGCTCATAGAAGACAGGGAAAGTGTGATTTAAAAAAAATCACATCAACGATTTTGATAAAACTTTCCTGAAGTCTTCTGCTTAAAGCCCTCTAACGATTATTATATGAAGAACATCCCCGAGAAAATGCAGATAAAAAATGTATGACGAAAATAATATTATATTGGCGCATAACTAGAAAAGTATGAATTGATAATTTGAAAAGTTATAAAATAAAAAATAAAAAAAACGATATTTAAATCGGACCGTTATGAGCAAAGATAAGGGTTACGGAAACGTACACATGTTTTTACTTTCTTACCGCTGCTAAGTAAGGAAAGTATTATAGTTGAGTGAAATTTTCTATGTATAATTTTCACAACAGATCTATGCATTTCCATGAGTCCAAAAAACTCAGTCGGTCTACTCGAAAGGGTGTTGCATACTCTACAAAACAAAAAAAAAAATCATATAAATCTGACCAGTATTAGCAAAGATACAGCGTGTTGAACTTTTTACATTTTTTATAAAGTTCATTACTTGTTCCTTTGGAAACCAATTCACCTTTGTTTATTTTTTTTTATAATTCGATAGCTAAACATTTCCCGAAATACTCTAGATGCTCATTTGAAATATAATTTAATAGTATACAATACTAAACATTTTTATATAATATATAAGAAAATATGAATCGGACTAATATTAACGAAGATATAGCAAACAATTTTTATTTTTTATCTTAGACCCAAAGCGATATGGAAAGTCGTGTGAGTGGGCCAGATATTTTTGTGAGCAATGAATTAAAACAACCATTACAGCTTTGTGTAGAAATGGAATTTTTCTTTTTTTTTTTTAATTATTAAAACCTTCGTATAAAAAATTAAGATATTATACATTTTGTTTATTTCCAGGACTATTTATGTTGAACTTCTCATTTTTTTTTTAATTAAATGTTTCTATGTTTTTATTACATATTTAATCTAAACATAAACACATATTTCTGTATACATTTTAACTTTTTCATCACATAAAAATCCCGTCTGTATTTATCACATAATTTATCGTGATTATGTACCAAATTTCGTCATGTATCACAAGAACGGACTGTTTTTCTTTTTGTAAAAACAAATAGAATACAACCAGCAGTCACTTAAGACATCTTGTTACAAGCAGAGTCTGTCAGTTCTTTAAAAACTTGTCCATTAAACTATTTGTTATCGGACAAATTTTATTTAAATCAATTTCAATAAAGGCTCAACGTAAATAATTTATTTGTCCAAATGGTTTTGGGCATCATAACCGTGACGTTCTTTAACAATTCTTTCATTGATTACATATTCTATGGCGTCAAAGAGTAACTAAGATATTTATTATCTATTCACGAAATGGATTTATATGTATGGGCTCGCCCGAAAATAAATAAAGATTTATTATAGAATTTCAATATAAATTTATAATTGAAATTAGTGTATAATTTAATTATTATTGATATTATATCACAATAGAAAATATAGTGGAGAACTTGTAGATGAAATTGAAAATATTGGTTTTTAAATATTGAATATTATCCTCATTAAGTATATTTTTTCAATAATTAGGCGGTAGAACGAATCCTTTACCTAAACTAATTATTTAAAGATTTCTACACTTTCCTTTTCAAACAATAGCGGCAAAGATGAAATATTGCTATGCATGAAATTTAATTTGAAGATAAAAAAAAAAAAAAAAAATGACGATTGCTATATTAATTAAAATCCAAATATTAACTATGATCACTTCATTCAAAAGTTATTATAAAGTATACCTAGAAGGCAAAGTCCATTCCTTTACCCAATATTTCTTTTGCAAACTGATTCATGCCTATGATAGAAGTCAATATATTCTGAAACAGAAAACTAACGAGCGAATACCCTTTCATTAATTAATAAAAATAGAAAAAAGATTTCAATGTACCAACGCACAACCCTAATAGTCCATCAGCTAGCCCTTAAATTTTAAGTGAATTGGCTAATTCTGGAGTAAAAACCGCCATGGTGTCATTTTTTTCGTGTTTTTGGGTAGATTACGAATATCATAATCCGGAGATCGAAATCGGTAGGTTTATTATAGTTTTAGCCCCCAAAAAAACTGTAAAAAACCAACATTTTTTTTAGATTCTTTTTATTTTATCTAGAAATACGAATTTTATCTAAAAAAGTTAAAAACAAAAGTTGTTCAAATTAAGATTACCTATACAAAAGGTACTATTATATTTTAAGCTAAAACTAACGGTAACGAAGCTCCATAGCATCAAACCTGTGAAATAATCGGTATCAAGAAAAACCTACTGTAAGTGGGCTTATTTTTTCAAAAATATGCATTTTATCAAAAAAAAAAGTATCAAACAAAAGTTTTTCAGCTAAAAACCACCAACAAAAAAAGTCTAGTTACATTTTAGCATGCATATTTGAGTGTAAAGGTTGCGATAAGCAGATATTAGATGCTACGTAGGCCCGTTATCGTTAGATTTATCTTAAAATGTAACTGGACCTTTTTTAAAGGTAATTTCAAGGAGGAAAACATTTTTTTAAATCTTTTTCGATAAAATGTATATTTCCTGAAAAAAGAAATAAAGATAAAATTTATCCAGCTGTAGAAGGGATGTTTTATCTTTAAATTTGCACTAGCAACGTAGATACCTTTCTCCCCTGAAATCCATATTTTCAACATCAGACCGAACAGAACCCTATCTACGTTTTGGTCGACCTCTAAAAGTTTTTCCCAAAGGTTTAGCGCTCATTACCCATCTAGTGACTCGTTAGTTATCCATTATGATAGGTTTTCACGCCCAATAGACACCGGTAAGCTATCTCTATAACTATATATGCCAAGCCTATCGGCGCTCTGTAACCGTCTAAATTTTCCAGTCGACTGATGCTTCTAGGGGTCGAATACACTACGCGATATTAGTTTTTCGGAGGTTAGCGAGTGTTAGGAATGAGCTTAGGAGTTGGAATATTACAGGAGACCTTGATAAGATCCTGGTATGAAAGGAAAGATAGTGAATTCTGCTAGAAGGATATAGAATAGAAGGGATATTTGGATTGAGCCAGGTTTCTGATGCGACAATAATAAGGTAGAAATTATGAAGAAAATAACCTGGCAGTTGATAGGAGAATATTAAGTTTGACAATAGGAAAATGAAGGATCTGTATCAGTAAAAAGTACGGGAAAGTGTGAGCAGAAAGGTAATAGTTATTATATGAAATAAATTTGGGTAAGAGAAAAAACAATTTGCTTTTCAAGTTGAACTGAAAAATCAAATTTTTTACAGAAAAAAAGAAAAGACCTTGTAAACTAAAATAGGCAACTGATAAAGAAAGAAAGGTATATAAGGGAAATAAAATACATATATAATAAACAATTTATTGCTTTAATTTGTAAGTAAATTTCATTTTTCAAGTTGAAGGTAATACTTGAACTTAAAAAATCAAATTTTCTACAAAAAAAAAGAAAATACCTTGTAAACTAAAATAGGTAATTGATAAAGAAAGAAAGGAATATTGGAAAATAAAACGTATAATGAAAAATTGATAGCATAAAGAAAAAAAAATGTTAGCTGAGTGAATAATAAAAAAAATCCAATAACAAATTATTAAAATAAGTGAAGATGTCTCTTTGAATTTTGTATCTACTAACTGTGGCACAAAAATTTCCACATACATCAAACTAGACAAGTTAAAAATAAATTAAATTTATATAATGCATTAAATACTCAACTATTTTCATCTGATTATTTTATTTCGATTTTATTATCACTCGTAAACATTGTAAAAAATAATGTGTACATTTTAAAACGTTTTTAACAATTCATTTTTTTTTAAATATTACAGACCGGCTTTATTAATAATAAAAAGAAACAAGTATATTAAAAATGTACATAAACATTCGAAGTACAGACGGAGAAATAAATACAACAGAAAAGAAAATGTTCAATATTTCAAGGTTGTCTGGTTCTAGTTAATGGTGATATTCATTGATTTACATAAAAAACAAACCAATAAAATAAAATATATAAGCATACCAACACCCAAGCTACTTCGTAGTAGGAAATGTATTTTATCTTTATGTATTTAAAGGATACTTTTACGCAGAAAAGAAAATAAACTAATAAAGAGAATGAGAAAAAACATGTTTTTTTCATATTTACAAGTACATAAATTAAATATTTAAATTATTTTTTAATTGTGTTTATGTATTGAAAATAGTTTATCAAATGAGAATGGCTTTCAATAACAAAGAAAAATTAAACTGAATGAGGTTTATATTGAATATTTAGCCATGTACTATTATTGTAAATCATAATCGCGTAGAATATCTGACAATAGTTTCAGGATAAATTCGGCGGTTAGAGCTCAGTGTTTTCCACACAAATCGGGCATATAGCTACTTGCGTGGTCTTACTCTCAGAACTTACCTCGCTTTTGCGGGATTAATATTGTTTACTTTTTTGTTTCAATATTAGTTGTAGAATATTGTGGTATATAGTGTAATTTTATTTTTAGAAAAATAAATCAAATAGTTTTATAAATTATATTTTATAATATTAATAACAACCTATCTTTATAATTTATCTTGTAAATAGTTTGGCATAAAAAAATTAAATTAATAAAGAACCATAGGTGAAAAGTGAAAATTAGAATCGAATGAAACAGGAAGTTATTTCAAATGGAAAGGCTTAAATGAAGCAAGTTTTAGGTTACTGTTATTATTTTATTAAGGAATAAGGAATATTTGCTGTTTAATGTTTACCGACGTTTCGGCCTACGTTGTAGTCTTCTTCAAGATTAAAGAAAATGAGAATAATTTAACAGGATTTTAGATTTCCAAGACAGTCAAAGTCACTTTAAAACAGAACAACATGATTATTTTTTATTAAAAGCCCACGTTTTTGTTGCAAGCCGGAAGAGTTGAGAATAATATAATATTTATTTATATTCCATTTAATTAAATCATTAAATTAAATTAAATCAAGATGATTGACGTAAATAATGTACGGATATCAAACCGTAAAATAATGATTTGTTACGAATTCATGGTACCCATAAAATTTTGATATTTTATTAGCTAACTAGATTGAAGGCCTGCAATATGATGATGACAGGCATCGAGACTTTTAAGCCATAAGGACCATATCGTCAAATAAATAAAATCTTTAGCACCCGGGATACGACGGAGTAATAAGGAACATGAGAAATGGAGGGTTGAGATAGAAAAAGATAAAGAAAAGAAATAACAATAGAAAAGATGAATCGCTAAAGAAAAACACGATTCCACGGCGGGTGTCGGTCTTGCCTTGACCATCCTCTGACTGAAAGTATAACTAATGAGAGAAGTGCACGGTGTGTCCGTCGCCGATTTTGATCAAAATTTTTTGGGTGATTCTACATTGAATAAAAGTTGACCCATATCCTCCCGTTTCATCCAATGGGCCTTGAGAGCAGAGAAAAAATAAAACATACTGAAAATGCTTTATTTTATATCTCGTGTTTGGAGATTGATATCGACATGATTTTTTCAGCTAAACATTTATTTTTTAGAGTAAAATAGAGAAAAAAAATAACATTAAAAAAAAAATTTATTTTTGGTCAAATAAATTTAAAAATATTCAAATTATTAATTAAACTAGCCGGATAGATTTTTTTTCACACCAAAAATGATTGCAGATTTAGATTCAGCACATCAATAAACCTAAATGTTGAAAAAATCATCGAAAACAAAAAACATTTTTTTTTTTCAGTCCGATTGTGCTCAAAATTTATATAAGCCACAAAATTACGTTTGGGTTTAAAGCTCTGTATTTCCTCTTCAGACTACCGGATATCGACGTTCTTCGACTTGTTAAAAAGAGGGGAGTTTCTTCTTTCCATACATATAAAATATTGCATTATCTTAGATGGTCTGGGAAAAATAGGGAAATAGCATATAAAAACAAAATTGAAGTTTTTTGCGGATAACGTTGGTTCTAAAACACGTAGGAACTTCACTGTTAAAGTAAATTGAGTAGTTTAAGAACCTTTACCGATGCCCGAAATTTGATTTGAATTATTCAATAGATTCCTGATTTAAATCTTTAAATAAATTTTTAGGCCCAAACATTTTTATTTTTAGATTTGCTCGAAAATTTGATTATAAGGGTTTTTCGAAGTGCTAAAACCTTATCTGACACCAGTTTTGAATAAAAAAATTCTGTTAATATACTTCACTCCATAAAGAATTCCAATATCATTACATACAAATCAATACACATTTCATGTCGCTCTAACATTCAATTATTTTGTTTTAAAACTATTTATGGATCACGAATAATGTTTTTATATTACACATAAAAACCATGTACATATCATGGTATAAAAACTATATTTGTGATCAAGAAATAGTAAATATTACACTTTTATAACACTGCTATAAGTATTATCGTAGACAAAAAAATAAGAAAAATCTATGAGGCTAGTTTACTTAATAATTTAAACACATTTTTAAATTTATTTGACCAAAAATCAATTGTTTGTTAATGTTTATATTTTTCATCTAATATACTCATAAAAAAAAATGTTTAGCTGAAAAAAATCATGTCGATATCATTCTCCAAACATGAGATATAAAATAAAGCATTTTCAGTGTGTTTTATTTTTTTTTTCCCCAGCTCCTAAGGCCCATTGGATGAAACAGAAGGATATGGGTCAACTTTTTTTCAATGTAGAAGAATCACCCAAAAAATGTTGATCAAAATCGGCGACGGACACACCGTGCACTCCCCTTGTCATTGGCGCGGTATTGCGCCGGTATTTACTGAGATTTTCTCCCCTCATCATCCTTTTGATGCTTGTGTAATTTCATAAAATATTATTATAAGGTAAGTCTTCAGATATTCATTTTTTTATAAAAGTTCTCGTAGTTTCGCTTCATCTGACATGGCTCGATATTTTCTTTTCCCTTCTGCAGCCTTTCGTCACATTTCAACAGTAGCAGCATCTTCTTTGTTTTGATCCAGTTTTCGTTAAAATTAAATTAGTGGCCTTTTCGCTCGAAATGTTTCAATTTTCTATATAGTATACATAAGGTAAGGGGAAATATTGCGATCCTGAAATATTTCCAACGGATTTTCAACGGAAATACATCTTTTGAGGTCCCCTGATTCCAAATAACCAAGATGGTATGTGCTTTTGTATTTGTGTGTGTGCAATTATTTAAAAATCTATTTTACTTTACTTTTGTAAGAGAATACGTGAAGAAGTACATGCTGCTGAAAATATTTCAAGTAGGTAGTGATTATGTGACTTTAAAAGTATAATTAGTAATGTATTGTTATCATATGGTAAGGGAAAGTTGTGTGTCCCGCGCATAGCACCAATTTTTTTAAAATAAAACTAGATTGCACAATAATATTTTTAAATTAAGATTGGGATACTTCACTTTTCTTCTTAACAATTTATTTAAGGTATTTGCATCTCATCTTCCTAAAACTCATCATTCGAGAAGAATCGCGCTTTAGATTAATGGAAAGTGTTGAAAATTTATAGAAGAGATTGAAAATCTGATCCAAGGTAAAAACATGGTCGTTTCTACTTAATACTTGATATTACTGATGTGGAAGTTTAAGCATTTTAATAGCACACTCTAGAAATTTAACTTTATTTCACTGATGTAAGCTTATAGGTGCATACAAATAGTAGTTAGAAACAATACAATTTATCGCTACTCATCAGTAATATCTCGGGCCTTGAGCATTGTTTTATCAAGGGTCATTCATCAAGGATACTTCCTGGTTCTTTTATTAGCTTAGATACTTAATTGCAGGCACGGTTTATTTCTTTCTCATTTCTAAACATACCCTTCTTTAATATCATCGATTATTTTTAACCGCAATTTACTATCTGCAAACTCAACAATTGAAGTAGGCCTTGAATTATGCATTTTGAAAGTTATTTATTACCACTTAATTCATGTTTCACAATCCGCGATGTTTTAAGTTTCCTTGAACTATATTTCAAACAAGGCCGCAATTGAAAACTATTAACACGACAAGCTATAATTTCACACATATGTGCCTTTATTTTCTCCAATTGACTTTCTCTTAAGTACGTATTTATAAGTAATTTATCTTTTTTATTAATTTTTAAGAATTATTTTGAATCCTATTATCATATATACTTTCAGACCTTAGCTCCCCATTAGATAAGGTGAAAAATATCGATATTTAAAAATATCGTTAATATTTTTATAAATTGAAAAAAGAAGTTTAAACGAATTGGAGGAAGATTAGGAGATAACCTGTTTCTTGGTACTTAAATCCTTCTGGAAATTAACTTAATAAAAACAATATCGTAATTATGTCTGCACAGAAATGTCGATATTTCAAAATATAATTAATTGTTTTATCAAATTAAAAAAAAAATCTCATCGAATCGGAAGGAGATAACCTGCTTCTTATTATTTAATTCCTGCTGTAAATGAACATAAGAAAAAAACCAATATTTCAAAATATCGTTAATTTTTTAACTATATTTTAAAAATACTTCTAAATGAATCAGAAGGAAATTAGGAAACAGTCAGTTTCTTAATATTTAAATCCTGCTGTTAGTGAACTTAATAGAAACAACATCTTAATTGTATTGACACAGAAATGTCTCTTTTGTAAAAGCAATATCTCAATTATACAGAAATATCGATATGTGTATGTCCTTTTAAAAGGTCCTTTAAAAGATTAAAAATATCGAGGGCCGATATATCATTATTTCGATATATCAAACTAATATTTCGACATATTCAAAACTATCGTTGCGAAATATATATTGATTTTTTTTAATATTCATTATTCATTATTATTCACATCGCTAGTCTCCATAAGCTCTATGATTGGTCAGAACGAGATCTTACCAACCAGTTCATCACTCAAAATCCATAATCACACCAGTCCACCAGTTTCTTATTTCGATTCCCTCTTTATCTTTAAATATAAAGCGGGCATAATTCTAAATGACGTCTGAAAAAAAGATTACCTGGAGAACATATAATAGAATAATTTAAATTATTATGGAAGATTAATTATGAAGTTCTTTAAGGTAATAATGACTACTAATTCTTCTTTATCATGTTATTATTAATAAAATTGATTACGTTACGTCCAACGTTTAGAAGTTATTTGCCTCGTCTTCGGGCTTCACATGTGTAACTTATAAGTGCACATTTTTTTAAATATTCTTATTTTAAAAATAAGCATCCAAATAAAAATATACTTTGTCAAATTATATGTAGTCAAATATATAAAACTTTCTAAAGAATACTCTTATCCTTCTTGTCTTCTTCTTCCTCTTACTCTTCCGTTGCCGGGTTGTCTCGCCATAGAATATTGTCTCCTCCAATTTCCTCCGCCAGTTGGCACGGTCCTGAGATGCAGTCTTCCTGTGTCGGGTATTGAGTAATTTCGGTCCGCGGTTAATTGAGTCCGCGGTTACGCTGTCCATATATCTCACTCTTGGTCTTCCGATTCTTCTCGTTCCATGGAGCTCCCCATTCATGGCTCTTGCAGGGATTTCATCGGGGTTCATCCTGGCAACGTAGCCTGCCCATCGAAGACGGCCAATTTTTATATATTTCACGACGTTTGCGTCTTTGTATAGGACCGATAATTCCTGGTTACTACGGCGCCTTCAGTGCTCTCCTTCTTTAATAGGTCCATATATTCGGTGGAGCACGTTCATCTCGAATGCAGCAATTCCTTCTTCGTTAGCCTTTGTGATAGCTCATGCTTCCAAGCCATAGTTGATCCCCTTTCTTGTGTAATGGGCAAATTATGGCCTTGGGCCATTCATCTGGTATTTTTTCCGTTTCCCAGATTGTCATTATGATGTCGTGCAGCGCTCTCCTCAAAACCTTTCTGTCGTACATTGAGACCTCAGGCTGAATCCCATCTAGGTCTGGAGCATTAATGTTCTTCAGCTTTAACAGAGCACATTCCACTTCTTCCGAATCTGGGGGCTCAGTATCATCCTGGATATTTTCTGGATCCATCGCTTCACTATGTGCTGTTGTGGTCTCGCACCCTGGCCTGTTGAGCATCTCTGAAAAGTTTGGCACATCTTTAGAGGGCCTCTTCCTTACAGGAGAGGAAGTTTCCCTGCTCATCGTTGCAGGATGTCACCTGTTAAAATTGCTTTTAAGATAGATTTTATTAATATATATTTTTAGTTTTAAGTATTTGTTTGGTTATTATTACAGGAAATTCAATATGTAAGCGCATTTAACTTTCGTGGAATACAAATAAAAAATATTACGAAATAGTCCCATTAAAAAATCTATTGGGAGGCGTTGAATATATTGACGGTTTCAATGTAAGTCCGTAAAAATCTTATGCCTTGAGGCGATTATATGTCTTCGAATTAGAAGCTCGAATGGTAAGCTTCTTCATAGCTAGAGCTGTAGAAAGTACAACTAAAATATAGTTTGCTGTTGACCAACTATTCGTTTCAGAAGCGAGGGATGATAAGAACCGTTCTACAAGAATATAAATCAGTAAAGATGAGTCACACATTGAATACAATGATTCACACATTGAAAGAAAAAAATAGCACTGGCAAGGTGATTGTTATATTTCTGAATTCAATGCTGTGGATTAACACTCTGTCCTCGAAAAGACTTCTGATCCGATAAATGGATTATTTGAGGCAAGCATTTGCTTCATACTGCTGAGTAGTTTGTAGCATCATATTACGGGCGCGAATAATTCCAATAGAAAACACCCTCTAGACCGTTTAAAACACGATGTTGAAATGGTTAGGACCTTGAAATAAGAAGGAAGAACTTTGACCTAAAAGATTTTTTTATATTTATAAGTATAAAATCTGTAAAAATTAATTGGTCTGTATTCTATAGTGTTATGGCCAGATAATGTTACTGTTTTATTTGTTCCTTCATGTTATTCTTAAGGGACCTAGTCCCAGAATAAAGTTCTTTTATCTAAAAAAAAATCTAAATCTATAAAAAGTTTTTTTGGGGGTCTTGAGGTTCAGTCAATAAATACAACTATATTTTGGCGACGTTTCGAGACTTTGTTATTCTCATATTCATGCCAAATTGATAGCAAAGTAGTGTCCTGCATTGATTAACAGAACTGACACTGTTGTGTTTTGTCAGTTCTGTTATTCAATGTAAGAGGAATTTAGCATGAATATGAGAGCAACGAAGTCTCAAAACGGCACCAAAATATGGTTGTATTTATTGACTGAACCACAAGACCATCAAAACAACTAATATTATTAACACTAATATTATTAATTAGTAGAGAAAATAACAATAAATATATATATATATATATATATATATATATATATATATATATATATATATACACATAGTCTGACTTCCGTTTTTCTAAGCTGAGTGGGGTTCAAGCAACAGCGTTTATTTTATTATTTATTTACTATATTTTATATTGTATTTATTTACTTATTTCTATCGATTCCAGGTGGGAACGATTTATATGTGTATTTTTTTTAAATTTAATTAAAAAGCTATATACCAAAGATCCTTTAATATTGTAACTAGATTGAAATAGGATACACGTTTAACACTGGATATCTTTTCTAGAGGTGCCATGCTGATCAATTGCTATAGGCATTATATGGCGGAATGCAGTTTTATCTTTGAAATCAAATTCCATATTTTAAAATTACTCTATTTCATTTAAGAAACTTTACAAGTAGAACTCTATTTTATTTAAGAAAATTATTAGCATTATTGAATATATTGAACAGAGAATTCTGAAATAGATCGTTGGAAATGTCTTGATTTTACTTGATTGCCGACCCCATATTACATGTTAAGTACACATATGAATATTATGGACTGAGGCTTATATGGTTTCTAATTGTCTTCTACTAACTTCCCTCATCTGCCATTTTTCTTACTATCTCCTTCATATGCCGGTCTTGGCTCTTCCTAACTCCTCAACTACTACTCAGTCTTGGTCTTTTAGGTATCACTGCCTCTGACTCTTTACCTGTTTAACTCCTCCACTAGACCTTCCTGATCTGGCCTCTCAGCTCTCCTCTTCTAGTTTAAATATGTGCTCTCTATCCGTCTTCCATTCTCCTCTCTCCTTTCAAAAAATATTTTTCCTGATTTTTTTCTCCTACAACCTTTCAGTGAATTCCCGAGGAGGAGTCTCGTATATGTTTCGCGTCGGTGTGGATTATTTCCGTTGATTGATTCCTTAAGATGCAACGATTGGAAAGAAAAGTCCCAAGAGCTGACACGTCTCTAGCTCGATATTCACAGTTGCCTTAAGACACAAAAGGATATCTCTTGTATAGCTCCTTTTTAGCCAGCTTCTTGTATTGTTGGGTAAATCAACTGTAGCCATATCTTTTATTAGTTTGTTTGTATTTCTGTCGAGAGTCCGTATGTGTTTCTCGTCCGTAGCTGTGTTAATATTCATAGTGTCATTATTCACATAGGGTATTCTTATAAGTTTAAAAATTTTAAATAGAAAAAATATTGCAGATATTGTGAGTCGTTTTCAAGGATCCGTATGTCCATTTGGGTTAGTGAAGTGTGCGTATTTACTGAGAAAACAAAAATTAAATTGTTTTAATTACTCTATATTTTATTGCTAGAGACCACAGAACCTCCTGTTATGGTCACAAGGTTGGAATCTTAAAAATACCATTGGAGATCCTTACCAAGGATGTCGCGTTTACCAATTCACTTAAGTAAACTATACGATGCCATGCAGGGTAAATATAATAATAGATTTTGACATAAGATCTTAATTTATTTAAGATACGTTATTAATTAAACTGCTGGTTAATAATTCACAGCCTGAATTAACTTCATTATAAAAACCTATCGACTATACCATATGTACTTGAGAATACTGGGTCTAACTTGCTTATTAAAATTTTACTAAGGTTCCACATAATATTAAACAATTGCCTTCGTCGTCTCGGGTACTTGCCGCATTAACGCTTGATGGTCTGGTTGTCTCCTCAGGTGCGGTCTTGGTATCTGCCAGGCTCACCGATGCCGTTTCGGATGAACTGCTCAGTGGGTCTTCCGGCTCCTACACTCAGAACTTCACTTTCTCACCCTCCAGCTCTCCCACTTTGACTTTCCAACTCTGACTGACTATGCTTCCGTGTCGCCTGCCCCTTCTTTCTCTTTCCCCTTCTCCTTCTTAAAATATCTATTTTTCATACAGTTGGTCCCCACTCTCCTTTTGAGCCAAACTTTTGGTCCATTCTCCTATTGGTGGATCTTCTAAACATTTTGGCTGGGAGGCGTGGTCGCTTTCATCGGCATCGAATCCTTTGAAAACAATTTCTATTGTCACTTGTCCTTGGCGGCAGCTTTTAATATGCCTTGCCCTCAGCGTCTCTTTACCATTTTTATGGTGCTTTTACTCAGCTTTATCTTAATGACTGCTTGATATGTCTGTCGGTGCCTCGACCTGAGCCGTCATTTTTCAAAGGCCCTGCAGTCCATAACTCGCAGGTGTTTCTTTGTCCGACTAGAAAACCTACTTATTTTAATATTAAATATTTTAATATTTTATTAAATATTTTATTTTAAAATTTGACACGCTATAATCATCCCATTGAATCTGTTCTATCAAATTAAAACTATGGATTTATAATTGTACTGGAGGTTTTTTATTCTTAATAAATAATAGTTACGATTTATGAAGCTGAACAAATCTATTTTTTTTTTAATTTATAGACTTGATTTCACAGTTATTTGAGGACTTACAATTTCATTTCAACTTGAAGTATACGCATGAGGAACAGTAGTTAACCCGGAGAGTAAGATACTAAAATTAAGTTCACGAATGGGGTATAGAAAGGTAGAAAGGGATATATTAGTTTTTATGAAAAGAAAAGTTTAAAAGTATAAATTCATGAAAATATCTATTCTAAAATTGAATACTCAAAAACTACACGATGAAAATGGCATATTTTCTTGAAAAGAATTCCCATCCAAATAAATTTTTAATATATACGATTTTATAATTCAAGTAATTCGAGTTAGGCTCCTCCAAAACTCACGCTCATACAAAAATTCTAGCGGACATGGAATGCTATTCCCTTCACTTAGAAATTAGTTTCACTTTGCTAGCTCATTTTAAAAATAGAAAATTATGTACCAATAATAACGGACCGGTCGACCTAATTTTCCATTACTTTAAAGAGCTTCAGATGTTGAAATTTTATAAAGTAATAGAAATTGCAGAAATACTTGTTGATGTAAATGCTTTCTTTAAATTCTCGTTTGTATTTTTGTAACTTTTTTTGTAATGTATTTTTTATGGCGTAAACTATATCTAAATAAAATCGTAAATGCTTGATGATATTCGTTTGTCAAAACGACCGATATTCCTAAATTTCTATAAATATAAGTCATATAGTTACCATATAAAAACAAAATGAAGCGACATGGTTATCTATAGATTGTTTAATATTGTTTTAATATTTGTTTTATTTGAGACTGTAAAGAAACCAAGAACAAAAATTATTTTCTCTTTTTAAGGGTGAGAGAGACTTGCTTATATTTATTAAAAATATAGACTTTGAATCACTGTCCAGAGATAATTAGCTTAGGTAATTTTTTGTTGGTTTATTTTGTATTTTATTTGTTTGTTTAATTAATTTTTTTTTCTTGTTATATTTTGTGTTTATCTTTTCAATATTGTACTTATATTTTGTTAAAGCTGATCAAATTAATATGTATAACACTTATATTTATTTGTGTAGTACATCTTTAAGGCAAGGAGCATGCAAGAATGTCCAATAAAAAGTCAATATGTAGGTTTAACATGTAATGAATAGATAAAAAAAGCAGAGACCAATATGGGTAGCTATTTTCACTAGACTCAACACATTTTTACCTTTTAACATCTCACAAAAGTTTTATCTCATTAAGTTTTATCTCTTTACATATATTTCGAATATGAGATATTTTTACGATGTTTCACGAGTAAAAAAAGCTTGAATTATCGTCTGTTTGATATTTACTTAGTCAATGTTTTTTCTCATTAAAATACATAAATTATTAAAATTCATTAAAATTTTAAAATACGCGTTCATAACTATATGACTAAGGTCTAATCTGACTGTCTGATTTTTTTGACTCTGATTTTTCCTTGCAATGCAAATAAATGTAATTGTTGACGATACGATTCAGTTGTGAATACTCACGCAGCTTGAGGCCGATGGCTACCGCTGGGAACAAGAAGAAAAAGATGATCCTGCAGCACCTGCTGTCCATGGCGGGGTATGGATGTCTGTCTTTCGAACTGCCCGGACTTGCCCCCACTTGGACTTCCTTAGGGGGGGATCATCGGGCTCGCTTGGACTCTTGACAAGTCTACGCACGCATGATGGGAGGCGATATTCAATTTTATTTCCAATATTAATCATATAGACTGCAACTGAGTCATTAAAGATGCAAATGATTTTTCATAATCATTATGAAAATTTGTGTGCGAATTGATCAGCACATTTTAAAAACTTTTATCAGGTTATAAATACACATATTATTATTCATAGCATCGTGTTCACACGAATCACGACTGCTAATTGTGACTTCTTTCTTGCGTATACACAAAGCTTTTCTGATCCGTGTAGTAAATTTATTGTTACTATAAATAGTTTTGGATATTTGAAGAATCGCGCGGAGTGAAAAGGCAGATTTTTGTTTTTGACCAACTGTTTACAATGTGCGATCCAAAAGATGTAATATCTGGGATTAACACAAACAAATGGCCCGTATTTGAGGATGTATGGTTCCACACGAATGAGAATAAAATAAGAAATGTATAGCAGTTCATGAAACTACTCAGGGCCTGATTTACCATAAGGCCCTCTAGGATTGAGCTAAGAGCCGCACGCTTAAAAGATATTTGTTTGATTAACCAAGAGAATGTTTATGATGAGTTGACAAAAAAGTCTTATAAAGCCTTGTTAAAAGTCTTATTAGTGATGTTATTATGCGATAAAATTAAAATTGTCATCATCATCTCTTGATGATGATGATGACAATTTTAATTTTATCGCATAATAACATCACTAATAAGACTTTTAACAAGGCTTTATAAGACTTTTTTGTCAACTCATCATAAACATTCTCTTGGTTAATCAAACAAATATCTTTTAAGCGTGCGGCTCTTAGCTCAATCCTAGAGGGCCTTATGGTAAATCAGGCCCTGAGTAGTTTCATGAACTGCTATACATTTCTTATTTTATTCTCATTCGTGTGGAACCATACATCCTCAAATACGGGCCATTTGTTTGTGTTAATCCCAGATATTACATCTTTTGGATCGCACATTGTAAACAGTTGGTCAAAAACAAAAATCTGCCTTTTCACTCCGCGCGATTCTTCAAATATCCAAAACTATTTATAGTAACAATAAATTTACTACACGGATCAGAAAAGCTTTGTGTATACGCAAGAAAGAAGTCACAATTAGCAGTCGTGATTCGTGTGAACACGATGCTATGAATAATAATATGTGTATTTATAACCTGATAAAAGTTTTTAAAATGTGCTGATCAATTCGCACACAAATTTTCATAATGATTATGAAAAATCATTTGCATCTTTAATGACTCAGTTGCAGTCTATATGATTAATATTGGAAATAAAATTGAATATCGCCTCCCATCATGCGTGCGTAGACTTGTCAAGAGTCCAAGCGAGCCCGATGATCCCCCCCTAAGGAAGTCCAAGTGGGGGCAAGTCCGGGCAGTTCGAAAGACAGACATCCATACCCCGCCATGGACAGCAGGTGCTGCAGGATCATCTTTTTCTTCTTGTTCCCAGCGGTAGCCATCGGCCTCAAGCTGCGTGAGTATTCACAACTGAATCGTATCGTCAACAATTACATTTATTTGCATTGCAAGGAAAAATCAGAGTCAAAAAAATCAGACAGTCAGATTAGACCTTAGTCATATAGTTATGAACGCGTATTTTAAAATTTTAATGAATTTTAATAATTTATGTATTTTAATGAGAAAAAACATTGACTAAGTAAATATCAAACAGACGATAATTCAAGCTTTTTTTACTCGTGAAACATCGTAAAAATATCTCATATTCGAAATATATGTAAAGAGATAAAACTTAATGAGATAAAACTTTTGTGAGATGTTAAAAGGTAAAAATGTGTTGAGTCTAGTGAAAATAGCTACCCATATTGGTCTCTGCTTTTTTTATCTATTCATTACATGTTAAACCTACATATTGACTTTTTATTGGACATTCTTGCATGCTCCTTGCCTTAAAGATGTACTACACAAATAAATATAAGTGTTATACATATTAATTTGATCAGCTTTAACAAAATATAAGTACAATATTGAAAAGATAAACACAAAATATAACAAGAAAAAAAAATTAATTAAACAAACAAATAAAATACAAAATAAACCAACAAAAAATTACCTAAGCTAATTATCTCTGGACAGTGATTCAAAGTCTATATTTTTAATAAATATAAGCAAGTCTCTCTCACCCTTAAAAAGAGAAAATAATTTTTGTTCTTGGTTTCTTTACAGTCTCAAATAAAACAAATATTAAAACAATATTAAACAATCTATAGATAACCATGTCGCTTCATTTTGTTTTTATATGGTAACTATATGACTTATATTTATAGAAATTTAGGAATATCGGTCGTTTTGACAAACGAATATCATCAAGCATTTACGATTTTATTTAGATATAGTTTACGCCATAAAAAATACATTACAAAAAAAGTTACAAAAATACAAACGAGAATTTAAAGAAAGCATTTACATCAACAAGTATTTCTGCAATTTCTATTACTTTATAAAATTTCAACATCTGAAGCTCTTTAAAGTAATGGAAAATTAGGTCGACCGGTCCGTTATTATTGGTACATAATTTTCTATTTTTAAAATGAGCTAGCAAAGTGAAACTAATTTCTAAGTGAAGGGAATAGCATTCCATGTCCGCTAGAATTTTTGTATGAGCGTGAGTTTTGGAGGAGCCTAACTCGAATTACTTGAATTATAAAATCGTATATATTAAAAATTTATTTGGATGGGAATTCTTTTCAAGAAAATATGCCATTTTCATCGTGTAGTTTTTGAGTATTCAATTTTAGAATAGATATTTTCATGAATTTATACTTTTAAACTTTTCTTTTCATAAAAACTAATATATCCCTTTCTACCTTTCTATACCCCATTCGTGAACTTAATTTTAGTATCTTACTCTCCGGGTTAACTACTGTTCCTCATGCGTATACTTCAAGTTGAAATGAAATTGTAAGTCCTCAAATAACTGTGAAATCAAGTCTATAAATTAAAAAAAAAATAGATTTGTTCAGCTTCATAAATCGTAACTATTATTTATTAAGAATAAAAAACCTCCAGTACAATTATAAATCCATAGTTTTAATTTGATAGAACAGATTCAATGGGATGATTATAGCGTGTCAAATTTTAAGTATATTATTTTCAAGAAAGAATCTTTGTAATCAACCAAGAAAACAAAAACTTTAACCAATTAAATTTGAGGTTTTACGTTTCAAGAAATTCTACCTGGCCATCAGCCGTTTTGTCCCTAAATGGCCGCCAATTAGAGATTTCATTCATCCATATCTCTATCATTTATGAAGATGGAGGAAAAATATAAAGTTTTTTGGAATCATTTATCATACCAAAGGCTTAAAAAAAAAAAAAATGAGCATTAGAGAGTTTTAATATAAGCAATAAATTTACTTTTATGCGATAATAATTGCTAAAAAAATAAGTCAAAAAATAATATTTTATACCTTATTTTTGTTATTTTTTCATAATTTTGTACATTAAAAAGGGAAGTGGGGTAGCTCAAGTAATTCTCAGGCACATCAAGAGAAACCCTTCGTTGGATTGGGGATCAATTTGGCTGTTGAGAGTGGATGCTGATCATATCACCTCCTTGCATAAGCGTTGGTCAAGAAACAGTACCTCCTCAATAAGTACTAATCCAAAGAATCTTCTAATGTTATAGTGGTATTGTTATAGCGTTATAATTTATCTACAAAACAAACATCTATCATAAAAGCCCTTTTATTTCGATTCAGCCATAAAACTCATAAGGCCTTAAGCTTTCATTAATTCACTATAATGGTTCATTTTATAGTCAAGTTGAACAAATGTCTATTCCATGCCTAATTCGATGTCCCGTTGATGTCATGTACAATTCTTACACAAGTTCAATCTCGAATATTAGCAGATGAAGTCTCTGCAAAAGTCAGTGCCGTATTAAAAAGGACACAGAAAATGCCATATTTTTTATGTAGAGTACTTTGCAATGAAAATGTCGCTCATTCTAAAAACATTGAGGTACATATAAACAAACATTGAGGTATTTCCAAAAAGCTATGAACATTTTCAGTTTGTCTGCACCTTCGAACCTAACACAAGTTCTTCTGAGCTGAAACGGACTTTACTTGTGTTCAGTGAAGCCGGCTTAAGATGTCCTGGCTAACCCTAGCAATCGTTGGAGTATGTTTCGAAACTGGTTATGATAGCAACATTCCGCAATGCTTTAAAACTGCAATACAGGATTCTCGGTACACATATAGTCTACTTAACTTCACTCTTGGAAGCTCTATCTGACAATCAGTAGATTTCATACATCCATATCTCAGACTTAATAATTATCGATTAGTTATCCTCTTACAAGTTTCCAAACAATAAGGAATGTTCAATATTTAACAAGATTGATTCACGGTAAAGGAATATTTTAAAAACTTATACCAAATGAAATAATACAAACAAAACTATATTATAATAAAATATAAAAGTAAAATAAAAATAATATATAATGTTATTGTTATTATTTTCATAGTGTGGCTGTACTTTATTTGCCATCTGCAAATTATTTTTATAATAAGCAAATCTGCCCTCATCCGGTTTATAACGGTCAACATAACAAGTCTCTTGGCCACCGCCTCTCGGGATGGGTTCGATGGGTTCGCTGTGGATGTAAGTATTTGTGCTAAGGGATTCATGTTCCAAGTCAGTCTGTTGTGGAAATTTTTGTAGTATTCTGTGGCAGTATCTGAAACTGTTAGGATGTCCAAGTCCTTGTGTAGCAAGTCATTTGTCACACAGAATTGCGCGTCAACTATACTTCTCAAATATTTATAAAAATAAAAAATCTGGCTCAATGACTTTGATTATAGCTTCAATGAGTCACTGTTTGATTATTAGATTCCGAAGATAGCAGTATCTCAAAAACGACACTCGGCGACGGTTACTTGTGACGGTGTCCTGAGTCGTAATTTTGGATGTTGGATGTTAGATTCAGAATTTTATTTTCTAACACTTTTATTACTAAAATTGATAGAGAACCATTTAAAAAATCCATTATGAAAATAACAAAAGAGGCTATTATGAACTTCAAGTAAAGAACAACTTCTGTAATCCAATTTTAACAAAAATCTAGTACTTATTTATATTAATATAAAATTCTTATTCACCAAATTCAAAAATTTTTGCATTTAATATAATTTTTGATGATGATTTATATAATATGATTTATTATGATATTCTAGTAAAGTACCACTTCCGGTTTGCCAATTTAACCAAAATCCAGTAGAAGTTTTGCATCATATTTTAATATAATTTGTTATGCAAATCTATTATGATCTTCAAGTAAAGTACTACTTCCGGTGATCATGTAGGAACAAAAAAGGGCGGTTTACACCTAAATGTTACAACAATTCCAAATACAAAATTTTAACTTTCTACGGCTAACTGTTTTTGAGTTATTCGAGATAAGAACGAACGTACGTGCATACGTCACTGGATTCATGGATCGTCAAAATGGATATTTCCGTTGAAATCTGAAAAATGAAAATTTTCAATACTTCCTTTATTGCATACAAAGAAGTAAAAATATCGTGAATAAAATAAAGGAGACCTGCCGGGTAGAAGGTTAGCTTCATATAGGGTACTGAATGAGACCGGTTCAAATCTTGGCTTGGTATAATAAATTTTTTCTAAACTTAGCATTAACATTCTAATAGTCGGAACCTCTATTCTTTGATATAAAAGTCCTATTTACTAAATTTTAAATGTTTTACATTATATTTTAATATAATTTTTGATGAAAGTCTAATATGACCTTCAAATAAAGTACCTCTTCCGGTTTTCCAATTTAGACCAAAATCTAGTATGGTATTTAAATCAATATATATGTTCTAAATACCAAATTTGAGAAATTTTCCAAAGTATTTTAATATAATTTTTGATGAAAATCAATGATGACCTTCAAGTAAAGTACCACTTCCGGTGATTAAGCAGTGACCAAAAAGGGAGGTTCACAACTAGATTTTACAACAATCCTAAATACAAAATTTCAACTTTCTACGGCTAACCGTTTTTGAGTTATGCGAAATACGAGCGTACGTACGTACAGACGCCACGACGAAACTAGTCAAAATGGATTCAGGGATGGTCAAAATGGATATTTCCGTTAAAATCTGAAAACCGAAAATTTTCGCGATTACAATACTTCCTTTACCGCGTACAAGGAAGTAAAAAGAAAAGAAAATCGTGTTAATATTTCCTATAAAAATAAAAATATAAGAAAATGCTTGAATTGTTTACTATAAATAGAGTATGATCATTATTTTTAATTAAAAAAATGTCTTTAAATTTTTCTGACAAGCTTTCTTACTAAGAACAAAACAGAGTCTTATCTGAATTGAACATATGTTTGCATATAAATATTGCTACTAAAGTTGTTTTACCTAATTTATTTACGAGATGAGATAATTTCAAATTGTTTAATTATAGAACTAATTTATATAAAAAGGAAGACGGTAATCACAAAAAAAAAGAAAAAAAAAGTACACAACGAATTTTCTTCCCTTCATTTTTTTCCTTAACTCACACCAAAGCAGGAAACACGTGGATTAACTTCAGTTCCAGCGTCCTCTTTGATTATACTTTTGTAAAATTAATTGAAAAATATTATTTTATTATTTGGTAACACTGTACTAATATTATTTTTTGAATAGTTTTCTGTTATTAAGAGCGATAACACTTTGAACAGGCAATTTAATGGCTTGGGACAGCGAGGATTAATTTTTATAACTTAGTAATTTTATGAATTATTGATTTTTTATATTTGGAAATTTAGGTACTGATATTATTGTACATAGATACTGAGGTATTGTAATCGGATCAAATTTTTGGTAGATATATCCAGTTTTCAGCAGATTTTTAAGTTTCAGAGCCCCTGAATTCCAAAAAACGTGTTTTAAGCCATTGGTCCGTGTGTTGGTGCCAGGACTAACTCGCGAAGGGATGGATCGAATCTGTTGCTCTTTCTTTTTTTTTTACTTTTTTTTTTGTAACTTATGTTCACTTTTTCTTTTTTTCATTTTTTTTTAAATAGTTTTTTGAATAACTCGACGGTAACATTCCAGATATTCAGTCGAAAGATAATTAAGTTGCCTGCAAAACTTAACTTAGGCAAACAATTTTTTTATTGGACCATGGACACAAAGAGGTGAGGAAAGTCGTGTGATTGGATGCAATAGATATTTTCATTTTTAAATCATTTATAAAAACAAAAAATATTTGTATGGAAGAGAGACCGAAAAGTCAAAATCCCGAAAGGCATTTCTATGATATAAATTTATTGCAGAAATAAGAGCAGGATGATTGAAAGTATTCATAAACAAAATTGAAGATTTTTAACGTAAAGATTTGGTTAATAAATTAAGTAGAGCAGAACGCTAGTCCGACCCACAGAAGACGACGCCATAGTGAATTATTGACATTATGTATTCTTGTTGGACTTGATATAATAAGCACTTCAAAAAGAGCTTGGACCAAATGTGTCGACTTTATATAGGCCGATTACTGAAATGGTCGATTTTAATTAAATTATTTTCCGATCTTTCCCGTGAGCTAATATGAGCTTTCATAAAGCAACAACTAAGTTGTCTAAAGTAATAGAATTAAATAGAATTTTTGAAAATATGTTAGGTATCTAAATGGACTAAATAGACTCAACTTAAACTTGCACTAGCAAGAACTAGCTATGCAAATCTGAGTGAAAGGGACTTCGGTACGTAGGGGCTAGTTGCGAAGTAAACACAACGTAGTGGTTTTGCGTCATTGGCAAAAGCACCCGGCTGAGTTTTCAATTCACCGACGTTTAAATTGTTTACTCAATTTTCTGCCGAAATTTCGTTGAGTGATTGTTGAATATTCGGGAATTGGAAACTCCGATTCAGAATAATTTCATACGGAAACATGAATTTCATTTTTTTTTTTATTTATGTGTTCGGAGTTAACTTGTATTCCGAGGTTAGGACGTGTCAAGTCTGATTTCTAAAGACCTTTCAGCTATAACGGCTTGTTTCTTCCTTAAAAAGCTTTTAGATCAGTTCCGAATACCTCAGCCATGTAGGAAGACATGTAGAGAAGCAATTTTTTTAATGTATGATTGGTAGATTAAATATGATACGACCTTGTCCAGGTGTAATGACTCGTTACAGTCATACGAAGGACAAGACTGTCCACGCTTCCTGTAAAGGATTGACGTCATCGAAATCCGGTATTTGGCCGCTAAGAGGAAGACAGTTCTCAACGAACGAAAGCAGGGTGAACCCGGAAAGAATCTTCCGATTTAGAGTTGACCATAAATGAGTATTTATTCAACTGCATCAATTTATAGAATGCGTTTTTTTTTTTTTTTTTTCAAATAGTAATGTTCTTCTTATCTATAGGATGATTTAATATGGGTGTAACAAAATTTCAGAGGATTTTCAATAGGTTAATTTTTAAAAGGAAATTTCTATGATTTGTTAAATTTAATCAATGTTTCGTATTTTAGTGCAGGAGTCATTTCACACCAAGCTTGGATTTGTTCGGAAGTTGAAATTTTCTGTTTTGCCTATCGCGGAAGGTATCACCTCTCATGTGTCATCCTCGTATACTTTTTCGTCCCGTCTTTCCATTCCAACGAGAAAAAAAAAAGTCTAATCTCTTAATTATAATAAATGCTCTGGAATAAAAAGAGTGCCGTTAGAAATTAAAGTAGAGGCTTACTTAAATACTTTTAAAATAATATGCAGTATAATATAACCCAAATAAACCAAGATATTGATAGAAAAAATAAAAAACTAAGATAGAAAAAAAACTTTGTATTGAATTTTGAATACTGATGGTAATATCATTTGAAGGTCAACCTCACATATGTTGTAAGTGCAAATTTTACAGTTTTGAGTAAAGAAATATTTTAGGAAACACTTCCTGTAATTCGTTATTAAATTCTCTTTGGTTTTTTGTATATTTGGCTACTTCGATTTTATTATAAAACCAAATTGGTATTTACAACATATGTGGCGTGGATCATCGATTTGACCTTTTCTGTTTGCATTTTCTGCAATATTTTGCGTGCATAAATTTACTAGTTTATTCAGGGTTGGATTCAGAGGTAGTTTTTAGGGAGTAGGAATATTTAAAATTAGCCGTATTTACACTTTTCAGTGGTTATTTTGGGAAGAGAAATTTTTGCCCTTTTCCCTCTCACTGTGGGTCCGACACTGAATTTATTATAGCATTACTCAACGGAAAACAAAGTATCAATGGGACAATTTTTACATAACTATCCCTACCGAACTTTCTCAGGATACGTTTATAACACTTACACAGTTTAGAATGATCGAGTAACACGTTATAATTAAATAAAGATTTTTACAAGTAAATTTAGGTAATTTCTTATAAATGCCAAATATTGTAGGGTATTTAAAAAAGGAAAATCATGGTTTATGAATATGACTGTGACTAACTGTAAATAATTCAAACATTTTAAATATTTTCTATTTTCAAAATCGCAGTTTAACTATTTTAGCTATTCTCATTTTTTTTTTTTTTTTTTATTAAATTGAAACAAGGAGAGCATCTATATATTAATATGCAAGCAGTTTTTTGTCGTACCAATTGCTCCGCCTGCATGCATATTACGGGGGAAACAGATGTATCATTGGTAAGTATTGTCGTGTAGATGTGCACAATATAAAAATTGTTCAAACATTTTTTCCGTTAAGACAGGTAAAACTATGTTTCATTGTTTCTGACTTTCCCACGATTATCTCTTGAACGAGTGGACTAATTTTCTTACTTTATTGTGCGTCATAGCGGCCGAAAAACCATTTCTTTCATACACTGTTCCGCCAAAACGGCCCAGAAGATTTTGATGAAACTTGCCTCAAGTCTTCTCCTTAAAGCCATTCAACTATCCATACACGTACAACATCCCCGAGGAAAAGAAAGAAAAACGTTATGACTGAAAGAATATTTCATTTGCGCATAATACGAAAAGGATACATTTTCCGTCTATTATACAAATGCTCGTATGAAAGACAATTAAATTCCCTACAAAACAAAAAATAAATCATCTAATTTGAGCTCAAGGAGTTCAGAAAAAAATAAAGAAACAAATTGAAACTGCATTATCTAGAGTTTGAAAAATGATATCGACATGATTTTTCCAGAAAAATCAAAGGAAAAATATTAACATGAAAAAATAATCGATTTTTGATTAAATAAATTTAAAAAAGTCTTTAAATTATTAAATAAACTAGCCTCACAGATTTTTCACACCAAAAATGATAGCAGATTTTAATTCGGCGCACCAAAATACCTTAATTTTGAAAATACCATCGAAAACGAAAAAAAACAAAGGTTACTCAAAATGTTTATGCCACGAAGTTCCGTATCTTCTCTTCAGTGTATCCGATATCGACGTTCTTGGGCTCATTACAAGGAGGGGAGTTTCTTCTTTCCATACAGCTGAACAGCTATTGCATTCTCTCAGAAATACAAATAAAATAAAAACAAAATTGCTGCGCAATAGCCGTGACACGTGATTTTCTATAAGCTGTAGCACCAAAACGGCTCAAACGATTTTGATGAAACTTCCTTACCGCTTATAGTAGAAAAAAATGTTTTCTGCTCATTTTAATTGTATAAATATATCAAATAAACTAAAAAATCAAAAATCAAGATAATAAAAATAATGGAGAACGGTTGCGGCTGATAGAACAGCCTGGCATGGAATCTGTGATGAGGCTCATACCCTGCAGGGGCAGTAAAGCCAAATATAATTTTTTTTAAAAATAATAAAAATATATCAAAAAACTGATATAATTATGTATTTTTGGAGGAAATTCGACCACTGGGCGATCCTAGTACTAATAAAACTTCAATAATTTTTTTTTTTTTAAACATTATAAAACTATATTTAAGAGGACAAAGTCTTTCGTCCCGTAAGTTTCATCTTGGCTTTCAAATCATAATACATATGAACTACGCTCATTTTTGACTTGATATAATCCAGACAATAAGCAGCCATGTATATTTTGTTTTACATACTTTTTGTGCATAATTTAATCGTTTAAAAGTTTACTAAAAGTGTATCCGAAGATTACATCTATGAAGTTGAAATGAACAATATTTTTCTTGCACAAATTTACTAATTTATTATAGCATTATTCAGCGGAAAGAAAAGTATCAATGTGACAATTTTGAAATAACTATCCCTATCGAAACAAAAATCCTTTTAAAGATAAAAAGCTATAAGAATTTATTTTATGATTGACACAATATTTCTTTTCTATCAAAAATATTTAAATAAAAAAAATCTGTTCCCTACCTGCTCGCAGGATTCGTTTATAATAGAATGGCTGATTAACACGTTATAATCAAGTAGTGATTTTTAAAAGTAAATTTAGGGTTACACAAGGACTAATAAGAGTACAGTATTTCCTTCACAAGCTATGGTCATGATTTATTAATCAAATGTCACATTGACTTATTGTATTTTTAATATAGATGTAAATTTCAATAAATAAATAAAGGTTACATAATGCTGGAGACCAGGAACATTAAAGGAGACTATTTTTCTTGATAAGAAACGGCCTTGAACGAAGAGAAACAGAAAACGGGAGCAGCGCAAACGATCTGTTTGCTATTAGTTATTTTGATTCGAAAAATGCCTCTGACTTCATTACCGAACCACAATCAACTCGGACATTAGCTCGACTGAAGGGCGAATTCCTACCGTTGATATTCTCGCAAGAATCATCTCTCCCAATAAATCAGTCGCTAGGTTTCAGTAAGAAATATGCGTAAAAGAAACTGGACTTTGAATGTTCTCAGATTAGAGAGAATGTAATTGGAATACAATTGTTCACTAAAATTAATTATAATAAACAGTACGGCTATGAGATATATCAAAATTTTTAAATAGCTTAAGAACGAAATCTGAAAATATTTAGACAATTCTATGTAATTGTATAAGCATATAGCGTTGGGTTACAAGATAAAGCTACGAAGTCGAAAAAACATGATTTTGAGAAAACATTGATCAAAGTTTTTTTTTCTTTAACCTATTTACTACCATTATTTTTCAAATTAAGTCATGGCACTGGCGTTTTACATATTTCTTATTTTTTATTTATTAGTTATTTTCACTGATAATTTATTCACCATAGCTAATCATAAAATATAAAACATCTTACAGCCTATTTCTTTCAATATCTTTGTTTATATATTTTTTTTTTCAATTAAATTAATTAGTAAAAAAAAAACTCTGTCTCCACTCCTTCCTCTTCGTTACGTTCCTGTCGTAGCTCATTGCTCTTGATGAGAATTATTCAACTTCTTAGAAATCATCTGTTATTATTTATATTTTAGTTTAGCTTATTAAAACTATATCTTTATTTACTTTTTCATCATTATTTATTATTATTCAGTCCCCTTTGTTTATTTCTTTTTTATACAGTGTCCTTTATTTGCTAATATACTTCTTTTTTGTTCTGCCTTTCTGTCTTTATTAATATTCATTATTCATTTTCATCAATTCTTTTGTACTATTAAAATCTTCCTTCTTATCTATATACGTATATGTATTTTTTTTTTTAATTTAATATATTTTAAGTTATTTTCTATCTCTTTTGATTTATATTTCCCCAATCTATGTTGTATCCCTGAAAATACCCCACATCTGGGATGAATTGGGCTTTTAATAAAATAGTTAGCCCTAACACGTTTTAAGCATTGAGTTGGTAAAGAGCCACTGCTTGGATGAGCGGTCATTGAGCCAGTTGCAGAACAAGTTGCATAATATATTTAGTGAAACGACAAACCTGAAACGTTCCAGGGCAATCCTGGCCGCCTGAAGACAACTGGTAGCGTGCCGTGTCCTATTGCAGCAAAACCGGTAGCTCTCGTTTTAAAGTTAAACGGTATTTTAAAAGTGATATCGTCAAAGTAAAAACTCCCAGGGTTTTTTCTTTTATTGTTCTTCAAAATACGATCTAACTGTACACTTAAAAAAAAAAAAAATTGGAGTGTAAATTTCTGAAACATTGGTGTTCCTCAACTTCAGGTCTATTCGAGTGATCGTTCATTTTCATTTGATTTATTAATCATTTCTTTTAGCTTTATGTACATTGTCAAAAGCACTAATCAATCCTGCTCGATAACTTCAAAATATATATATAATTCAAAATGTTATAATTTTCTATTTTCAAAATCGCAGTTTAACTGTTTAAACTATTATAATATTTCTTTTTTTTTTTCTCCTTTTCTTTTGAAACATAGAGGGCATTCTAATAATATTTCGTTAATTATTTTAAAAAAAAATAAAACATTATTAAACTATTTATAATAGGTCAAAGTATTTCGTCCCATAAGTTCCATCTTTGCTTTCAAATCATAATACACATGATTCTTCAAGTGCATTCCTCTTTGACTTGATAGAATCTTGAAAGAGAGTTACCAAGTACATAATTTTTTTTAATATAAAAAATGTTCCGTCTTTTTTTTTTTTCTTTTCCAAATCACTTTTATTGGAATGATCTTTACCAATAAATTGGCGGAATTCTTGATAAATGAGCCGGACAAACATGTTCATCACTCATTATTGATACAATGTCTCGTTTAAAACTTGTCAAAATCTCTACCAATCCGACGATTAGAACCTTCTGGAAGTGGTGCTAAATCAATGGGCAAACAATAGGATCCATGGAGGTAGGTGAATCGGAACTGACCTAGACCCACAAGCACAGTTTCTTAAGCGCTCCCACATTACGTCATAGGGGTAGTTTTCTCTCACTTACGTAACAAGCTCCTCTTTCAGCTGTCAATGGCTTAAATAAACAAATCATTCAATAAAGTTTGCATATTTGAATATTAAAATTATGGGTGATAGAACCGGAGAATCGAACGAGTTCCCTGATACAGATCTTAATAATCTATTTTTTTTACATTAACACATATCTGTACAACAAAGAGATGATGTTATTTGTATAATTGTCAGTGGCGGCTCCTATTTAAAATTAGTGAGGGTGGAGCATCAGAAAATGCCTTTGCTTAGCGTTTGTTTTAAAATTGAATAAAAGGAAACATATATATATATATATATATATATATATATATATATATATATATATATATATATATATATATATATATATATCTTATATATATATATATATATATATATATATATATATATATATATTATATCTTAAGGAACATTTTAAAATCCTGAAAGAAAAAAATTATACATTTTTTACTTATTATAGCATAAATTGTTACTGTTGAAGCGTGATCTATTTAATTTGCGCAAAAAGATCATTAATTTTCTTCTTCATCTCTGGATGACAACTGAGGAAATTTTTCTGTATTGAAAGCACCGCAAGTGCACTTAGTCCTTCCGTTGTCATACAGAGCATCTAAAGAACCATTAATGCTTTCTGCTTATAACCAGGTATATTTAAACGAAACATGCAACGTCGATTCGACGAAGGTTTAGCAATACACGTACAAAATGTCTTCGTCGTTTCGACTAAAGTTAGGAGCAATATACCTGTGTGATGATTTAGAATCCCAATTACATTATTATTCTTATTAAATTATTTTTACATAATTAGAAACTCATTAATCACAAATTGTATTCATGTTTTAATTCTAATTTGAGACTATTTATTACTTTGTTTTTCTAAATTACTAATTTGATTTGCGTTCGATTCATAATTTGTCTTATTTTATTGATCTACAGCAATTTTTGTTATATCGTTTTTGACCAGCATGCCAATTTATACTTTACTTCTTGAAATAAATTTTAATCAGTGAAATTTAAACAACTTACATTTAAACCACCCTTTTTATAGTAAAGCATTATATAATTAATTTTTTGCAATGCTAAAGATAATAATAATAAAGTATAAATTAATCGTGTAAGTGTCTTAAAAATAAAAAATGTATCTTTTTCATAAACTGTAGTATCGCTACTGGCATTTAAAGGTTAGGGATTACATATTATACAAGCATAAAGGAAGAATTAAATAAAAAAAAGACTCATTATATTGAATTTTATTGATAATATCAACTGGAAATGGGGGTGCAGTAGTTCCACAGTGCATACACGCGAGCCTCCACTGATTATGGTAATTAATGTGAAGCAAAAAAGAGAAAATATGTATATATAGCGATATATACATAAATATTTACATGGCGCATAGGAGAATATACATCCACTATATTATTTGTTCAGTTTATTTATGTAAATATTTCTTAAATTTTAATCAAATCTTTATTGTGCTATTTATCACAATATGCTTTTGTTTTATTCATAAATAACTGTTTTATAAACTTTTTATTATTCATTTGCGAATTCGAAAGTATTATAGATTTTTATTTATTGATTTTAATAATTATAAGAAATAAATAAAAATCTATGAACGGTTCAGAAGCCAAGGGGTCTAAGTTGTGTGGAGATTCCAATTCCACCAAGAAAAAAGTAAAGTGCAAACATTATTTTTTTCCATAATTCATTTCAAGAGAGAATACTAATGATACTGGCAAATATTCCCTTCTTAGAGATCAGTCTAAATACAGATTCATGATCATGATTAAAAACATGAAGGGGAGGTAAATAGATTGATAGTCAGGGAAATGGAAAATACTCAAAATACAACACATGGTCATTTTTATTATCAATTACGAAGGAATTATTTACGAGGAGGTCAATCAGTCGAGTTAATATTGTAGAATCCAGAACCCCCGTATTGTCTTGATCAGCTACTGGTCAAAGCTACCATCTCGGATTGTAGGGCAGTTGAGGGAAATAGATGTTGACGATTTGAATTCAAGTTTGTCTATATTAATATAAGGCTCCTCAATTTAGTTCATAAAAAATAATTAATAGAGTGAAAGAAGGAGAAACACTACGGTGAAAAAAAAAATAACATTAAAATCAGAAATTTTTTATATTTTTCTTTTTTGATTGGACAGATATATTAAAACCCTATTATATACTTTATATATTCCATTTATATAATATCTAATATATCTATTCTTCAATAAATTGTTAAAGATATAGTATAGTATACTGTGTTCGTACCATTTTTTCTAACTTTACATTATTTTGATATTCCTGTTTTGTTCAAAATAACTCCAAGAATTCACGTCAGTAGTTTCAGTGGAATGGGGATAGAATTTATTATTTTATAATTTTTTTAGATGCATTTTACAGAAAAACCTCAAATTGATGAAAATCAGTATCAGAAAAAAATTGTAATATTGAAATACTTATATTTCATTACAATGGTATGCCCCTGTGTTATAATTAATAAATATATAATTTATGTCGAATACATAATCAGTGATGTTTCTAATACTGATTATTACATTTTTTATTTAATTTATAATCTAAAATAGTCTCAAAAAAAAAGCCTTCTCAATGAAAAAAGAAAATTCATACACCTGTATAAAAACTTCAACATTCGGTTTTAATTATTGAGAGTTTTGATTAAGTTTATTGCATATAATTTATGATAATTCTGTTTAGTAATATTTGTTTTTATTGCAGCCAGCTACTTGGTGGCGTGTAAGGGAGATGATCCGAAGCTAGACGAGTGCGTCGTCAAGCATGGTCAAGAAGCCATCCCCAAGATATTAGCAGGTAAGTAAATTAAAATATATATATTTGAATAATATTGTATTTATAATAACCTGCGCCAATGAAAATTAAAATTATAATTAATAAGGTACATTTATATATATCATACTTATATGATTCTCCTTATATGATTTTTTATTTAAAAAAATATCAATACAATATACAATATACAATCTTTCTTTTAAAAATTGAATTAAAGAAAGATCTCTATAAATTATCAAAATCAGTTAAAAAATAAAGCAAGTGGCAAAATTGTAAACGGATTTAATGCACATTAAAATTTTGTGGAAAAGATATCAGTTATTTTCAAAGAAATCTTTTTAGTCTTTTAATACAATACATTATTAATGTAAAGCGGCTAACGACTACTTCATGAAATAAATATATCGTCCCAACCATTACATTTCCAAAAATGGAATTTTCATATTTCGTCACTTTAAAACGCGCTTGTGGAGGCACGCATTGTGGTGAAGTCTTGAATTCCTAATCTACGAAAGACACAAAGAGTCAACCCTTGAGGATTAGTAATTCAAGACTTTGTCCCATTACCTACATAAGTTTTTGATGATTTATTTTTATGCCAAATAAATATATTTTAAGTTAAATTAAAACTTTTTTGATTATGGGAAACAATTACTTCACCATAAACTTTATAGCATATATAGCGATGTACTATCTCGGTTAGGTTAATCTTTTTTGGGATATTGATGTGAGATGTGCAATCACTTCACTAAGATTTGTAACTTATCCAGAACTTCTGATGAACAATTTACTTTGAGACTTTTGGCTTCCTTAACTTCCTTTGTTATAGGCGATCCAAAATATCGGGCTCCGAAATTGGAACCGATGGAAATAACAGAGCTGAGGGTGAACCAGGGAACCAAGCAAGTCGGCTTGAAGATGATCCTACGCAACGCCAAGCTCTACGGTTTGAAGAACACCAAATTTACGAAGGCAAAGTAAGTAATCAATAGTCATTTTAAAAATCACGTATCTAGAACTAGAGTGTGTTCGAAAAGAAAGTGTCTTAAACATGATTTCTAGTCACATCAGAGTTTATATTGATAATGATTAATAAATATATTAATTTTCAATATGGTGTCCAACGAAGATTTTTAAAAATCTAATAAATAATTTTTTGGAACAAGGTTAATTCGAAGCATTGGTTTAAATATCTTATTTTTTCTCGATAACGTCCTGTTTAAAAGGCAAACATTAATTTATACATACACAATCAATCAATCAATATTAACATCACGGAAAGGCTAGACTAGACGTACCTTCAAAAATGAAAATTGAGTTTTATAATCAATCACTAGTATAAATATGGTCTATATGAGCAATAAAAAATAACAATTTTATGTTTTGCATTGTATAAATGTTTCTGAAAACGTTTTTTTTTTCTCCTATTACATACCTAATTATATTTTACCTAATAAAATTTTACTTGTCTATTTATTCTCTTTCTTCCATAAACTTTTAAGTAGTTTTGCATTTTTATTATCTTTTACTAATTAATTTTATTTACAATTAGTAATTTTCTTTCTTTCTTTTTTTATTTACTTCATTTTAAGTTTGTTCAGTTCATATTTACTTATTAGTTTATAATAAATTCTTATTAATGCTATATATCGCATTTTAACTTTTAAATGATATCTTATGATATTTACTTGATCAGTATCATCATGGAACTTTTTAAGACATGTTACCTGGTAACAGTGGGACAGGTTTTAATTAACGGGCAATAGGTTGTTGTAAAATGAAATAAAGGAAAGAAAAACCTTAATTAATTAATATATTAATTTCATCTTATAAAGTAAGACTATATGGGAACATTACTATCCTATTATTTATTTATTTTTTTCCGGTTGGGACTACAGGTTGGGACATTTATTCCTTGTGGGAGTTCAGATATCCTGGATGGGGTCACCATCGCGTGACCCCACCACCCAGCTTCGCATTTCTATGAACCACAATATCCATGATGAAGCGGTAGGCTACCAATAGCTACATAACTAGTACGTTTTGGGACAATCGCCACTGTCCCATAATTGAATTCAAAACCAGTGACTAATCGGTCCTTTGTCCACGGATTATGGCTGTTCAGGCGCACGAAGGCTCATATTTCTTTCCCTGAAGCAGACCGTCCATGGGCCGATCCTCCGAGTGGTTACATGATGTCATGGAAAACCACAACGCGATTCACGATAGTATAGAGTAGAATAGAAAGTACACGGGGTAGGAGGAGTGATTAGAAGAATATCCTACATACGGTCGGTGTGAATTTCCTCCAGTAGGATGACGAGTCTCACAATACACGGAGGAAAGAGGGAGAAGTAGTGAGGCTTTCCATTATAAGTAGTCACCCGTTTCGGGATGTCACCCACTAACCCATGCTATACGTTGTTTAACCTGCATCACCTATTGCAAGGGCCTTAGCCCGCTCGGTCATTCGGTCCCATCTATTATTATTATTATATATTTACTTTAATAGCTTTTATATAAATATATATATATATATATATATATATATATATATATATATATATATATATAAAATATGTAAATGCTTTAAAATCTTATCAAAATTGATATCTTTGAAATTTCAATTTTCCAATATTATTAGGAATAAGTAATCATCGTAGCAATGCCTAAAATTGACATACACAGTTAATCAGAATTGACAAGAATTCTCAAAAATATATTTTAATAATCTGTTTTAGATCTGCATCGACGTCTCATATTTTTAATTTTATTCTGAGATCCGAGATCTGATAATCCAATATATAAGAAACTTACTTTCTTTTTTACTCATATAAAACAAAGGTTTCGTTTAAAATGTTAATTTTATTGTTTAAAATGACTTTAATTAATTGGTCATAGTGAAGAGTATGGGTCCTTCGATCATGTCTCGATATTCATTTAAAAACACAACAAAAATTATTACGTTTCACACCAAGTCAAACGCCAAATCAAATGGCAAACGTTTAAAGTGTGTTAAACAAAGGTTAAACAAAAGTTTAGCCAAGAACATGCTTACAACTAGCATATCCAGACGCTACTGTTCCAGTTATTCCAACTTTTTTCAGCTGTTAATTTCGGATTAAACTGTTAAACTGTCGGATTAAACTATTTTATAAAGAAACAATCAAAAATATTAAATAATTATATAAATTATAAAAATGCACATATATATGAATGTACCAAACTCTAGCGTTTAAGTGGTGCATCCCTCAACAAAAGCCATGCAAAACTACCCCCTTAGCACGTTAGATTTGCCATGGTTTGGCAAAGGTGTAAACGCACCTTAAGGTATAAGACAATCGATCTTGAACTAATCCAAAAGCTATTTTCTTTCACGTAGTGAGTGGTCGACAGAAAAAAAAGAGGAATAGCTCATTCAACTAAATATCCCAAAGGCAACGCCAATCTTATACGAACTGAGTCCCAAAATTACTTTATATATTATACTAAATTACTATATATTATAATTTGTGTGCAGATGAATCTCGTTTTTGTGGCTAGTATAGCTACATTGCTAACACTAAAAATTAAATGTTGATTTAATGAAAATGTTGATTAATGTACACTAGTCCTTAATGCTATTTTCGGTACCCATATTTTATTGGGTACTTCTTACTTCTTCACTTCTTACTTTTCAGAACGGATCTGAAGAAAAGAAATATCGAATGGACGTTCAAGATTCCAAGAGTTGAAATCATCGGAGATTACCAAGTCAATGGTCAAGTGCTTATCCTCCCCATTACCGGAACAGGAAAGGCCAACGTCACAATTAGTAAGTCAGAAAAGAACAATAATTTTTTTTTGTCGATTACAGATTAGATTTAAGCCTGTATTACAAAAAAGATTGTCTACAAAACTCTATCCACTATGAATATTATATAACAAAAATATATTCTAATCATATGTAACAGGAATTCAAAATCAGAGGGCGCGGAGATGAAAACCAGAGGAGAAGCTCAAAAAACTTTGCATAAAACAATCAAATACTCAGGAGTTATAGATCTCATAATTCTTACTGTAGGATTATATATAAGTTCACATAAATATTTCTTATTTAATAAATAAAAATGATCATATCGACCGTATACCTGCAAAATCTCGTGAATGCTTCGAACATGATTTTTAAAGAGACAAAAAAAAGTTCAACTCCTCTGAAGCCTTCTAAACTTGCAGGTTATTAAAACTCGTGATGAACAAGTTGATAATGCTGGTAACGTAAAAATGACGCACTCATTCGATCCGGAACTTTTTGTTTTGTTATAAATGTGCACAGCCACTATTTTAATAAAAATAGGACTTAAGATGCTTTGCAGGTATACAGTCGATATATTGTTTCTATTTATGCCATCGGCTGTTAGTTATTTTATGTTTGTAGTAATTAATTATGCAGTTATTTTGTGTCGGTGGTCGATCCGACTGAAGAAAATGTCGGTAGGGACAATACTAAAGCAAATTATTGAAGAGGAGGAGAGACAAAATCTAAAATTTCCCTGCAATTTGGACCGAATTTCCATATTAAGGAATATTTTAATTTTCCCAACTCTTTTGGATTTGAACATTTTACTTACCTGTTACAAATGGGATTTGACAACAATAATTTATTATTTTATTCAAACAAAACATTGTATTGATAAAATCCCAATTTTTTAACTTAAATTTTAGTAACTTTCCATGAACAATAGAGACGGATCAGTTTGGACAGCAACTAGACGTATACTAATGAAAAAAGATGTTCAATATTCTCTCCGAAATACCGAAAACGTCTCAAGATTTGAGGTTCTCAAATCTAAAATTTCCCAACTCTTTGTGTTTTCAAATTGTTGGAGGGGGAGAGGTCTTCAACCCCACTACCCTCTATGACGACGTTCACGGATGTCGGATCCAACGCCGAAAATTGTCGGACCATGTGAAAGAAATTTCTGCCTAAATTAAATTGATATCGGATCCGAATCCTACATTTGTCGGACCGTCTGAGAATCCCTAACGGTGAGGGATGGTTCATTCTTTCTGGGAAAATCCCTCAGCAATACTAAGTACAGAAGAACAAAATATAAATAAGTGAACTACTTACTGGTACCTGTTACATCTGTAAAGATTTTTACGTTTTTAAAGTTGTAATTTTGAAAGAGGTGCCTTCATAATAAATTGTAAATGAATCATTTCCAGCATATAAAAGGGAAAACTAGGAATAATATGACGATTTTGATTATGTAGGTTAACTAATTTTAAATTTTAGTTTTTCTCCTAATCTGAACATTTTTCTCCAAATGCTACATACAGTACAAATAACTGTACAAATTGTACATAAAGTACAAATGTTGATTATTATATAATTATTTGATATAATTAGTTAATTATTTCTTCTGAACTATGTCAGCCCTTCTTTATAGCGTAGGCAATCTAATCTAAGGTGAAATAAAGTAAAAATCATCCTTCAAATCCTGAATTTGTCTATCTAATATCAACGATTTTTTCCCCTTTCATGAAGATATAAATAATCCTGTTTATACTTCTCCCATAATGTTTCATTAAAATATTTGACATTATATTTTTATCACCAGGAACACATACCTGTACGCAACTTCCTAAATCTTATTTCTGTTACTTCATACAGTGATTATTTTTTTTTTTTCAGCTGATCTAGATATAGTTTACAAGTATGAATGGGAGCTTGTTAAAAAGAATGGAAAAGAATACATGAACTTTACGAAGAGTAAAATTGACTTCAACAACGGCCGGACCTACTTTGATTTGAAGAACCTATTCAATGGAGATCAGTTTCTCGGTAAGTAAATCAATCTATTATTTTATATAAAATATTGATAATACAGGTTACTATTGAAAAATTCTGGCGACTTGCCTTACCATTTATTGAAGAATCTATATAGAACGTTCATTACATAACATAATACCGATAGTTGGCCTGAGCATTCATTGTTAATTATTACATTTTATGGGTACATATTTTGGTATTTGCATAATGTGAAACGATCATTATTTTTAACACTATTAATTGATTGGTAATTGAGGGGAAAACTGTTCAATAGCTCCTTTTGAGATATAGCGCCGGTATATCTCGTCGGTCTATCACAGATACCGGTGGCGGTATATCTGTTTGGATGGTGGTGAACTGTATCGCAACATAGGCATTATCAGTTATTAGAAATGATAAGCATACATAATTGCAGATCAAAAAAAAGACAAACCAAATGGAGACATTCCAGCGTATCGCTATGTCGAGATGTGCTATCTCTAGTCTGTTTTAATGTGATCTTATCTTTTTATGTCCTGATGATACCTGAATTCAGAGGCGAATACAAGGGGGGAGGGAAGGGAGTTTGTTAGGGAGCGAAAGAAACGATCGCACAGAGCTCCGCACGATAGAAAAATTGAATAAATGATTACTATATTATAGACAAATTTATAGTTTTAGAGGGTCCCCAAATCCCCAGAGCTCTCTGCCCTAACGAGTTTGTTATTTACTGCTATTTAGGAAGCCTAAGCGTTTGTTTTGAAATCTTTGAATATTATCCTAATAGTATTTATTTTTTGAGTTTATGCTTACATTAATTACCTAACAAATAACATATTTATTATAAATGAAGTTTTGTAGAACGTTGAATAACGTGTAACATTAGGATGGCAATGTACCATTGAGTTGTTTTCAAGTCTTGAAATTGTACTTTTGGCAGCTCTTCATAGTTTCTCTTGGTTCTAAAGCAAAATTTCTAACCAGTGCTATAGATCTCCGATTCCTATTATCAATTGTCATTAACTTGCATGTTAACCTCTGAAAATTATGATGCAATTTCTTCCAAAGATCTCCAAACTAATGCTGAGAAATTCCTTAAACCCTTATTAGGCGGAATTAAACAGAGTACTACACATTTCCGTATTGTTAGGTCCTCTGTTTTTAAATCTCATGCTGTCATAAATCTCAACAAGAGTAGGTTTTTGCAAAAGGTCCTCTAAAAATGATCTGAGTGTTCTACCCCATTAACCAGTATTACTCATATCTTCACCTGTTCCTGTAATAACTGTAACTCGCTCAGTTCAAGCTATTTTATATATGATGCTTTTACAATGTCATTCTGTCCGTGATTCCTTATTTTCTCCAAAGCTCCCATTCTTTTTCAACTTTATAAAAGAACTATCTGAAAGAATATGGTGATCATTAAGGTTTTATAGCGGCTACAGTTATCATCTACTGTCTCTGGGATGAATCTCTTCAGCCCACTTGTAGTGCTCGAGTGAACCAAATTGATGTCTCCTTCGAAGAAAACCATTTTTGTTAATTAGCATTTTTATTTTTCATATAAGTCTGGAAGAGAATAAATACTCTCCGTCTGTGGCTACCTTCCTGCGATGACCTATGAAGACTAACCTTAGCACACTCATTGTACATGGGTTGTTGATTGTCCCTTCGACACTCCGATTTTCCTTTCTCAACATCTCCAGCTACTCTTACCATACCATGTCATTTTCCATATGCTTTGCTCAGGGCCTTCTGTGACCTTCTATCACCCTCACCTCGACGATTGGTGACATTTACTATCCCTGGACAGTGTATTGACAGGCCAGCTGAAATATCAGTTACTTTCAAGCTAAATCTTTCCCAAGACTAAATGTTTACTACATCGGATACTGTAGTTATTATCACCTCAACATAGACTGGAATCTACAGTCACTATTTTCTGATAGCACATACATGAAAAAGTTTACTAAGATATTCAGTTATTTATCATGAAAAGGGTGTCCTATGAAACCACATTTGTTTACTATGATTCAAACCCTAGAAACAAATCACTGGTGCAGGTGATAAATACTACTGCTTGGGTCACCACACAGCCTAACTGCTATGAAACACCTTGTTATAAGAGGAGTTCCAAGCAACATCTATTATATTGATATCACTTTAAATAACATTGGCCATTAGTATATAGCTCCCAAATAGTTGCACCCTAATACAGTCATATCAATTCAATATTATGTGCAGCTTTCGTCACTCATTCCTTGACAAATAAGATGGAAACAGCATCAAGCCTGCAAATTCTTCCAGTGCAGACCTTAGAAAATGTCAAATCAATCATCAGAGATTAAAAAGATAATTTGTTTAATCTAAGTCATGGTGCCAGAAAGCCTGATTTCATCTTCCAAACTGTATGACATAATAACAATTCTTCTGTTAAATGTATTAAGTAAAACTATCTATTTATTTTTTTTCCTGTTCATAATAAGAAATCTGTAACAAATTAGTACCATATGTTTTCTTAAGTTTCCAATAAAAAATGCCTACCTGTTACAGGTAACAATATGAACAGATTCCTGAACGAAAACTGGAAGGAGGTAACCAAGGAACTTGGTCCAGCAGTGGGTCAAGCTTTTAGTGATCTCTTCAGAAACCTGTTAACCAATGTTGCTGCTCAAGTGCCATACAACGAAATATATTTACCATGACTGATATGACATAATTGTAATTGTAAAAAGTGTATATTAATATTAATTAGATTAAGCCAGTAAATGTATTTTTTTTATTCACAAATATATTATAAAGATTCTAAATAATACAAAAAAGTTTCTTAGTCATTTGAGGTATGTATACATTAAATTTAATATTATTTACGTTCAACTTGAGGTCCAATAAGCATTAAAACAGTTAACATAGCCTTTTTTGAGTTCTTTCAATACATTAAAGACAACAATATTTATAGGAAGGAGATCCTCCTTTACAAAATACAAAAAGAACGACTTAACTATTAGTTGGCATCCGCATGATGGTATAGAAGGACTTATGATGGTGTAGATGTATATGATGGTATAGAATTACATTAATTATTAAGAAACAGTACCAATGGAAAAAGCCAAAAGGTTATGGCCGAGGAGCTGCACTCCACAAGACGAGTAGGAAGGCTGAGGATCAGATGGCTGGACAGTGTAGTCAGTGATGCTAGAACTTTGCTTGGCATTCGGAACTGGAGAGCTGCAGCAGAAGACAGAGCTGGCGGAGGCTCTTAGAAGAGGCTCAGTCTCGGTGATGGGACGTTACGCTACATTTGTATGTAATGTACGTTTAACAACAATTTGAGACGATGAAATACTACATAAATTTATATTCCAAATCAAACATAGGAAAGAAGACAGACCTAAGTTGCGATGAAGAAACGATGTTTCTCATGAACCCAGAAGTCTGCTTCATGTGGAGGATTGAAATAGAGATGCCAGGCAAAAACGAATTGTAGAGGTCTTGGCTCAGAGATAAGAGTAACAACAAAAATTAAATGTCTGATAACTGAAGTTCCGCTTTTATTGAGCGCCTTTTGTGTAGAAAGCTTTGCCTTTTGATACGGTTTCCTATCCTTTGACCTATATGATCCTTCAGTGGATGTTTAAGATGCATTTTGCATTTGAGTCTAAATTAAGCATTTTTATATCCCTCCTATTGTCCAGTCTGAGAAGGTCCATAATGGACTTCATTTTATTTATCGGAGTATATTTTAGACCTCCGGTAATTATCCTAAATCCCTGATTCTGGACTACAGGAGCCTTTTGGAAGTTAGAGTTTGTTGCAACTCCCCAACTGGTTATCTCATACTCCAACATAGGCCTGACATATATAGATTTCTAACATAAAGAGATTTCATGGTCTCATGATCTGCTTCCCAATTTGAGCCACATAACATCCTCATAATGTTTATTTTTTTTGTTACCTTCACGACACACTTACCAATATGGGCTTTCCATGTTAATCTTGGGTCTAAGTTCATCCTACTTAATCAATCTTGCACCCAGCTTTAGATGGATGGATTCAGGAGCATTATTTGATAGGCTGAAGATGTAGTTTGTTTTTCCTGTATTTATCTTGAGTCTTCTTTTTTCAGTCCAAAAAAATAGCCCATCAAGTTCGACTTGCATCCGATATTTAGCAGCTGTATGTAGTCTTTCACCAAAGGGTTATATCATCAGCATGCAGCGAGGCACTAACATTATTTGGAAGATCAATTACCACTTCATTAATAAATATGAGGAATAAAGTTGGGGATAGAACTCCACCTTGGGGAACTCTGTTTTTAATGAATTCGACTCTGCTATTTATTCCCCTAGAGTGTACTCTGACCTTTCGCATGTTCAGGAAATTGTGAAGTCATGTCAGTGCTTTTATTCTTTTATTTCTCATTTATTCTCATATTTCCTATCTTAAGGACCAGGCCTTCTATCCAGACTCAGTCAAATGCTTTTTCTATATCTATCCAAACAGTAAGGGTATGTCCTGGCTTTTGAATCTATCCTCAGTTTCTTAAGTTATATGAGCAACCTGATCTTGTGTGGACCGTAATTCCTGAATACTGGTTGCTCACGATCTATCAGATTGTTCTTTTCAAGGAACCAGGTTAGTCTTTTATTGACAATTCTCTCCATAAGCTTGCTCAGGCAGCTTAATAGAGTAATAGGCCTGAAACTGGAGAGCTCATGCTTTGGTTTTTCGGTTTTGGAACTTCAGAATGGGAATCACTGCTCTTTCCTTTCCTAATTTGAGGAATTTAACCTCATTCAAGCTTGTGTTGAAAAGTCTTAGGAGTCTCTTTTTTGCTTTTACTCCTAGTTTTATAACCATTTCATTCATTATACCATCTACTCCTGGAGAACTTTTATTTTAAGGGAGCCACTGGCATTATCGAGCTCAGTTTGAGTAAAGGGGGTATTGAGATCGTTCTGGGTCTTCTTAGAACGTTTAAGATGGAGCTTCAGCTGTTTGTGTACAGTTTCCTTTGTTTGTCGATCTATCTAAATCTAACCAGTCTTGCTAACGTGTTTTAAAAGCACGTCTACAGCTGTTTTTCCACTAAGAAGTTTCCCTTCGCTTTCAAGGGTTAGATGGTCGTACTTTGTATGGTCATCAGCCAATGATTTGGCTAGTTTATATAGTTTATTGCCATTTCTATCTAAATTCAGATCTTCTATGTTTTCTATTAGATCGATTTATTTCTCTTTTTAGCTTGGCTGTGACTTCTTTCAGCTTGATGCAAGTGTCTTCTCCAGAGTTCATTTCTGCTTCGGTTCTTACATTACATTAAGTTTCCTCTCTATGGCCCCAATTTCTTCTGTCCAAAAGGGTTTGTAATCTAATTATTTTGTTTGTGTCTGAATCTTGGAATTATTAAAACAAATATTGTACACCTATAGATGTGCAAGAAGAAAATAATATCATTTTGCCGACTCAGCTTTCATGAACCAGGCTTAGCAAGTGAGCCTACCCAGGTAATGAACCTTTTAGGAACATCTCAAGCGATTATTAGGCACTACTACAAGCTACTTAACAAAGATAGAAGCTACTTCTGTAATATCTATAAAATATCTGTAAACGCGATTTAAACAATGTCACGCGAATCAAATAGCCTTATTTGTAAATTTCATTTATACTACACTGTTGCTTTATAGTTTTATGTAAAAACATTTATGTGACTATTAAAACACGTCCATGAAAGTTGAAATGAATCGGCTACCTCCCGATCCATATAACTTGTCATTAATGCATTACTATGTCTCCCTTAAAATAAATCAGGCAGTTCAGAACACGTAACATTTTTGTTAATGATTTATTACTGGCTCAATCATCACTACCAGGTAATATTCTATCTAATGTTTATACTTATAGAGGCAAATATCGGAGAAGGCGATCGAAAAAACAAGGAAATGCTGGCCTGTTTTGTCGACCTAACCAAGGCATTTGACAGAATCAGAAGGCGAGATATAAAAGAAGCTTTATGAGAAAAGCTTAATTAATTAATTAATCTAGTTTCATATATTACCGAAGTATTAAATACTTGTGAAGTATACCCATATAAGCAGATATAATTAAGAGAGAAAAAATATGAAATATCAGGTTTTAAATAGTCAGTTTTTACATTGACATTAAAAACATGGTAGGTAGCTTACCTAATAAAGGTTATTTCTCAAAACATATACCTTCAATTTTCATAACTTCAATCAATCTCTAAACCAAAAATTCCTGATGATTGAGGGCAACCTGAACATGACTTTCTATCAAGGCTCATATTATAATTTTTTTTATAATAAAAAAACATTATTTTTATAATATTTATTATAAACCTTTCTTTTTTTATAATAAAAACACATTATAATTCTTTAAAACAAATCCGTCCAGCCAAGGGAGGATACCATGGTGACAGATACAATGGGAATGCTAGGAGATCAATACAGGTTGTTTTCAATGACAGCACAATATTTTAAACTGGCCTATGCACGTTACAACCCTGATGCCCAACTTTATTGATTAAGGGCTAATCAATTTAGCCAACACGGATTGTCCATCTTAAGTCATTTTTAATAAATATCATTGATGGCAAAACTTGGGAGAGATACTCCAGCAAAGATGGATGAAATTGAAGTAATTTTTTAGCCATTCTTTAAGGCTATAAGAATTTTTAAATTTTCATATTTAGCACAAAACCAGCATTCATAACAACCACCATTGTTAAGATTATTGCGATAATCTAAGAAGTACGATATTAGCTATCTACTTAAAGCTAATATAAGAGATAGGAAAAGTAAATTTAATTTGTACACAATAAATTTATAAAAATATAACAAAAATTTAACTTTATTATTTATATTTATTCCATCACAACTATCCATTTAAAGACCAAAAGCAGATGGGTTCATATATAGTGATAATATTTAATTTTTTCAAAATCTGAACATATTTGTAAAGAATCTTTGTATTCTCAAGAATTTATACTCTTTTATGAAGATGTAGTATGCTCCTGAGTCATGATTGTAAATCAACAGGTGTTAATGACAAACCTCAAATCTTATTTTACAACGGTCATTAAACAACAATTATTTCTCATCGACTTGGACACATAACTTTACCTAACAAATAACAGTCAGGTAAATGGAGCAAATATGTAACAATACTTGTATCAGCCATATATATTTTCAGTGTTTAGATGCTTAAATAAAAACGACCATACAAACAATGATTGTATATAACAAAACTGAAGGGAGCAGACTTTTTAAAACACCGGAGATCCTGAAACAGAAACAAATTTTTAACCAGTAAATTTAGGCAGTAGAATGGAGACTTGTCTTTTTTTCAAATAAAAATTAAACAGCCTAACAAAAAAAAATTGTAGATAAAAAATGAACAAATCAATGGAAGAATGATAATAAAGTCACTTATTGCAGAAAAATGAGCCAAAAAATTTATTAATATTGTGCTTTGATTAGAAAAATTGTTGAAAGTTTGTTTCTAATTCATCTAGTATTTGTAGAATGGTCATTTATTTTTATTTTTAATTAATTTAAAAATCCAGCATGTTTTATGAGGATTCATTAGTAAATATTTTCAATATTTTAACACATTGTAGACCTGTTATAAGCTTTGAGGAAGATAGGAACAGATTTTTTAAAACAAATTAATTAAATTGAAAAAAATAAATAAAATGGTAAGTGGACTATAGGTATAATTTTAATATTTTATCACCTACTTATATGATTATGGTATTTTTGTTTTATTGAAATAGATCTTTCAATCTCAAATTTTCATCTAAGTTCAGTAGTTTTAGAAAAATTTTAGAAAATATACGTTTTTCAGTAATTACTATAAAACAAATAATATGAAATATAACTATTCAAAGCTTTTCCTAGTTCCGTACTGGTACTTTTGTTGATAGAGGGGACTAGTCCTCCAAGTCAGCCCATGGGTTTTAAAATAAACCAGTTTTTAAATACAGTGATTATCAAATATAATAAAAATTACAATGATTAATGAAGCAACAATTATGAATTAAGATCAAGGAGAAATTGGTTGGGGGTGAGGTAAAAAATAAACAAGCACAGTAACTGTAAACTTATTTTTAATGTTTACTGATGTTTCGGCCTAAGTTGTAAATCTTCATCAGGGTGACGAGTCACAAATCGGTTACAAGTGAAGTGACTTGTTCCCCTCACTTTTATCACGTCACTTGTTCCCTAATTCTGGACTTGTCACCCTGATGAAGGCCTACTATTGAGGCTGAAACATCAGTGCACATTACAAATTAATTTAAACTTACTGTATGCTTTCTTTCTGGACAGCACCCTTTAACCAACTTCACCTTGATTACATATACAGGCAATGATATCAAAACCATTAATAATACAGATCTACTATAGTTTGAGAGATTATGGAAGGCACCTGACTCAGGAAGAGTGGAGGACCAGCATTGCCAAATCTACAAGCCAACCAGTCCCCACCATAGGTAAGCACCCAAAATTTCGCTATTGTTGGCTATCAAAGCTAACAACTTCACTGGGCATTGAATTACTTTCATAAATTATTTATCTCTTAAAGAAATCTGATTTGTTTGGGATGGCAAGTAATTCACCCTGTTAATTATTTAAAAAAACAAAAAACCGGCATAATATAAAATTTAAAACTCAATAGAAATTCATTTTATTTTTGCATTCAGCTATAATGGCTCTTTTTTAGTAGAATTTAATGTAGGAAGCTAAAGGTATTCATTGAGAGCTTAAATTAATTTTACAATATTATTATTATTTATTTTATTATAATATATTTTTTTTTAAATACCCACTTTGTGATTTTGTGATATCACATAAAGGACACAATTTTAAAATTAAAGTTCCTAGAAAATTATTTGACAAAATTATTATTCTCAATTTACATTACAAAGGTTATTTCAAATTTTAAAACATACACATAACTTTGTTCAAAATCTAAAACTAGTTATATAAAAATAAAAGACCTGAGGACCCATAACGAACTATTTCACATGCCACACAGATTTATCTTTGAATATTTTCAGTTAGCACTGACGTCTACTGTCATCAGATCAGCATCAAATTTAATTTTATTATATTCATCACGTAGAAATCTATTGGATCTATTGGTATAAGATGGTTTTTTTAATCAGTGCAACTTGACGCCAGCACTGACGTGTCATCAGATCAGCACCAAAAAATACAGCAAATTTTGGATGTCTAACAAAATATTCATTCCAAATTTCAAGCTGATATCTTCTAAATTGCAATCTGTGCCGCATCACAAATAATAGAACACAGAGTTCACAAATAAATGGTTTATTACAAGGGTTGGACTCGAATAAGGAAGCTCACCATAGAGAAGGCAACACCGGACCCACGTGTTATTGTTATGTTAAATTGGGTCAGGTGCCTTCATTAATCTCTGTGCACATTTATAATCTAGTCAAAATATTGAATGAACTAAATACTATACTGTATAATTAAAAAATAATAAATCTGATTAAGAAAGTTTTTGATGTCACAAATCAATAACTTTTCATCATTGGAAAATAATATAGCAATAACTATGATAACTTACCCAACGTAACGCCCATTGAAGGTGATGAGACAGGCCAAAGTAATCATGTTCCATGATGCAGAGCCACGATATTGCATGCGGTTAAGAGCATTAGCAACCATTGAGTGGCAGTTATCACAACAAAGATTGTGCTAAAACAAGATAATGATTATTTTATATAAATGTTGGACATATTAAAGAAAAGGATAGCAGTACTTCAGTACATTACATCATTTCAGAAATTATTTTAATTAATACATAAATAGGAATTGAATTAGAAAAAAAATGGTATGTTTGGTGGAAACATCAGTTATTCACTTCTACTCTCCAAACTCCATTAAATCCTGATAACTTTTATTTTTTTCACATTTGTCTGATGTCTGATTAATGGTTCCAGCACCAAAATCCCAAGCATATGCAAATGACTATAGTCAAGACTAAATCCTGATAAAAATAATTAAACTCCTGTCTTTTCACTAATCTTCCTGCTCTTCTAAACATCTACAACTTTTCGCTTCAAAACTCCATTTTCGGCAGCTAGGAAAAAGAACTTGGTTACCCACTAAATAAAGTCCTTATTGTTACAGCTTCTGATTGTAGACCCATTCCATTCTATCTAATCCTCTGAAAAGATTTCTTCATTCCCAACTCATCTTCTTCCTTGAGAATAATGCTCTCCTTAATCCCACTCTAATAGCTTCGCTAAAAACTACACAGGGCCTTTCTTCCTCTACAGATAAAAAAAAATGAGGTTCCTCATCCTCTGATTTTACAAAGAGGTTCTTCAGCATGTCCTCGTTCTTCAATAAATGACCAACCTCTATCCAAACCAATCACATAAGCAGCATCAATTTCATATAAAGGTTTTAATAGATAATTAATTAAGACTGGTGTCTCAAAAATAAAACAACTAAATTTTATATTATTGTAAAAGATCTCTTGGCGCTTAAGTTTAAGTTATAATAATAATTATTAAGTAAAACAATACATAATACTACTACACAATATTAAACAATAGGAGTGGGGTAACTCAATGGGTAAGACATAGGACCCTTTGTTGAGATTTGAAATAACTGAGTCGCTCACTTAACTATATCAGTACCCATATACTTTGTTTTTTTTAATTGACGCTTAAGCCCAATTGTTTGTATTGTTCCAATCCTTTCCTTAACAGGTAGCTAGCTCCATCTTATTGTTTACAGCAATAAAAAGATATCAGATATAAGAACAAAAAATAATTGTAATGTAAATATTCAATCAAACAACTACTATATTTAACTACTATAGATAAAATATAGTAAAACCTGAATAATAAACAAACATATTTTTCAATAATTACTTACCATTCTTGTTTTATAAAGGGAAGCTGCTTCAGATATTGCAATATCCCATCCAGTTGCTTTCACATTATCAGGGTTCAGCATAACATACCTATAAATATTTATTGAATTATAATAGTGGAGATATTAGTGACCATAGATATAATCAAGGAGAAGTTGGTTGGGGTGCAGTCAAGGGACAAAACATACAGCAAGTGCAAAGCCTCTTTTAATGTGTGCTGATGTTTCAGCCTAAGTTTATTTATTTATTTTTTATTAGTTCAATTTTCAAATTGATGTAAACAAATTTTCATATATATAAATGAACTCTTTATCATAGAAAACTCCAATAGTAACGGAAATGCAAAACATTCATGCACGATTAAAAATCCAACAAAAGAAATGAAATTAGAACCCCTGAAAACCCAATAAACGATCACTTTATCATAGAAAACTTCAATAGCAACAGAAAATCAAAATGCGGATGCGCTATTGGAAATCCGATAGTGAAGTCGGAAATAGCATCCTTGAAAACCTAGTAAACGATACCTATAACTAAGAATTTTGAAAACTAATAATTAAGTAGAAATGCTCGTGGCCGAACGAAATTCCTCATTCAGGTAGTAAATTTGGCATTAACAACTTCGAAAACCTAATGAACGATTACCAAATCGATAAAATACACCCTTCTTTCCCCTACTAAATAAATAAAAAATAATAAATATTTAGAAATAAAAAAACAACAATTTTATTTTAAAAATGTAAACTACTTGAAATTAGCACTTAATATCAATTATATAATAAACAAAAAAAATGTCGGAAGACTATGCCGAAATTATTTCAAAAGTCATTATTGCAATTAAATTAATTATTTTTCAATAATATTGAATTAATTAATGTCCGTAGGGTTACAATTGAATTGGAAAAGGTGACAATTGATTTGGAAAAGGTTACAACTGAAATAGTAAAGGTTACAATTTAAATGGAAAAAGTTACAATTGATTTAGAAATGCTATATACTATTAAAAAAAAATGTTCATATTCTCCAATGTATTTCATACTTTATCTATATTTATTCTTATCTTATTTATTTAGTCATGGCATCTTGTTCTTCTCAGCCCTGATGAAGGCTTAAAACTTACGTCGAAACATTGGCACACATTAACAGAAGTTTTTCACTTGAAATGAGAAATAATCTTTATTCTGGGACCAAGTCCCCTAAAAACAAAAACAATGAGCATGGGTGAGTTCTTATAGTCTAGCTGTCAAGTAATTTTAGGCTAAATCATCATACATTTTACATTTCATCGGAGGATTGAGATTTAAGGAAGTGAAAAACGGTTGATATTGAAGGAAGGTGGGGAAGAGGCTTTATGGATAGAGATAGGCAAGGAATCGCAATAGGAGGAGGAATGAACAAGAAAAGATTTGTCAAAGAAAGCAGTTCAATGTGATGGAATATGGTCTTCAAGGAAAGAATGGAAGAACGCAAGGTAAGAAGTTTAGTGATATAGGAAGCTTTACTGTTTCTTAAGGATTGGTAAGAACCTTGGAAGTATTGCTGTTGGAGAGAAGAATAAAGCCACTTTAACTCCATATAAAATGGGTACGTCTGGATACCCCATTCATTCATAAAATGCTTATTCATATCAATTTCATCAGTAATTCCTTTTATACCAGGCAAATATAGTCAAAGTGGGGGAAAATAAGAGAGGAGACAAGTAGCCGAGGGAGTTTATAAAGGTAAGGATTCATGGAATGGAACCTTTTAAGGATGATATGGCTATTCAGGATATTTCACATAAATGATTACTCCAGAACAGATGCTGGTTGACTCTGAGGTTTTTAATAGAGTTGTGGAGTGGAATAGAAATGTTGTTGAGGAAAAGGAAGGCATATTATAAGAAGGGTTTAGAAACGATAAGGATAGCATTAGTTTTTCCTGCATTAAGCTGCAACTAGTTTCTCTCAATTACAAATTCTATTAATATCACCCTGCAATTTATGAGAGGTCTCAATGAGATCAACAGGATGGAAAGAAAGATAAATTTATAGATCAGTATAAAAATGGTATTGGGAGTGATGGATAGAATCAGGTAAATCATTAATGTAAATGGAAAAAATGTTAGGTGAAAGATAGGAGCCCTGAGGAACACCACAGAAGAGGAGATGAAAAAAATTTATCAGGGATAACCACTGTCTGTGAACGATGGAATAAGAAGAAATAGAACTATTGTAAGGTGCTATTAGATAAGGATAAGCTACGGAGTTTGGATAGGAGAATCTCATGATCAACAGAATCAAAAGTCTTGGAAAAATAAAAAAGGATTAAGATTGTACGATCAATAGAGTATTGTTTGTCTTGAATTATTCTTAGTAAGGTAGATCTAATGAAACAGCCAGAACGATAACCTGACAGAAAAGGCTTTAATAGAAAGTTTTGCTCAAGATATAAGGAAGTTTGTGATAGACTAATCTTTTCAAAAGTTTGGATAGATTTGGAAGAATTGAAATGGGTTTGAATTCTAAAACTTTTAATGGAGAAGGAACTTTGTTCAGAGGATTTATTACAGTTTTTTTCCAGGCTGTAGGAAAGATGGAGAATTGGAAGGAAAAACAGTAGATATGTAAGACTGAAAGAATGGCGAAGATATCCGTCTACAAGCCTATGTTCCTGCCCATTCTATCTTACTCCTCCGAATGATGGACCCTTACCTCAAAACACAAAGGGCAGATCCAGACAATGGAAATGAGATACCTAAGAAAGGTTGAAGGAAGGACCAGAAGAGATAGGATCCGCAACACTACAATAAGATCGAACCTTGAGGTACAGCCTGTAGAAACCACTCTTGAAAAAAATAAACTAAGATGGTTTGGGCACCTCCTGAGGATGAGCAGGGAGAGAACGGCCAGAATAACATATGAGACGAGAGTAGACGGAAGACCACGGATCACCTGGGAAGAAGGCGTGCGGGAGGCATTCAGGAAGCGAGGGCTGGACTGGAGCAGGAGGAGAGAATTGGTTCAAGAAAGGGACACTTGGGTCAAGCTCTATAGAGGGCATACCCACACTGCGCAGCGGTAAAGATGGAAAGAATATGATGATGATGAAAGAATGGCAGGGAAGCAGAGTTTCACGGGTATAAGGTCTCAGCTGTGCATACAACTACGCTTACCCCAAACAAACTTCTCCTTGATTTAATGAATCAATACAGATTTCTTTAAATTCAGAATTTTTCTTCTCCATGATAACTTTTTTTTTAATAAAAAATAATTGATTAGTCCTTAGTAGTGAGCCAAAGTTTTGATTTTAGATAGCATAAAAAGAGACATGTAAGACATTTTAAATTGAAAATTCCTTTAGTTAGTGTATGTAAATATTTTTTATTTTATTTGTTTTTAAAACATTACCTATCAATATAAGTCATTTCCGAAATAAAAAACATAATTTCCTATGAGATGTGATAACTTATTTTGAATTTAAGGGGATTATGTAATTATTTATAAATACAATGGAGTATGTACAGATGCTACTAAGATTAAGGATAAAAATATTAAGAACTAAGGCAGTACGCTATTTCCAAAAGCACAGTATAGTGCACAAGTATATATTCCAGTAAGCAAAAGATATAGAGTACCCTTGCATTTTCAAAAGATTTATATTGAAAATTTGGCAAATAAAAGATGTAAGACAAACCTCGTAGGGTTGCTAAATGCCATGTTGTCTTCGCTAACATGGTAGGATCCAGCAAAGTCTCTGATTATGCCAGATGATGTACATATTCCCATATGCCCAATCACAGGAAAGAGCCAACTTTAAACAAAATTATAAAATTTTAAACAATGTGGCACAGAACGAATAATATGAAAAACCTTATATACTGCAGGTATCTCTCTAGTCACACTTTTACACTAAGAGCAAAATAACTTTTTGGTATGAATTTATAGTTCCAAGTTGCTTGGTTTCCTGTTACAGGGTATACAATGCTTTCGACTTTCATGGAATGAATTAACTCTGTAACTATAGGGATACCTTTACATGACTTAAATAAAATGAAGAAAGTGGATTTCACAATAAATTAAGATGCCAATCCCATCACAAATCAATATAGGCTAACTTAAGTTGACAAAAATATTAGAAAATAATAAATATATGCAACTTATAAATGAACATACAAACTGAATTAAGTAATGTCAAAATTTAAGACCATTCAAACCTAATATATTAACAATACAGATACACAAAGAGTATAGAAAAATCATAAATGAAAAAAATTAGCGTTGTAGAATCCAAAATATTGTGGAAGTTCTAAACTTTATTACTCAAAACTAATACTATATTCTTGTCCTAACAAAAATAGATATATTTAAAATTTCACAATCAACTCAGATATCGTACGTTAGGAGAGGAATGGGCGTCCATACGATGCAGTAGGGATACCTATGTAGCCTGGTATTTATCCCTCCAACCATCGCGGTTTCAACTTCAGGCATATCTACATAATTAATTATGTCAATAAAGGTTCAAAATATAACCTTTCCATGTTTCAAAGCTTTGGAATTCATTGTTCCTATTGACGTTCTATTACGGCTAGTTCGTTTTTAGACAATAATCAACCATTAGTGCAAAAGAAACGTTAATTGCAACACACATTTATTCCTACTGGACAGAAGTACACTAACTTTAAGTTCTGCACATCCCTATCACCCCAATTATCATCACCAATTTACTGCACTCCAACAATTAAATAAAGCGCTCTCTACATTCGTATTCAGCCATTATAAATACGAAACAAAATAAAATGAAAAACTCGTTCAACAACTTGTCCTACTGAAACTGCAACAATTTCAATCAAAAGTACTAAGACTTATTAGCGCCGCTCTCCCCTATTTCAGTAATAAGAACCTACACAAAGATTTAAATACTTCATGCATACAATCAACCAATGTATCATTATATATTCTATTTCAGGACAAACGCAATACAAACTTAAATCCATTAATTCAAGGACTATCAATCAATACGAGACTAATGTTACACAAGACGACGTTTACGAAGGAGCTGGAATAGGGATCTCCTAGACTATTTCAAATTTTAATTTTTATGGACAGGTATCGCTGGATGGCCTTTACCTTCATGACGTTAATTTGCATTGTACATTATATTCGTTAGATGTAACAGATTTTAGTTTACAGTTGTGAATTAATGAAATAAAGTAAAAAAAAAAAAACTTGCAGTTTGTTAAAATTAAAACAAACTACTAATCAGAACCAACGCCCGACTGCCCAACACACTGTCCGATCTAGGAAGGAATGTGGATGGGGTTTGGTCCTAAATCGGCTAGTCGAATAAGGAAGAACGTCTGACCTTCCTAAATCGGATTCATTTTTTGCTAGGATGATCAACGCACACATTACTAAATTTGCCATTATCAGCCTACATTTAGGACCTGAATGGATATACAAACTGATACAAAAATAAATACACTCCTTCAGTCCATCGAATCGGAATGGATTGGAAGGAATGTAGGGACATTAAAGGTCTTGGAGGTTTAGTAGTATTCAGGATACAGACTATTCACTGTATTGCACCCCGCATATATTCAATAAAATTGTGATCGGAAGAAAAAGCAAGAAAGGAACGAATCTGTATTGTAAATCTTTAGAAGATTCGTCAATAGTTGGCGAACAGAAAACTGAATTTTCGGCCACTTGCCGCATAGAAAAGCGTATAACTTCAGAACTAATTGACTTTGGAGTTTAATTGACACTCCTTGTACTATAGGTAAAAATTTAGAAGACACTAAAAACTTATGAATAACCTTCTTCTTATAACCAAAATAGACTAAGCTAGTGATCCAAGGAACAGTTGTGCTTGAATACACAAATGGATTTGTTCTACAACTCATAAATCAAACTAGATGCTAATCAAATAGAGTACTGTAAATTCAATTTTATCTTTATAAAACTATGCCGCGAATTTACGTCCAAATCGTTCACCGTTTTCTGGATTTTTTCTTTCTTTCGTATTAGAAACACCTACCTATTGCTTGAATGAAGACGGAAAACTATTGACAACCATGGTGGATGTGCTTGGAGAATAGAAGAGACACTTCTTTCAGCTTCTTAACAAAGATCTACCGGATAAAGTTGAGAACGACAATCATGAAGATTTTCCTAATTATCAGTCTATGGAACCCCTATATGAAGAGGAGATTCTGGACTCTCTGGCAAGACTTAAAAATCATAAGGCGCCTGCAAAATTCCTCAAGTGTGGAGGTAGTGAACTTGTGAAAATCATCCAGAATATTATAATTTGGCTCTGGACTGGTGAAGAAATGCCGAAATCTTGGAATAAGTCTATAATCTTTCCACAGACAAAAAGCGTAACCGGCTGGTCTGTGGCAATTATAGAGGCATTTAATTACTATCCTGTGCATATAAAATGCTGTCCAACATCCTCTTTCAGCGCTTACTCCTCTTTGCAGAAAAGATCTTGGGTCCGTACCAATGTGGCTTTCGAAAAGGACGATCCACAATTGATCAAATATTCTGCTTACACATCATACTTGAGAAAGGACGCGAATATAAGCTTAAAACGCACCATCTGTTTGTGGATTTTAAAGAAGCTTACGACACTGTCCACAGGGAACAACTGTACAAGGCAATGAGACAGCTTGGAATACCTGAAAAGTTTATTAGAATGGTAAGACTCACCAGGAGAGAAGTGAGATGCATGGTGCAGATTGGAGGAGCAAGATCTGAGGAATTCACATCAGGGAAAGGACTGAGGCAGGGGGATGCCCTGGCATGCCTCCTATTCGATCTAGTTCTGGAGAAGGCCATTAGAGAATCTGGTATTCAATTGAGCGAAATATTATTCAGCCGAACAGTACTTCTTGTTTACGCTGATGATATTGATATCACCGAACGATCCTTCCAGGCTGTCTCTGATGGATTCCTTAATCTAGCAGAAACAGCGAGAAAAATGGGACTTAAAGTAAACTAAGCAAAGACCAAATACATGGCTACAGAGGAAATCCTTGGAAAAAATCTCCGAATTTGTCTATCTCGGGTCCCTCATAATCCAGGACAATGTTGTAGATTCTGAAATTAAACGAAGAGTGCTATGCGTCAACCGTTGTTATTATGGCCTCAGTCCATATTTTGGGAGCCGTGCATTGAATAAGGACGTAAAAGTTCTCTTTTACAAAACAATTATCCGGCCAATTCTCCTTTATGGCTCAGAAACATGGACAACCTCCAAAACTGGTGAGCAGAATTTAATGGTCTTTGAGAAAGAGATTCCGCGTAAAATCTTTGGAGCTGTGAAGGTTGACCACCTCAAAGATTTATTTAAGGAAGCAGACGTTGTGCAGTCTATGAGGCTCAGTAGATTGAGATGGACCGGCCATGTTTCTCGGATGACTGAGAATGATCTGCCAAAGAAAATAATGACGGAGGTGATACATGGAACAAGGCAAAGAGGAAGACCTCGTCTTCGATGGAGTGATGGAGTGGCTGGAGATGCTAGGTCCATGTTGGGTGTGAGGAGCTGGATGGCAGCAGCACAGGATCGGAACAATTGGTGGAGGCTGGTGCAGGAGGCCAAGACTTGACATCGAGTTGTAGCGCCGATTGATTGATTGATTAGAAACACCATTTTTACTGAGCATTTAAGATAAATATAATTATAGGAATCAATGCATTATAGATTCCAACTTTTCCTTCAATTCTTGAAATTACCCATCTTGATATATATATATTTATATATATATATATATATATATATATATATATATATATATATATTTATATACACGTTAACAGTACTTAACTGTCCTGTTAGATGTAGAATGACTTAACAATTAATTATGTATATATATTTAATTCATTTTAAGTCATGCTACATCTAGTAGGACAGTTAAGTACAGTTAATGGTTAGGAACGTAAAGGTACGTACAATTTGATTCTGTTAAGCCGCGTCCATAGTGGACGCGCAAAACTGCGGCAAACGAAACAGAACGATCATTGGTACACGAAACTGCTCAGAACTGCGCAGAACCGCACTGTTTGGAGCTATGTGTTTGTGGTTGGATATTTCGTTTTGCACGCGCGCGTCCCGTATACTGACTGTTCTGTTTAAGTTTTATACTTAATTTAAGTTATGCCCCTTTGTTTAAAAAATCTGTGCTTAATGTCAAGTGCTATATGCATTGTAATTGACGATATATTAAAGAAAAAAATAAAAATTCGCACCCCATGTTGCAATAATATTCCAAGCATCATTCTTTTTGTTTTTAACATGTAAATTATTATTAGGCGGGCCCCATAATATAGGTGATAAACAGGTGAATCACCCTTAAATCGCCGTTGTCCTGTTTCTACGGACAATAAGGGCGTGAGTTAGACTTGTGAAAAGCTCTGGATTAGGGAATCACCTTCTACGGAAGAAAATGCAATAAAGTATTTTCAATTCAGCAAAGTTTTGAGATTATTCCATCGAAAATGGGTATAATAATTCCATCTCATAAATAACTAAATTATGGTAAGGTTGAGACCTCAACTGAAAACGATTCGTTGAGGGTTCGTCTATCTCCTGAGCGAGCGTAGTGAGCGGAAGGCGACAGGTATGATCTAATTAAAGGCCTATTTACACTCAGCATTGAAGTGACTGTAGCGTAAGGCACATGCATCAACCTGTGCGGCTAAAATTATTCTTATAGAAAATAGAATGGTCTCGTTCACACTCGCCTGGGGCATAGATGTGCATTATGTGCTCTCACCGTTGTCATACAGTGACTATGTGATTAATCTCCACCGATATTTTTCTCATTTCCCCGCCGTAACACTGCCGTATTGTAAAGTGAAAATTAATTTGCAAAGTTAATTTTATTATTTGTTGTAACCCAACAACTTCCCGCACCTATTCAGTGCAACGATATTTTGAAATTACAGACAATAAAAAATACAAATTAAAATTGAACCAAAATACTTTACCACAGATGAGTAGTTTAAGTTTTAAAAAAACATTTAATAGAAAATCTAATTTATAAATATTATTTTAAGTTGAAATGATTTTTTTTTCATTCAAAGTAAAATTTAAAGTTTATACCGATATGTTATTTTACCTGATGTGCCTCAAACAAACTGCGAGTGATTCCCTTGGAGAAATGGCTTCTCTCAAGGTTGTTTCCCGTATTTTCAAGGTAACTTCCAGTTTGCTCAACAGAATGTTAAATGTATTTTCTGATATCCAGATGTATTCGTATAACTTCGCTCCATCTTTGTTTCCAGGTCGGCTGAGTTCACTTCCGTTTTCTTACTTGCTGCTTCTCTTCTTCATTAAATACAAGAGTAACCAAGCACAAATAATCTTCTGAGAATTTCGATATTTTCCGTGGAAAAATTATGTATTACTATAGAAAACAATAACTGATGTCGATCACGCCTCGCTGTAGTAGGAAATGGAAATCACGAGTGGTGGGATTATGTGGCTGTCATGACATGGCCACGTCACTGATGAGTTTAAATAGTCATTAAATCAGTAATAGTTTTAATAATTCCTAATGAATACGAATTTTTAACGACGCTACAAAAATTCAAAGTTTTGATACTATCTCATTTTTTTTTTAATAAAGGAATTTTAGGAATGAAATGTAATTTGAATTTTTTTACGCCTCCACACAAATATCCATTATTACTAAGTGGACAGACATAATTACATCATTGTGTCAAATTATAACCAACAACAATAGACGGTATGCCCGACTGCTTAATACGTACATAAGTATCTTCCTAAGAAGTAAATACCATGTAATGTTTGCGACCAACGATAATCATGATCAGTACTTTATCGGATTATTAAGCACAATGACTACAAATAAGCAAGGAATTCAATTAAAAAAAAAGAAATTACACTAGCGAAAAAAATAAAAATTTAAACAGTAAAGACTAGGTTAATAGTACGACAACAAATGTGAATGAATAAAATGATCAAGATGAAAGAAAAATAATAAACCAAATACGTTAATTCCATGTATTTTTTTTTTCTCTTGTGTGAAATAAAGAAGTTAAAAAATATGTTTAACTTCTTGTAATAATTGCTACTTAAATCCTAACATATCGTTCCTGCTATTTCCAACCATAGTTATACGATATATTGAATATACAGAAATAGAATTTTTATATTGGTCCCTTTAAAACGCGTCATGTATTCATAACCTCCAAAAGACATAAGGCGTCCAACCTTAAGCGTTAGTAATTCAAGACAGCCACAATGCGTGCCACAACTAGAATGTTTCAAAGTGACGACAATGAAAACTTTAAATTATTTTTGCAAGAAACTGTAAATCTTGATGCCTATTACTTACACTCGTTTGTAATGAGGTTATTACCACTCACAGTAGCTTGTTTCGTTTGCTTATTATTTATAAAAAGTAATGTGTTCTAAAGTTTAGTAATTTTATTTATATTATCATTAAGTAATCCATAACAGTAGGCAGTAATTGTTTGGGCTACTTTTAGATATTAATGTTCCAACGGAAAAGAAGCTCCTAGTTCCTGATACCATTTCGAGCTCTTTGTTAAAACATCCTAAACTTCGCTTTTGGCGGGATCGTGAATTTGTCAAGATTTTGAGTTGACTTACTCATTTTATTATGAGTTATTGTCCTTCTGTTGCTGAAAGTGAAATAGCTCCGTTCCGCCCTAGTGTTGTTGGGGATACAGATGATTTCGATGAAGTTAGAACATTTTTACAATTTTCGGCAAAAAATGTCGGAAATGAAAAACTGTCATTGCTGGTATGTTATGTTATATTGCTAGGCCTTTGTCATAAAAATATCTTGATTATTAGATTAAAAATAAGTTTTCCTTATTTTTAGATCATTTCCACTCAAAAGTTTTGTGACAGGATCAAAACATTCCTTTCTGAAATCGTATCGCAGAAGTACAATGGATCTATATTTGTCAAGTTAGCTGAAAACATTGAACAAATCTTAGAATCAGGATTGAGTTTTACTACTATTGATTATATTGTAGTTATTTTTGACACAACTCTGAAAAATAATGTAAGAAAGGTAATAATGAATGATATATTACTATTTTTACAGTGAAAATTTTTCTCAAAATATATATGTTCTCACTTTATTATTGCACCAAAATTCTTTTTATTCTACTCTTACTGCCTATTTATCCTGATCATGACCTACTAAATTGTTGACAATTTTAATCTAGTTTAGCTTGATGGCTCTTCTTGGCATTATTAAGGAGGAAAAGTTGGTACAAATTAAACAAATAAGGTTCACTTATTAGTTTGTACTTCATTGACCGCTCCCTCTCTTCCCCCTTCCCCGATCAACTTCTCTAATTGTTACTTATCAATATTTATATTTTTGATATTCTCATTTTATATTATTTTAACTTTATCTGACTCCTCAGAACTAAAAAAGAGGTGGTATCATGTTATAATAGAATAAAGTTTAATATTTTTAAAGTTTTTTTTATTTCTTTTATTAGTAAAACTAAAAAATCATTTTTGTTTATGATATAAACATTCTTTCCTGATTAATTGGACTTGGCAATCCCAGATATGCTTTGCAATATTTATTTAAATTATGTTACTATTCATTTTTTCTTCATTCTGATGCCATGCTATTTCCTCATGGTTTCTTCTGATTTTTTCTAAGTTCTGATATTATATGATTATGTTGCATTGAATTTTTTTTTTGTAGTTAAAAAAAGAACTTCAACAGGTCGAGAACTCTTACATTGCGACACGCCGTTTGAGTTTAGTCAATGGCTCTCCTAAAGATGGTATTAAAGGAACAGATTTGGTTATAAATGAACTAGCCCAACAATATAATTTGCTATTTTTGAATGGACAAGTCATGGTTAGTACTCATTTCTTTTATATTTTATGGATTGTTTATTTTCAGTTTAAATACTTTTTATTTTTATTATTATTATTTTTTGTACGGTAGTTTAGCATTTATATGATTATTTTTTAATGATGGCCTTGCTTCCCCTTAATTAAATATGAATAGTTTGTGTTATACATTCGATGTTCATATTTCGTGCTCTCCCCTAAATTTGTTATTTAGCAGTATAATAAAAATAATAGTTAAAAGCAAAAGTAGATAGTTGTTCACCATATTATGATAGTTTATGTTTGGTTAGTGAATTCTATAACCATATTTGTCTGCCTCCTTAAACTCATTTGTATTTACAAATTGGAATAATTTATACAGAATATTTGATGTTAGTTAATCCACCTGCGGAGCGTCCACTCATTTTCATTGTATGGCACTTATACAAATTGTTTATTAATTACACATATCGCTGAGTGTCCACTCATTTTCATTGTGTAGCACTTATATAAATTGTTTATTAATTATGCATATTTTCTTAAAATTTAATTCTTGCTCTGATTCAAGTTTAGGCGTACTGTAGCTAATTCTTAATATCATTAATTTCTCTTGAAGATTGAATTTAACTTAATAAATATTTTAATTAATGATAAATATTGAATAAACAGCGCACTGCATATTGTTTGATAAATATGTATTTACTTTCAGGAAAATCATTTTCAATTTTTTAGCATTGTCTTTTTCCGTTCAACAATATTCTGTGCTTGTTCTCTACTTTAGAATAGTTTTAGCCACTGAAACAGCCGCCACGATTGTCATGCTGGCTGAAGATGGGAGAAGCCAGCTTTAATTGTGCTAGAGACAAAAAACCAACAAATACCTGGTGTGCTTTTTTTTGTTTGTTTATGTTTAGCTTAATTTTAATATACTCAAAAAATATGTTGCCCCTTCTGGGATCTTTAGATTAATCTCCTCTCTCATAGTTTATGGATAAGATGGAATTTAATGAATGAGATATAATCAATAAAAAGCAGTATTTTTCTTAAATTTGATTATTATGAAATATTTAATCTCAAATGCTTAAAACAAAATTGTATGTAGTATCGTAACCAGGAGTTAAAGAATGCTACAGATTATAGAAACATATACTTTGCAATCAATCCGCACCAAACTTATTAAACAAAAAATTAATTGACAACTCTTCAATGATACCAAGAGAAACACACTTTATTATTAAAAGGGTGCTGCCTAACTGTATTGGCTTGCTGTACACACAGTATTCTATTAACATAATTTGTAAAACTTATAAATATATAGCATTTATTAGATTACATTACATACAACAAATTAAATTTTATAAAAAATAAAAACTCCCGATTAAGGAAATAATATTTTACCCTATTTCTTTTAACGGACGGAATGTACTTACATATCTACTTAAGCATATTGGTGGGTTGTTAGTGAAGTTGAGTCCCCATGCCTTCAACATCCAATCAAAAATGAAGACTCTTCTTTACTCAATACATTAATTTACTTTCTGTATGTTGTATGTTTCTGTATGAATGGGACGGAATGTACTTGCTAGATGCCATAATGTGTAGTGTAAGGCACCCGACTACTATACCAAGTTCCATATTCATGGGCATCAACTTCACTAACAACCCACCAATGCGCTTCAGTAGATGTGCAAATACATTCCGCCCCTTAAAACGAATAGGTTCATAAGAAATAAAAATTATTTCTGTAGTCGAAGTTTTTATTTTTATTAAATTAAATTTTATGTTAACATTTTTAGTTTTTCAAGTATTGGCAATTTATAATATATTACAATATGATCATGAACTTACAAATGATATAATAAGAAACATTAACAAACATCCGAAAAACTTAAAATCTAATGAAATATTTTTTCAGTATATTGAGCTCTCAACATTTCAAAATATTCACGGGATCACAACGAATTATTTGAGCCATTAAACTTAAAAATCAGTTGAGCCGTTATCTCAAAAAACTGTTAGATACCCTATAATGGACAGATTAAACACATTTAATACAACATTTGTTTAGTATTTTGAGCTCAAAATGTTTCAAAACATTCACAGGAACACAATGAATAATTGAGCCATTGTACCTAAAAATCGATTGAGCTGTTCACTCAAAAATTGCTGGATACCCACAAATGGAACAGATTAAACACGTCTAATGCAACATTTCTTTACTATTTTGAGCTTAAAATGTTTCAAAACATCCATGGGATCACGAGTAATTTGACCCATCATATTTGAAAATAAGTTGAGCTATTCTCTCAAAAAATCGTTAGATACTCTCAAACAGACAGATTTAATACTACATTTCTTTAGTATTTCGAGCTCAAAATATTTCAAAACATCCACGGGATCACAATGAGTAATTTGACCCATCATACTTGAAAATTGTTGTGCAGTTCACTCAAATAATTTTTAGATATCTACTAACAGTCAAGCTAAACACATTACCCTCCTTGTGGCTTCGCTCTAGTCGTATAATGACTTGAAATCGGTCCTTTAATTATATTTCTGCTTGAATAATTGATATATTCCCAAGTGAGAAATTATCTTGATTATATCATCACAGTCAACCATCACCCTTCATTGGTAATTGATTAGTCACATTTAATTACAGCCCAACTTGACCAATTCAACGTTTTTAATTTGAAAACATGGATAATTCGAGCTTTTCTATTGGTCTCTTGTTTTTATATTTAACACTAAGAAAAAAAAAATCATCTGTAATTCAACTTTTATTTGGATAAATTGAAGTGAAATTGAATATATTATCCTCAAGAGAAATCTACATGTACATGTATCTTACATAATTGTATCATCAGTTCTTTTATCAAGGAGAAAAAAAAAATTTGTAAACGTTAACAGGTTAATTGTTAAAAGAGTTACATACTGTATCGGCAGAACAGATGTTGGGTTATAAGACAGAAAAACCACATCCACACCAACCACAAAAAAAAAAATAGTTCAAACAAATTAACTCAACTTTTTTGAACTCATTGGTAGTCTTCAATAAAAAAAACAGCCTTAGGTGACCTGTTGTCTTTTTTTTCCAGAATGGTTTTAGTGTTTTATTATTGGACATATAAATACCTTTTTCGCCTAAAAACCAATATAAGAGACACCAGTAGGCTCAATGATCGCAATGGACTTCATGTAGATATCAATAACCATTACTCTGGGGTAGGAGTAAAAAAAAATATTTAAAAAAATTTATTGTTTAATTCAAAATCTTGGATAATTTGATATTTTTAGTGGTACCTTCAACTCCCAGTTAAACAAGTTCCACTGTATTATGTGGAAAAAAGAAAGACTTTGAAATGTTTATTAAATAACATCCTAATATTAGTAAATGTTACAAATGTGGAAGAAAATCTCGTATACCAACAAACCGAATGAGTTAAATGTTATTTTGCTGAAAAATCATCATTTTTTATTGGAAGGATTGGAGTACTAAACATACCCATTCAATGAATTGTAGTTTTTGCCTTAGCTTCTCCCCATTTAGCTAGCTAATAAAATATTTAAGTGCTTAATTAATTGCAATAAATTAATACCAAAGAGCAAAAATTCAAAAGGAGACAAAATAACTGTTGTGATATAAATGGAAGATTCCACAAACAAAGCTCTTTAGTGTCTAAAATACCGGCAAATAAATAACCAGTCAATATTTTGCCATTTCAGGCATCAGGAAAGACAAAATAAAATCACATTTATACAGACAAAATTCAGCACATTTCACATCAACAATCTAAAAAGACACATCAACTGGAGGCAGTACCTCATTCCACTCATACTGTAATAAATTAATCTACTGATTTTTATCAATTTGATCAACCCTTTTTAATCTTTACTTTTGAAGAAATCGAATAATTTATCATTGTTTGAGTGAGTTTTCCTAATTTATTGTCCAAGGAAAACTGTTTCTATCAGTGATCTGGTTACTGAACGATTAATATTATTTGTATTATACTTATGAAAGTTTAAGTGTAGGCTTTCAACTTGATTTGATTGTGTAGAACAATGATAGCTGTAAGAAATTGTGCGAACGAATTCTGGAGCTGGCAACAACTTCCTGCGGTTTCAATGGAGGTGTCCCTTTTATCATTCCCACTGCAATGGATGTCTTCAGGCAGTTGTTCACTTGACACTTTATTTATGGCTGTGTATCTTAAAGATGAAATATATTTGATACATTATTGAAATTGTAATTTATACTTTATTATTTATTAAAAGTTTGAAGTGTGTTCTTGGATGTTTCTGGTTTAATTTCATGAAATACTTTATAATGAATTCATTATTGTGAAAGAGGTGAGTTGTGTAAGCATATATTTAAAAAAAAAAAAGTATTAGAAATTTGTGAAATAGTTTATATTATAAGGCATTCAATTATATGTACAGTTTAGAAATTTTCTTTGTTGAATAACTAAATATGTGCACATATGTAAACAAAATATTTATTTTAAAATGTAAATTAATTTATTATGTATTTTGAGAAACTCTGAATTTTGAGTTGCATATTTTGTATGTGTATTTAATATTTTATGTTCATAACTTACAACATTAAAAAACAAATATAATTGGTTGTGAACATTTTTCTGTTTTTTTTTACGTATGCTCCAGAAGTTTTTTATGCTTTCTCTATCCATTGAACCTAAACATGTTCAAATTTATTTATTAAAGCTTAGAATCCAATACCAAGATTGCAAAGGCATCCTTACCCTCCCTTCCTCTGCAATTTAATATACATAACTTATAGTCAACTTTTTTTTTTTTTTTTTTTTTTTTGTGAATTGAATAATTTCTATTCATATAAGACTTTGGCATAACGAAAAGATCCATCCACAACCTCTACTGTTTTTAGTTAAAAACAATATGGATATAATCACCTCATATTTTTGTATTTATTTTGTCTCACAAAGGAGTTATTTTTTTTTTATTCCTACCGAATTTTAGATAAGTAAATTGATTATTTTCTAACCTACACATCTAAAGGTCTGAAGGTATTTAAATCTGTAACTATATAGTTTGTTAGTGAGTTCTGGTATTTTCTAAAATTATTTGATTGTTTGAATATCAGTATATGTCTTTAAAAAAATCTTATCGTATCTTGTGTCAAAAAGTTAGTTATAACCTATCTATCTCATAACTTATGGCAGAAAAGCAATCATACTTTTCATCAACTTGATTGATGCAATTGTTGAAGCTGCAAGAAGGGCACATGCTCCAAAAGAGAGTTTCGAGACTCTAGCTGACAAAATTTTTGGATACTAAGAAAAGTTCTATGCTGCCCAACAACTCCTTACGGCATTTCATTATGTCAACTAGTTATTCCTAAATCACTATTGAAAATTTACCTCAAAGGAGGCCATGCCAATTTGGTTTAAAAAAATATCAGAACTATTTATATGCCCTTTTTATGAAAAACGCCATTTTCCTTCTTGCATAGAACATTCTATTGAACTTGCATTGAACATTTATTCCAATATTAAAATATACTTAGCAGTTAACATTTAATATAAAGCAAAATGCTTTATTAAAAACAGAATACCTATGTCTTTGTTAAAAAAGAAAAAGTATATATTAAGGTTAAAAAAATAAATATAAGCTTGGGTTTAATAAAATCGATTTGCACTTTGAAATCTCAAAAAATAAAATTAGCACTTGAAGTAAAGCAAAATGTTCTAGTATAAGTAAAGAGTTTTTAATGCCATAATATAAATTTTTATTAAGTAGCTGAAGACTAGATGAGGAAATATTACAAATGAGCAGATTAATTTGGTAAAAATGTTAACACATACATGTTAAAAAATACATATTTATGAAAATTATGGATTTTTCTCCTCTCATTTTTCATTTATCAGCTTGACCTCTTACCCGATCCTTAGAACTCATATATACTGAGTCAGAGGACTAATACTTTTAGCTCACCGATCGCCTGTGTTTCGTTGGTTGTCTTTTCGTCACATCTGATCATCTTGTCTCAACTTTCTTCTAGTTTTATCCATGTATCCTACTGGATATGCATTGTTCAAGCAAGAACTTCTGATATCTCCTATCATCCTCACCTCAACAATTGGTGACTAAATTTACAATACCTTAATAGGCATTTAAGAACAAAAAAAAGTTGTACTAACTTTATTTATTTCTTGATTGGAATACAATTTTATAGGGATATTAATGAACATGAACTGTTTGCAGCTACAGCCTCAATTATATTATTTTAAATATCCTTGGTCTTAATTTCTTACCAATACTAAATTATTGTGCCTCCCATCTATTAGAATTGCCTAGTCTGCAGTTTTCTGTACTCAATTATTTTTTTAATGGGATTTTAAAAAGATAAAAAAAAAGAAGGTATTTTTATTATAATATATTTGTTATGGAATATTATCACAATTCATAATATTATATACTGAGAATTAAATTTAGACTGCAATCTCTAAAAATGATTAATACAGCTATACAAGTATATATTAGTACAGGGTTTCAATAATTATCGAACTATTGCTTTCATTTTTTTTTTCATAATATACAAGGAATCATTAAATAATACAAAAAATGTCCATAACTTTAGACTATATTAGAAATTGTATTAATTTGATTGAAATTTCTGTTTGTAATAAAACAACTTTTAAAGCTATAAGCTTAATTATAAATAAAAAGTAATAATAATTACGCTTGGCAGTCTTATACTGTAACCGATAATATCAAATTATAGATTAATTCATAGCAAATACAAATATTATATATATATTATAGTCTATTGTACTCTGTACAAAACACAACAATTGCAACATTTAGATATTTGAATCGATCACAGTATACATAGATTCTAACAAAGTATGGGATCTATCACGCACCCATCGTATATTAGTAATTAGGGCCGAAATTATATAATATTTTTAACAATTAAATATAATTACAAGTACAAAGTTGGATTCGGGCCTAACTAAGAATATACAGAAAGAAAACAAAGACATACAACCATATCGACAATCATACAAGCAGGACTATAATACATTTATTAGGAAAACAAAAGTCAGATCCTCCAATGGCTTGTAAATCTATAAATGACTATCATGGAGTTAATGAAGGAGTTAGAGGCCCAACACCGCTCTGGTTATATATATTACATCAATAGTTAATCATATCTTTTGCATCAGAGAAGATTGATGTTGGTAAAAATTCCCAAAATTGAATTAAGTCTTATAAATACATAAAAGGAACTCCAAATTGATTTGGTTTAGCCATCTGAGGAGGTGACATAGAAATTCCAGTTTCGCTTCACTACTTTCAGGCAAGGTGACTGGAATATCTTATATTTTATACTATAATTAATTATTTATACGTTGCGCTGGCTATGAGAGGTAGTCAGGGGAGGGTTCCGCAAGAGGATCAGGTGTCGTGAACAAAGGGTTTGGGAAGTCCGGAGGGTGAGGGAGTGGGCCATCTATCTTAGGCCTCCTTCTATATGCGATGAGCCAACAGGAAACTGCAACCGCCACTGCTACCAATGCTAAAAGTGCAGTTATGACAAGTGCAATGATGAAGCCAATCATTGACACGCATATGTCGTCAATCTGCTGTACTTCAGGAGCTGTGTAACAAAAGGTTGTTCATTAATATAGTAAGTTTTTTATCTTGATAACAATTTCAAGCATTAAATACTAGATAATAGTATCACATATATTCCTGAAGTTGAAATGGGAATTTTATTTTAAATAAAAACTTCATCCAAGAGCATTTATGTTAATATAATTGGTCGCTCTATTATTGATAGATATAGAAAATGATTTTTTTATTGTGTATTTAAAAAAAAAATAAACAATAAATTAAGAAACATTAGTAATTAACATTAATTTGTTAGTAGTTAAATTCCAAAGTATAAGATTTCTTATAAAAAACTTAATAGATCATAGGTTTGGTTCACTAATTTGAATTTGAAGTTTCATCAAGTAATATTGATCTTCCAGTCCATTAGCTAGTAATATTAAAAATTAAATGAAGCATTAATGGATTATAAAGTTAAACAAGTTTCATTAGGACTTTTCAAGTGTAGAAGTATTTCCAATTCACATAAAGGTATTTCATCCCTTTATAAGACATTATTTACCAAGAAAACAGTTACTATTAACATTTCAGCTATAAAAAAACCATATTCTGATGCAAGGAAAAAAGTTTTTGGAAATTTAATAAATTTCTACCAGATTTCAGCAAGGTGAGCACAAGATTGTAGCATACATACAAAACTTTAATATATGAGAACTTACAACATATCTAGAATATGTTAGATGATACAGATGTGCATTTAACATATGTAACAATACTTCCACACTGAAACCTATCTATCTTATGGAACAGATCTTTGGTTTATCATTAAAATGTACCCACAAACAAAATATTATCTCTTCTATCTAAAATCCTTCAAAAACAGTAAAATTACAGTTCTCTAAAGAATATGACAAATGAATTCACTTACACAATCGCCCCTCTCGAGGATCTATAAACCTCTCTTCCCTCCTCTCAAAAGTTAAGATGGCATTAGACTGGATAGTGATCTCCTCCCGCAGCTGACCCTCAGAGACGGCCTGGGCAATCTCGACTACAGTTTTGTTCCTGTCTCTTATCTCACGCCGGCGCCTTCCAAATGCATTGTATCCTCGACAATTCACCTGCATCAATTGAAAATACAATAAATTTATCTATTTCTTTATTTTATTTTTAATTATAAGTTTCATATGCTATAGTAGCACTTATTATAGGGTTTAATGGTACTTTGATACCTTTGGCAATAAAATAAAAAAACAAAACATGAAAATAAAATATTTTATGCTTGAAACCGGCTTTTTTTTTTTTTAATTTACTTTTATTAAAATAATTTAGGCTATGTAAAATTATAATTGAGATTATCTTTAGAGTTAAACAATAATCTTGAATAAAATAATAATTTCTTTTGATGTAATTAACAACTTTTGTTAAACTTTATATTCTTTAGTTTCTTCCGAGTATTATTTAAAATATATATATTCTGACAATTTATATAAATTCATATATTTTTCTTATTCCTTAAAATAAAAAAATCAATATTTTTAATATAGGAATGTTTTTTCCATATCGTTGTTAAACCAAAATTAATTGTCAGCAGTTCTCAAAATGTGATGTTTTTAATTTTTGAAGATACTTTTTCCTAAACTAAATTTTGATTTGCGTAAATTAACATATTTACAAATTTACAATAACAAATATTTACCAAAAAGATGCTAGTTAGCAAATACAAATATACATAAGAAAACATTTGCTGCTGTGAGGTAGACAGAAGTGACACCCACAGGTAACCTCAAAGCTCAGCCCAACCTTGAATAATAATGAATGGTTTGCTTTTGTTTCAAACCTGACCTAAACTGTTTGGAATTCCAGTTGATTCTATCATGAGAACCAGATGGCATCATTGAATCAATTTTCATTGATTGTTTAAATTCAAAATGGCATTTAAATAATGATTAAATGGGATTGTGAAAATTAACTAATTTTTTTTTTCAATATTTCCTTCGAATTTTAAGGTTCAGATGTTATAGTTGAATCTAGTAGTAATAGCTCTATATTTTAAAAATAATAATTAAGATCATTATTTATCATTAGCTATTTTCTTTTATAACGAAAATTTTATTTTTGAAAAAAGACAAGTTAATATTAATTTGGCTGGATTTATTCAAGGTTTTTTTTTTTTTTTTTTTTTTTTATAACTAAATACAAGCATAGGCAACATTTTTAGAAAAGGTGAAGTAAAGTAAATATATTTGAGAAACTAAGAGAAAAAAAAATTGGTCGCCATTTCAAGATATCTGAATAAACGTGAATTTTATTTACAGAATGACTATCATATAAACCTTATAAGGTGAATAAATTTCAATGTTAACTTCTTTTGTCATCCAAAGGTAATTAACTCTTTCATTCAGATCAACTGATAAGATATTTGATTCATTGTGGGAGGTCACAGATTGAGTTATTGCTCGTTTATCCGGATAGACCTTTTTCTTCTAGTAGTAGGTATAATTGGTCAAGGAAACACTATTTTAGAATTTATTATATGATTAAAGAAGTATTCTGAACTAATCCAGTCCCGGTGCTAAATCGATTCTATTGTTTGCATGAATAAAAATTTTCAAATTAAATTTTTTTAAAATTTGTATCTCACTTTTATTTATTTATTTCTTTTTTTAGATATTTTAATTTCTTCTGTTATTAATTTCTCAATCATTTATAAATAGCTTACGTGCCGTTTATTTATTATAATTATAGTTATCTTAAAATTATTTAATCATACTGTGTTAAGTCATTTTTCAATCATAGTGAATGTTATTACTAAAAAGTAAGCATAACTATAATTTAATAGCATTGTGAACAATGGAGTATATAAAGATAATAATAAAATAAAAATGGGAAGGGAATCACTTACAGGTTGACACTTTCCAAAGCAGACTCTGATGTTACACTGGAAGCGAATGTTATCACTACTCGGGAACTTGAAAGCATTGAAGTTGGCCATCAGTGATTGCGTTTCAGGATTGTAATCCCACTCGCCAAATATTGACGGGTCGGTTGCACAGCCATTTTCATCAGTTACTTCATATTCATTTTCTACTGTGTCCTCCATTGTTTTAGCAACACAGCTTCGGGCAAATCCTCCATAAATTGCTATAGAACAGAGAATAAGAAATCTTTTTAGAAAATTTAACTAATTAAATTATTTAGAATTATTTAATTTTGTGATGTAAAAAATGTTACTTTTGAATGAATTATTCAAGCATATTGAGTAAAACTCTATTTCTGGTATTAAAACCCATTCAATACTTTTGTCATTGATGGATTGTGGAAAATGTGAAAAAAATAATAAAACTTTTTTTTTTCTCCATTAAGATATTTAAGTATTGTAATAATTGGATTTATCAAATTAAAATTTAAAGCAAATGTGAAATTGAAATATTGTGAACAGCACCGCTTTGTACATTTTTAAACAAATATAACTTATAAAAATAAATGTAACTACATGAAACAAAATTTATAAAGTAATAAAAACATAGTAATCCATTCATTATTTGAGGTGGAGCTGAATTCATTACATTAATAATATGGTTTATAAAACATCTCTGGAATACCTTTTTGTTTTTAATAGATTTATGAAAACTGAATTGTAATAATTGTCAATAAAATCTGAGTATTATTATTGTACTAAAGAAATAGAATTTTATTTAGCTTACTTGATGGCTGGACCTCAACCTGAAGCATAAGATTGTCACCGATCTCAGCTGAATTAATTTCTTGACCCGAGTGAGTAACAATGCGCATGAAGCAAGTTGGTGGAGGACCAGTGTTGGCAATGGTTCCTGCTGTTGTCAACATGGAAACATTGAACCCAAGTGTCACATTCTGTTCTCCAGTAGTATAAACACATTTAATGTGGTATGCTTGAGTTTTGAAGGTCACTAACATTGGGTGCTTTTGTATGACTAGAACAAAACTTGCCTGTCCCTGAAAAAATACCAAAAGATGCTCAAAAAAACAAATTTCATTTTATTAAGTAACTGCTCTCAGAAATAGCCAATAAAAACAAAAAGAAAATTAAATATCTCCCTAGAAATTAAATTCAAACATTTTTGAAAATCATAATATATAAAATACAAAATTAGATATACTTACATTGACATGGATAAGACCACAAGTTCCAAAATTGACTTTGAAAATTTCTGTTCGTACTGGTGAGTCGTTTGGAACAGAAAGGACACGTCGACACTTCTCATCTTTGCTATGACCTTTGACATAAAGGACTCCATTGAATCCCTTTTCTTCAATGTGAATCTCAACTTGAACACCGTCAGACAGGCAGCTGACAATCATTTCGGGTTGAGGGAAGTCCGTTTTAGCAGTAACTGGCGGCTCTGCAAAGATTATTATATTGTATTATATTATATATTGAATTATATTATATTTATTATACTATAACATTATGTTATAGTTTTATCATGGTTAAATTGGTCGTCTTAATTAGTATTTCAAATAATAACTTCAATACACTGAGGTTAAGGTAGAACGATGTAACCCTCAATTTTAAAAACTTGGATGTTTGCATCATTCGTCTCTAAAAGATCAGGAATATTTATATATGGGTAAAATGTTGTCTGAGGGTTAACACCTTTGATATATTTGTATGTATGAGATACTGTGTGAGTTGATATTCTTTATATATGGAAGATAAGTAATACACATCACACCTGTCAAAGAATAAAGGTACAACTCAAAATTTGAAATTGTTAAAAAAACCTCGAAACGTCATAATACTATCCTATTATCATTAATAAAATGTAAGAATATCAGTTCACACACTACCTTATACAATTTGTATTTGTTTATGAAATTAATAATCAATAAAATTAACAATAATATTGTTTCCTTAATGATTATAGTTATTATAGATTAGAGTTGTTAGTAAACAATTTAGTTAGCTGAAAAGAAATTATCAATTTATAAAAGATGTTAGTAACAAAACAGTAAACCTAAGATGGCATCATAAGTTTTTTTTTGTAGCCTATAATTTAGAAAAATCTTATTAACTTATAAACTGAGATGAAAACTCTTTGATATAATTGTGGGTAACTATATTAGTCTTATCACCGTAATTAGAGAGCGGCTACACAAGACGGAGCAACCTGGAAAAGGCTCATTGGGGTCTGGGCCCAGATCGGATTGTAGCACCAAAATAAGTAAATATTAGTCAACAAACTAAACTGAGAGCTTAACAGAAAATTATTTTCCTAATCCTTATTGTATCATCACCAAAAAGTTAATTTCTTCTTGGGAAAAAAAGCTTTTGGAAATATTTTTAAAACTTATATTTTACCAATGATATATTTCTTTGTAAATATGACCAACATAATAAACGGCATAGAAAATTGATCACTGAATAAATATTTTTGTAGGATGAAAATTTCCAAAGCTGCATCTTCATCAGTTCATATTATATTTATAAAATCGAAAGCCTTAAAATTAAATATTAAAATTTTCCTATGAAAATTTTTTCCGAAGCCGCAGACCACAGCATTTCAGAGCCTAATTACTTGCATTACCCTAACTGAAAATGGGCTTCGATATATGTCTTCTTTTTTATAATTTAGAAGATATAGAAAAAATATAAAATAAAATGGATTAAACACTTGATAGAACTTGAAATCTAACTACTTAATTGCAATTAATAATAGACAGTAGTAAAAAAAGTTCACAGATTCACTGATTGTTTAGAAAAGTAAAAGTCATCCAGAAAATGCTTACAGTAGATTAGAAGAAATAAAGAAAATGTAAAAAAACAAAACAAGAGATATAGAGATGAAGCTTGAAAGAAGTTTGAAAGGAGATGAACAAATCTGATTTAGTATCAGTTTTTTAAAGTTTGCTCCAGCCACTTACTGCAAATAACTTCTGGATCTCCTATATTTCCTTTAATGCATTGGCAAACGGGGATATGACTAGTTGTATTGCAGAATGCATTTATACCGCACACTTTCTCAGCACATGGATCTTCACAAGTCTTTGTCTTACTGTTACAATATTGACTGTCTAAGCAGTCATCATCTGTTGTACATCCTGGGCCTACTGTATCATAGCGATAGTAATAGAATTTTATAATTTCATAAAAATAAAAAAAAAGTAAAAGTGGTTTATCTATTAAATTTTAATTATTCAATGGATTCAAATTATTAAAAATGTTTTTTTATTTTGATTTGTCTATTGTAGATTAGTAATATGCAATTCTTGTTTACCTGGAAGACAGTTTCCATTTATATCCAAATGATAGCCAAGATCTGTCCTGCAGATGCAGTTACCACGTTCATCAACAATGAGACCCTTCTCAAGATCACAGACACACCGACCTTTTTCATCTATTTTCAATCCTTTCTCGGGTGGGCATCGCTCACACTCATCATTTAAATTAAGTCCAGTTCCAGGTGGACATACACATTCGCCGTCCTCATTTCGAACAAATCCTTTGTCAGCTGGGCATTCACTTACTGCAGAAAAATAATATTAAATTTTAGTTTATAAGTAATAACACCTTGTTATTAAATCATGAAATACATAAATATTCTATTAAAGTTTCTTGAAATTAATTAATGGAAGGATTATAGCATAAACAATAAACAAAACAAAAAGAGAATAAAATAGTTTATAATCACCAGGAACACATTCTACAGCTGCGTTTCCATAGTATCCAGGAAGACATTCGCATATCATAGTTCTGACCGGGTAAGTATCAAACACTTTACATTCACTATTTATTCCACAGGGCTGAGTAGCATTACAAGGGTTCACACATTCTTGATTGATACAGGCTGTCTGTGTAGGGCAATCTTGGTCTTCCTTACATTTCACGTCAACTGTAAATTTAAAGTTGGTAAGAATTTCTAAAATAATTCTGATTTTACTTAACAAAAAATATAAATAACAATACCTGGAGTGCAACCTTTCCTAATGTCACCAATGAAACCTGGAGGGCATTTACAATCGACAACATGATTGAATACAGTGCACTCGCCTGGAGGTAAGCAAGGATCGCTGTCTTCACAAGGCGATTTGCAGTGTGAGTTTATACATGCTTTGTCAGAAGGACAGTCTGAATTGGTTTCACACTCAACATGAATGCAGCCAACATGTGGGTCACCAGTGAGTCCTGGAGGGCATTCACATAATGCAGTATGGTGGGAGCCATAGCAAATAGCTCCTGTCCCACAAGAACTTCCATCAGGCGAACAAGCTGGTACACATTCTCTGTTCAAACAGGCTTGTTGGCTGGGACAATCTGTATTGCTTCGGCAACCAGCTAAAATAAAAATAAATTAATAGTTTATATACTTACATAAGAGTTGATTCATTTAATGCTCACCAGCATGCTATGGTGCATACTAAAATGGTTCACTAAATAGTTTTAATAAAAATTAGGAAGGCATTCCTACCTTTTTGACATTCGATTTCAGCATTTCCATCATAACCTGGAAGACAGGAGCATACAGGTTTATGATCTCGCACTCTACAATCAGCATTTGGTCCACAATTGCAGGGATTTTTGCATATGGCATTAATGCAGGCTCTGTCTGAAGGACAGTCAGAGTCAGAAATACATTCTCCTATAGCGACTACTGGTGGAGTTGCCTTGCATACACCACTGCCACTGCTTATATATCCTGGAGGACATTCACATATCATTGTTCTGACTGGCAATGTTTTAATAGCTTCACATAAAGCAGGTTTTTGACATGGTTCCATCTCTTGGCATGGGTCTTTGCACTGTTGGTTGAAGCAAGCATAGAATGACGGACAGTCTCCATCAACTCTACATTCTGGTTCGACCTTGAGCCTACAAGATGTATAGGGATTGCCTTCATATTCTGGTGGACAACGGCACAATGGAAGGTGGTTCTGGACAAAACATTCAGCTCTTGGAGCACAAGGCTGGTCATATATGCATGGATTTATACATTGTGCATTTATGCAAGCTCGATCATTTGGACAGTCGGAATTGGAGCGACAGCCAACAACAAGGCAGCGATCATATGGATTTCCTCTGTAACCACTAAGGCAGCGACATTCTGGTCTGGTTCCGACTGGATAGCATTCAGCATTAGGCCCACATGGGTCTTCCACTACACAAGGATTGATGCAATTTCCATTTATACAAGCTTTTCCTGATCCACATTCTGAATCAATACGGCACCCAACTGAAAGACAAAACGATCAAAACAATCCCAGATCTGTGTTAATGTATTAATAAATATTTAGAAGTAAATTCTTTGAATGACAAACCTGCTCTACACCCAACATTTGGATTTCCATCATACCCAGAGATACAAGAACATATTGGCCTGTGGTTCATAATTAAACATTCAGCATTTGGACCACAATTGCAAGGGTTTCGACACATTCGATTGATACAAGTTTCATTAGAGGAACACTCATTATCAGAAACACAGCCTGGTGGTGATGGTACTATCACTAAAAAATTAAACATAATTTCATGAAAAGAACAATGAAATAATTACTTATTAATTTTAATTGACTAATTTCTTACCTGGCTTGCATTCACCATCATTGTCTGGAACCCAACCCTCCGGACAGGTACACACCATTGTTCTAACAGGTGTAGAATCAAAAACACTGCACATAGAAGAGGGTGTGCATGGTGATAGTTCGACACAAGGGTTCAAGCATTTATTGTTTATACAGGCCTGTTGGCTTGGGCAGTCGACATCTTTCTCGCATTCAACAGTTGGAATAGAAACAGGTGGAATCCTTTGACAATATGAAAGTGGATCACCAAGAGGCATCCAATCTGGGCACCTACAGCTGGCCTGATGATTTCGAACATAACAGATAGCATTATGGGCACAAGGAGGGTTAATTTGATCTTCACAGGGGTTGACGCAGTGATGATCTCTGCATAATCTGTCCTGGCTGCAGTCACTATCGACAGAGCATTCTATCCTTTCACACCGAAGGAGTGGGTTCCCTCTATAGCCAACATTACATTTGCATTGTGCAGCATGTTTGGCACCATAACACTCTGAATTTATTCCACAAGGATCACCAAGAATGCATGGATTTATACATTCACTATTATAGCAGATTTTATCGTCACTACATTCACTTTCTGATTCACACCCAACTGTTAAAAATAAACAAAAATATTAACAAATATTTTATTTAATCTTTAAATTTGAGATGTTTTTTGTTGGAGGAGTTGGTTGAGGGGTGTGGTTGGTGAATGGCACTGAGTGATCAGTGATTGAACGCACCTCCCAACCAACTTCTACAATTAGTTATTCAATCAACTATATTTCCACCATTTTAAACATATATCCAATTCAATATATTTGTGATGATATATCAACATAACTTTTATGAAACTGCTCATTGATTGATTTAATAAAATTTGGTATTTTAATGCTGGTAATTTTTACTGTTATTAGAATCATTCTAGAAAGGCTGTTAAAAAAACAGATCATATACAGTAAAAATGGATCATAAATAGTAAAAACTATTTATTAGAAAATGACATTTTGACCCACTTTCTAGGTCTTCATCAGGGCTAAATAAACAAGATACAAAAATAAAAAATGGAAATTTTAATCTATTATTGTTAATAGTCAGTTTTATTAATAAGCACCCTTAATATAATATTAACTAATTTATTTTTAGTTATTATTATTACTCTATCAGTTTAATCTTTTAATCTAATAACATTTTACAAAGTCATCACTGTTTTCATTTTTTCTCATTATGTCTTTTTAATTATTTACTTTGTCAATTTTAATATCATTTTAATATATACTGTATATATCATTATTTATTTTTGTATCTTGATTATTTAGTTCTGATGAAGACCTGCAAAGAGGGTCGAAATGTTGCACAGTGGTGCCAATAGCTAATCTAGGAGGGAAAAATTCAATGATCATAATTTTCCGTTGGAAATCACATGTTCGCCACAAATAAATAAAAATAAACCTTTGGTGGTTTTTAATTAATTAATAAAAATATTTTATGGCAAACAATTAAAATTAAATTTTAAAATTATAATTTCAAAGAAATAGCATGACATAACATTAATAAAAAGAAATACAATATGGACATATTCAAATTAATTTAAAATATTTCCTCATCCTCAGGAACGACATCTTTAGAAAAGTTACTCTCCGACTAAAGTCCATTATAATCGCTTTACGACAAGTCGGAAAGTAATGAACCAAGCGCTTCTGCAAACCGAATCCAAGGGCCCAGAATTACTAGGGTGGGCAAAGGGGTGACAGAATTAAGATGGTGACAAATTTCAAGTGTAATTTTATTTTTAGGTCAAGTAAAAAATATTTTTTACTGCTTTTTGATTGATTTTTTTTTGTTTATTTTGACCTTATCACTGTCAATAAAATGAGTTAATGTTATGGAATGGTGTTTAATTTGAAAAGTATTGCATTAAATACAGTTGACTTTCATTGACTTTTTTTAAGCCTTTTACTTAACATACAATCAACAATTGCTGCAAGGCTTCTTCTGGACTCTAACCTCTTTGATTTTTTGATCTATGATCATTTAAAATTTTCATAATTTTTGTCACTGTTAATTGTGATTGTAGGTAACCACAGGTTTACTTATTTTCGCATCACGTTGATTGGAGTTATGAAATACAACCTGTTCTGCAACAGCTATTCCTTCAGAATTTGACTGCAGTTCTTTCCGCTTCTTAGTTTTTTGAAGCAAGCAAACAAATTTTTTTCAGTCTTCCTGGTCCCATGAAACCTCAATAAGACCGGTGGCTCCCCATCAGATAGTCCAGAAAATTTGTTTCAAGAAGCCATCTATCTCATAAAAGCCGATTTCTTTCTCTGAATATTTTTTAAGCTCTGAATATTTATACTTTCTCTGAATATTTTTTAAGCTCTGAATATTTTGTATATTAATGGGGTTACATTGTCTTTCAAATCTATATAAGTCTTATAATCTAATACATCAATTTTGTGAGTATATATAATTTCCATGAGAAGAAAATTTTTCCCACAGTTCTAAACATGTTAGCCTAGAAAGTTTGTTCGATTAAAAAAAAACTGCTTAGTGCAAAACTGCACAAAATTTGATGATCATTTCTTGAAAAAATGTACAAAAATGCTACAAACTGAAAAAGAAAAATTTGCCCTCGGATAACCGGAAGCATATTCCACATATTATAGAAGAATTGCTTATCTATTTCAAATCTTTGATCATAGCCATTTTTGAAAACCATTGTAATCAATATTAAATTGGTAGAAGCTATATTAATCTAGTGAGAAAGGAACATAGTTATCTGATTTAGTAGAAGCCATCTTGAGCTATAACACACTGGCACTAGTTACAACTACAAATGACTGTGGACCTGCTTGTTCATGCCTGACAAAACTCTACAGCGAGAGCATAATCAAACTATGAGATTATACTAGTGCACTTTTTTTGTCACCAACTATTTATAGAAAGGATGCTTTATTACATTTATCATATTTTTCAAGTTGTTTTTGTCCTCCTAGATCGTCTATCGGCCCCATCGTGTGTCGGTTTCTAATAAATAGTTTTTACTATTTATGATTAATTTTTTTGACTGCCTCTCATCTCATTCCTTCATATAATTTTTATGGTCAATTATTAATTATTGAACATTTCAAATTATGTGTCAGAATAATTTTAGAAGTCATACTTCTTTAATATCTTAAGCCAAATTTCCCAAAGTTACATATAAAAAAAAAATCTAACCTTTGATGCAACCGATTTGTGGGTTGCCAGAATAACCAGGTTTGCAATAGCAAATTGGATAGTGATTGTTCACCTTACACTCTGCATTAAGCCCACAGTTGCAAGGACTTACACATAGTTTGTTAACACAGGCTTCTCGAGGTGTACAATCAGAATGGGATGAACAACCAACCGTTGATTCAGCAGCTGTGGAAATTTTAATTTTATCATTAGTTTCCTATTGTATAAACATGTTAGCCATATGGGAATGGCTGTTTGAGGTTAGTTTTCCAATTGTCGTCAAACAATAAAAATAAAATTAGAAGATTTTCAATAAGATAATCTCTAAAATACATGGAATGTAAAATTTGCCTAAATGAGCAAATACTAAATTAAAATAATGATTTGATGTTATTGCTTCAAAATGAATTCATGCTTACGAGGAATGCATTGAGTAGATGGATTTCCCTGGAATCCAGCTGGGCAACGACAAATAGGTTGGTGATCATCAGTGTGGCAGAAAGCACCAGGAGCACAGGGTGAATCATGGGTACATGGATTGACGCATAGTTGGTTCTGACATCTTTTATTAACAGGACATTCATCATTATGAGTGCATTCAGGTACTGGATGGAAAGGTATTACACTAACAGCATGGTCTGCAAAAGAAAAAAATAAATATATTTAAAGAACAATCCTATTAAGTTTTAAAGATTAAAAAAGTAACCTAATTTGTATTAGTTGTAAATATTACCTGGATTACACTCAATATGTGGATTGCCTGTATACCCTCTTGGACAGGTACAAACAGATTGGTGGCGTGTGGATTGGCAAAGAGCATTGAGCCCACATGGATCAATACGACATGCTTCAACACACGAACCACGTGCACAACGCTCTGGATCACGACATTCAGAATCTGTTCGACATTCTTCAGTAGTTTTAACTGAAAATTTTTATTTATAATCATCATTTAAATGATAGACAATCATGATTTTATTAAGAAATACAAAAATAAAATAAATAAATTATGATTATTTCATGTTTTTCACCTTAAGTACTTATGTGACTTTTAATCGCTTAGTTGTATTTGATTATTTATTTTGTTAATAATATTTCTATTTGTATAAGAATTATTAGTTGTTTTTTTTAATTTTAAAAATTTACTTTTTTAATAGCATTTGAATTTTAGTTGTAATAATTGACCGTACGTACTTATTGGACGACAGTGACCATCAATTGAAGCAATTGTGTCAGGTGGACAGACACACAAGACTGTTCTCATTGGTAGAGTGTCCTGGACACGGCATTCTTGATCAAAGGCACACACAGCTGGTAGTGAGCATGGGTCCTGGCATTTCCGGTTGATACACCCTGTCTTCGATGGGCAGTCAGAATCTTGGGTGCATTCAGCATGGGCACGATAATCAACTAAGAAGAGAACATATCACAAAGATCATGAATTATTGATATAGAACTAATTATTCACAATGTCACAATGCCTTTAACAGGGCTAGAAGCCTTAAAAATATATTGTAATTATAACAGTTTTGCCACCATAATAATCTCCTATTGTACACAATAAGGATAAAAAAAAAATGTTATTTGGAGAAAAAATATTTCGTATACTTCCTGAGAAGTATGCTAAATGGCATTTAAGGCTTTTTCAAAAAATGACAATGATATCTAAAGGATAAAAAATTTTAATTTTATTTAAACAAAAACATCAACATTGTACAATATATAAGTAAATAAGATAATTTATAAAATTATTGTAAAGCAAAGAAAAAAAAGTGTGATACCAACCTGTGCATTCCACATAGGGGTCCCCTTGGGTTCCTGGTTCACAAATGCATTTGTGCTGATGACTACGTGCTATACACGTTGCTCGTGTTCCACAAATATTAGATTCACAGACTGGACGACAGACACGATTTAGTCTGTCACATGCTTCATGATCAGCACAATCCTCATTGTATTGGCAAACAACTGTGACACAAGAAACATGAGGGTCACCCTGTGTTCCTAGTGGGCAGATGCATTGTGCACTATGTGCTACTGCTCTGCATTCAGCACCACGCCCACAAGATGATTCACGACAAGGTGACAAGCAGTTACCTGATATACAGGCCTTGTCATACAAACAGTCAGAATCTATCCTGCATTCAGCTGTAAAACAGAAATAAAAATATTTATAAAATTGATTAATCAAGAATTATAAAATTAATAATTCTTATTACATTTGGATTCTAAAAGAAAGTCAATTTCTGAGAATTGCAAAAACATATATAAATAAATCTGTATGTCCATCATTAAACTCAGAATAACCAGTAGTGTGATAAATAAAAATGGTGTCCATAATAATTGATAATAATAAGTGTGATATTTACGTTTGTAACAGTGACTCTGAGGATCACCAGCCCACCCTTGAGGACATGAGCAGGTTGGTCTATGCTGTAGTGTTGTACATTCTGCAGTAGAACTGCAAGGGTTAGATGTCACACACGGGTTCTGGCAACGTTGATTTATGCAAGCCAATTGGGAAGCACATTCTGAATCAGATTTACATTCAGGTGATGTGTCAAGAGCTGGAATTCAACATAGTTTTATATTATAAGAGTTCTTTGGAAAAAAAAAAAAAAAAAAACCTAATAAGAAAATCTTCATTTATAACAAATGACATTCAAACATACTTTTGTAACAGTTGGTGTAAGGATTTCCAGCAAGTCCTTCAGGGCAGTGGCAAGAGACTTTGTGGTTATCAGGACGACATTCTGCATTATTTCCACACGGAGATGAAACCGTACATGGATTAACGCATTCACGGTTGATACATGATTCAGTATCAGAACATTGCGAATCAGATGAACATTTTGGTTGAAGGCTTTCTTCTGTAAATCAGAGATAAATAGTAAGAAAATAGAGTTTGTTTCGCAAGTAATTGTTTAGAAATCCTAAAACTAAACATAAACAAGGTCATTAAGTGTGTTGCTGTAATTTGGTAGGTTAATATTATTATAGAATTAAGGATAATTTCATTTAGGTGATAGTGAGGCTTAGCTGCTGTTTTAAACCTGCAATCATAAAAATAAATATAGAAAAAACAAAAATTGTAAATGTATTTTATTAAGTCTTGCCAAAAATTTGAGAGCAAAAATGTACTGATGGTTCTACCTGGTTTACACTGAACATCAGCATCGCCGATATACCCTGGCAAGCAGTGACAGGACATAGTTCGTAGAGGCAAGGTGTCGACTACTCTACACTCAGCATTGGTTCCACATGGGTTCGTTTCAGTGCATGGATTTTTACATTCACCGCTAAAGCAGGCTAGTTTACTTGCACAATCAGCATCCATTTTACATTTCGTAGTGTCAACCATAGGAGCTAAAATATTAGTTATTATGGCCATTATAAATATTATATTATTACAAAAAAAAATAATAATAATGTTTATGAATAATGCTAGGAATAGTTATGAATTTACTTGCATGAATTATTTTAATGTCTTCTAATCTCCTTTTAAGAAATTTAATAAACATGTTTTAATAATTTATTTTAGATCGACTACGTTCAATGCAAAATTAAAAGTTAATACAAAATCTTAGTCCTATTAATAGTTAATAAACCATATAATAAACTTATTTTAAGAGGTAGGAAATAGTAGTAATAATAGTATGTAAAATGAACTAAGCCTATCACTCCAGCCTAGTTGACAAATATACAAATCATTGACCAAGATAAGATTTAAACAGATTACAGAAAGAAAACTGGGATAATTAATGGATACTGATAAAAAAATCAAATTATTTTCACGTTCATCACGCATTTCGCATATACATTAAAGTAAAATTAGAATCATTGATTAATAATACCTATAGTACAAGATTGGTGTGGATTTCCTGAATATCCAGGAGGACATCTGCAAGTAGGCTGATGCCCAGTAACAGTGCATATAGCACCTGGAGCACAATCACATGGATCGACACACTTGAGGTTTCTACAGGCTAGGTAAGATGGGCAGTCTACATCCTGAGTACACTGCGGTGTCTCACAACTGACAAATGGGTTGCCAAGAGAGCCAGGTGGACAAAGACATCTTCCTTTTCCTCCTTCTGGTTCACAATAGGCACCAATACCGCACTTTGTCAGCCGGCATGGGTCCATACATTGCTTATTGACACAAGATTCAGTTACTGGACACTCTGAGTCAGTTCGACAGCCAACTGAAAGGTTTAGATCGTTTAATAATTTGTTTAAAAATTAATGTAGACTATATCCATCATTGATTATCATCACAAAATTCTGTCATGGCTTAACCTTAATTTACTATTTAAAAGAATGGCAATAAGATTTTTTTTTTTTAATGACATTAGTTACAAAATTTGTATTCATAAATAGAATATGAATTTCTTTCAGTTGTTATAAGTTAATGAAAGTAAAAAATATTAATATAAAATTAAAAGAAGCTTTAATGTATTTTTATTTCAATTGTACAAAACAGGTAGTAAACCAGATATTTCTTACTGTCATAACACTGGGTGTGAGCATTTCCTGAAAGTCCATCTCGACAAACACAGATAGGACGATGCATAATAACACTGCATACAGCATTGTAAGCACATACGCTCGTTGTTGCAGCTTGACAAGGATCTTTGCACATTTGGTTTATACAGGCTTTGTCATTTCTGCATTGATGGTCAGTGGTACATTCAGGTGGAGGAGGTGTAGCTGAAGAATATAATTTTTTATTTTTATTTTGTCAATGCTAAAAAATATTAAACTAGAATAAATTGAAAAGTATAAAAAAAAAGTTACGTTGGAAAAGCTGGCAAGAAAGTCTTGGTTCGCCTGTATAGTCAGGAGGACAAGAGCATATAGCTTTATGGTTGACTGCTTGACATATTGCGTTGATACCACAAGCATCAGTACATGGATCTTGACATTTTTGTGCAAAACAGGCTTTGTCTCTGGGGCAATCTTGGTTTATGACACATTCAGGATAGACACAGGTCGCAATTCCGTTCTGAACACGGCATTGGCCATTGACAGCACATGGTGATGGGTTACATGGATCTTTTGGAGGAGCTGAAAAAATTAAAAAGATTATTTAATAAACATTAATTCATTTATATTAAATTTAAATCTTATTCTTGCTAATGAAAAATCTGCTATTCAATACTAAAATGCAACTATGAAGAATATTACATATTTTTATTAGAAATTTAAATACTTGTATTTTAAAAAATCGTCAAATGAATATACTAAATTATGCTTTAAATATCTTACATTGTCACTTCACTTTTTTACTGATTCTTTAGTATGTCCTTTATTTTTATTTTTTATTATAATTCAATTTTGAATGTTTTTCAGCTTGAACATTTAAGTCAAAATAGTAATTTTTTTTTTACACTCCTTATCTAGTTTTTCATGACTATTAAAAAATACTACAAAAATTGAAACTGTATTTATTCATTTTAATTTAAAAATATTCTTTACCTGGTGCCTCTCTGCATTCGGAGAATGGATCACCAATATAGTTGGGAGGACAGGAGCAAATAGGTGAGTGATTAAGTACTTGGCATCGAGCTTCGAAGCCACAGACTCCAGGACATGGATCAATGCACTTGTTGGAAACGCATGCTCTGTTCCTTGGACAATCAGAGCTAATAGTACATTCAGGTTTACAGCCATCTGTAGGTGTCCCACTAAACCCAGGAAGACATTCGCAGAGGGCAATACCATCAGAATTTGTGCAGCGTGCGTTAGGGCCACATGGTGAGTACCAGCAAGGGTCATCATCCTTGGGTTCTGTAACAAACAGTTTAGAGTAATTTATGAAATGTATAAATAAAGCAAGCATAGTCTAGAAGAAATGTGAATTTCTCAAGGCATAATTAAACTTGTTTATCTGATTATAGAATATTATTAAAATATGGAAGATTGGTATGTATACTTGAGTGTACCACACACTACACGCAGGGTGGGATTTACCACTAAACCCTTGCCTAAGGGTACACAATACTAGGGAGCGCACACTAAAATATATTTGTTTAATTAACAAACAAAAATGTTCTTATCGAGCTATGGAAAAAGTCTTTTAAAGTTATAAGTGATGTTCTTATGCTATAGAATTGAAATTTACATCATAAAGATTATTTTCTTGAGGAAAAATGAAAGACAGACTGCCCTCCTATTCCCCTCTAATGACATGAAGAGGGGCGGCAAAATTTCTTGGACCTAGGAGCATCTAAACTTTAAATCCAGCCCTGACCATATGCCCCACAAAACTCAGACCTCAGCCTTAGTATCTCTTAGAAGCACAGACGTCGCTATGGGAGAGATTAGGGGTGTCACCCCTCCAATAATTTGAAAACCCAGAATTTGAGATTTGAGAAACTACTTCAAACTGCAAAATTTGTGGTAAAACATTTTATTCAAAGAATTACAAAAATTTAAAACAAATACTAATGCCTTTTAATTTAAGAAATAGGGATTTTATCACTACATTGTTGTATTTTAATAAAAAAGAAAATTATTACTGAAAATTTTTTAATTTTGACTATTTTTGTGAGGATGTTATTGGCTTTTCAGGTGTTATTGATAGGAAGCAGAATTTCAGAAGGAATAAAATGACAATTGAAATGTCAAAATGGACTTGGAACTATTGTTCATTAAAATATTGATATTGCTTACCACAAAAAAAAACTATAACTTTATTAACATTTCGCTACCTTGGTTTGACAAGATTATAACTGGCATTTTTGGCTAAAATTAGATTATAGTTGATTCTGACTCTTCTTTGTCTAATGAACAGGAGAAACTAACTCTATTTGCGATCTGTTGAGAAATAGCCGTTTTTATTTTTTTTTATTTAAGACTAAATTTCTACATATTTTATATAAAATCAGACATATTTTACTAAACTAACTTCAAAAGTTAAATTAAAACCATTCAAAATAATGAGGAGAAAATTGATAAATTTTATTTATAACGAAAACGTTCAAACTCATTTTTCTTAAAATTAAGGTAAGAGCAGTTAGAACCCTATTAAACCAAGGTACCTAGAGATTTGCCAATAAACCCTCCTCCCCCCAGCATATTACTAGGAACTAAAGAAATGATTAATTAAATAACTTTAAAAATAAAAAAAATTAAAAGGAATGAAGAAAAATCAATACTGAATGAATTACTAAAAACCCTATCAAAATACTAACATTTATTATTAAAAATACTTATTACTAAAGACCAGATTTGTATGCAAATGCATATTTTTTCTGATACATTTTTCAATGAAAATGATAGAATATCTTTACAAGTCAATACATTTGGTGCAGATATATTAAATTTGATTGCGCATATTTTTGCATATTTGATGGATGGGTTATTGCATATTTGGCCAACAATTTTGTTAAAATAATTTTTCTGACAATTAAATAGAAAATAAATAATTAAACTATTTTCTGATAGACGTTCTTAATAATTAATAAAAACAATGTACTCTAAAATTATTCTAGATTACTATAAAAATAGTAATCGTAGTAAAGATTAAGGTCATAGATAACGAATTCAAGTTGGTGTTGTGATCACAACTGCACTGAACATGTAGTTAAAAATAATTTTAAGTATTTAATTGTATTTCAAAACAAAAATTAAAAGATCAAATATGTATTTGTATAGAAAATAATATTTAGCATCATAATTTTGATAACTTTTCTAAAGCCTTTACTTCCACCCGGAAAGTACTCACTTTCTTCAACAACGCAAAAAATATCCTCCTGGCCTTCTTTGGAATTTCAAATTCTATTCTGATCAGTAAGTTTGTTGCTTCCGTAGTAAATTAACTATGTTTTAATTTTCTCACATAAACCAAAATGCCCAAGGCACTAGCATCATTTAGTTCCATGTTAAACAGTTGGAACTCTTTAAATTAAACAAAAATATTTTTTCCTGAAAAAAATATTTTTTGCAATTTGTGCAATAATAATTTGCGGTGTGTTTTCTGTTTTCAAATTGACCAATTCGTAAAGGCAGGTACGTGTATGAACTATTCTTGGAATTTTTTACAATAATTTGAGATCGGAATGTAACAATAGTTTATTGTTTGCTGTAGGGTTGCATGTGAAGATCAGGGGATTTTCTTACAGTTGGAGACCATTCCCAGAACTGTTTTCCGAATTTTTTCAAATCTAAAGACACTTTCAATGAAGTACTTTGTTTTACATTAGTTGCATCTGGTATTCCCTTATTTAATCATGGAAAATCTCCATTCGCAAAAAAAGTATTTTACAATTATTTGAATTTTTAAGAATTATTTAGTTATAAATAAATTTAATAATAAATAAAATTTTGTGAATAAATTTTTTTTTTCTATTTCTGTGTCTTCTTTTACTTATATTGTAAATTAAAATTAAACTTCTTAAAAAAAGCGATTTAGACAATAATTACAGCCCTTTGTTGATTTTTTGCACGTTTCTGACATTTATCATGCATATTTGAGGACTTTTTTACTGCAAATTCTATGGCATATTTTGTCCTTTTTTGCTTCATATAAATTTCGTCATTACTTATTACTAAGAACTAGAGAAAAATGAATTAAATTGCTTAACATAAAAAAATTAAATAAAGAAGGAAGAAAATCAAAATTAAATTAATAATGATTGAAACTTATTATTAACAATTTCATTAGAAACCTAAAAGAAAAACAAAACTTAATAGTAAGATAGAAAAAAAAATTAAACCAATATTTTTTATTTTATTATTTAATTTTTTTTAAAAGAAAATATTTCGGTTTTTGATATTCAAATTTTAATATCGGTATTACGATACATCAAAATAAAACTATCTGACAAAAATATCAATATATTTTTTAAAAAATTGTTGATATTTCAATATATATTGATACCGTTATCTATTGTGATATTTTTATAAATTTTAAATACAGAACTATTATCCTATTTTAGAATGCTTCAGAAGGGATGCATAATTTTTTGACCTATCTTAACTAAAAATTTAAAATATTGTGAACTTCTGGCTATTTTGATCCTTTGTAAATATTATTTCCAAGTCAATTGTAGCCCAACCAGAAATGAATTATAGCATTTCCACGTCAATTGCAACCTTTTCCATTTCAATTGTAACCCTTTTCAATTAAATTGTCACCTTTTCCATTTCAATTGTAAACCAATCGGACATGAATTAATTTTAATTTATTTATTATATTATTTACAAATAATTATTTTAATTACAATAATGGCTTTTGAAATAATTTTGCCATATTCTTCCGACATTTTTTTCGTTTATTAGATAATTGATATTAAGTGCTAATTTCAAGTAGTTTACATTTTTGTAAGAAAACAAAAATGTTTATTTATTTTAAAATATTTATTATATTTTTGAGGGAAGGAGATGGATTTCATGGACATGGTGAATTAGGATTTCAAGTAGCTAATGTCGAATTTTGTTCGGCCATAAGCGATTCTATTTAATTATTAGATTTCAAAATTCTTTGGTATAATTATCGTGATCGAAAATCCAGTTCAAAACATGGAATCAGAACCGTCCTAAACCTAACAAAGGATTCCTATATCATAGAAAACTTCAACAGTAACGGAAACGCGAAGTGCGCATGCTCGATAAAAAATTCAATTCAAAAGACGGAATCAGAACTTTCGAAAACCTAATAAACGATTCACTATATCATAGAAAACTTCAGTAACTTCAACAGTAATGGAAAATCAAAATTCACATGCGCGATCGAAACCCAATCAAAATAAAAACTTTTTAGAAAAAAAAAAAAAAAGACTTCAAAACTGTGCTCAATAATCACTAAAGAGATAGAAATAATTTTTCTTCCAAAAGTAAATTATTAAGTAGTAGTATTCCAAATCAATCTGAACAGTACAAGTTAATATTTTTTGAGGTCGGTGCCAAACCATTTAGAGTGGAGCACAACTAATTCAACTATTAACTTCTTTTAGGCTGTTCTCTTAAAAATTCTCAAGTTGTGGAGCGGCTTGGCACCGATATCAAAATATATAAACTTATTATCCAGGTTGATTTGGAATAGTTACATATGCTACTTTATAATTTACTTTTGTAAGAAAAATTATTTCTATCTCTTTAGTGATTATTGTGCACAGTTTTGAAGTCTTTTTTTTTTTTTTTCTAAAAAGTTTTTATTCATTTCTTTTCAGCGGTTCTTGTGTACCTTTTCGATGTATTTTATTTCAGTCACATTCATCAGTGGATAAACTTAACATACGAAAGGCATAGATAAGGCCTACTAAACACGCTGCTTCTATGAGACAGCAAAGATAAGCTGATGTATTTATTCAGTATAAAATTAAAACTGTGCGTTAATTTTCTTTCTTTTTTTTAAGTAGGTACCTATAGTTAATAATTGTTCATTGTGTGTCCCACCATTGGGAAAATGGCTGTTTTATCTATTTGAAAAGAAAAGACCCCAGATAGATTTAGAAATGTACCTGTAAAATAAACTGTTATAATTATCCCGAGTGATTAGCCATTGAGAAGTTCGTCTCTCTATCTCAAACATACTCTATCGACACCGGTTCGAATCCGGCCCAGATGGGTTGAAATTTATTTCGTGGCGGCCCCACATAATGAATCTCCTCGACCTTGCCACTCTGGTTAGAATAGGTTGGTAACCTGTAGGATAACCCGTACTATTTGCCTTAAAAGAATAGGAAAGGACGTTAAGCCCCAATAAAAAAAAAAAAAAAAAAACTGAACATAATGCTAAACTGATAACCTCCTTTTTTGAAATCCGTTAAAAATAGAATCAGAACTCTCGTAAACATAATAAACGATCGCTATATCCTAGACAATTTCAACACCGACGGAAAATTGAAATGCGCATGCGCGGTCGAAAATTTGATAGTAAATTCCATAAAATAACGCCCATGAAAATCTAAGAAACAATAACTATACCAAAGAATTTTGAAAACTAATAATTAAGTAGAAATGTTTATGGCCGAACTAAATTCGATATTAGCTACTTCGAAATCCTAATTCACCATATCCATGAATTTCCTTCCCTCCAAAGAATAATAAGTATTTAAAAATAAACAAACATTTTTTTTCTTCAAAAATTTATACTACTTGAAATTATCATTAATATCAATTATCTAATAAACGAAAAAAATGTCGGGAGAATATGACAAAATTATTTCAAAAGTCATTATTGTAATTAAAATAATTATTTTTTAATAATAAAATAAATCAAAGAGAATTCATATCTGGTTGTGTTACAATCGAAATGGAAAAAGTTACAATCAAAATGGGGCCAATTGATTTGGAAAATGTTTCAATTGCCATGGAAATTCTATAGATTAGTGAATCTAAGGCTTAGGGTGTTGCAGGTCATATGCATTCACCGTTTTATCAAATGAAAAAAAAAATGACCTGCAGAAAAAAACCTAATGTTTCATTTAAATATAAATAAAGGTAGTGAAAAAAAACAAAGAAGACTGACCTTTTTGAGGTATCTGCTCACATCTTGTAAAGGCATCTCCTGTGTATCCTGGAGGACAACTGCATATTGGAATGTGGTTCGAGACTGTACAAACAGCTGATAAACCACAGGTGCCTGGGCAAGGGTCAAGACACTTGTTCTTTAAACAGGCCTTGTTTGTTGGGCAGTCTGAACTGACAACACACTCAGGCCTGCAACCTTCATATGGATTTCCTTGGTAGTCAGGTAAGCATTCACAGACTGCATAGGATCTGTTTTCTATGCGACACTGGGCATTTGAACCACAAGGAGATGGGTCGCATGGGTTAAGTGGTGTCGGAGGCTTGGTTGGTTCAGCTATTAAAATAATAAAATACTATATTAATTAACTGTAACAATGTTATGTCATGCAAGCATGCTACAAAATGCATTTAAAATTAAAAAAATATGATCATGCAAATCATGCCAAAAACAAATTCTTCATGCAACACATACAACTAGCATTATTATTAAAAATTATGCACATTCTTAAGGATGTGTGTATTTTATGAAAAAGTGAGAACATATTAAATAGATTAACAACAATGTTAAAATAAAAATAAAAAGTGTTCAAAATTTCTTACTAGGTCTAGAATAACAATTTGTAAAAGGATCTCCAATGAAGCCTGAAGGACAGAAACAATTAGGAGTATGAGAAACTACCCGACATTCAGCATTTGAGCCACAAGATCCAGGACAAGGATCAACACATCGTTGATTTATGCATGCTTTATCATTAGAACATTCACTGTTCGAAATACATTCAGGTCTGCAATTTGGAGGACTGCCAATATAATCTGGTAAACAACTACAGGATGGATTGCCGTTCTGTTGCTTACATATTGAATATGGACCACATGGTGATGGAATGCAGAGATTCTCATTCACAATAGGTTTAGGTGGATTTTCAGCTGAAAATGTAAATAATGCCATTAACTCTACCACAATTTTTTTTCTATGAATTTAAATGAAGCAATGTCCAATAAAACTTACGAATAAGATAACATCTAGTAAAAGGATCCCCTGTGAAACGGATCGGACATTTACAAATAGGATTATGATTTATAACGACACATTCAGCATTAAGACCACAACTTCCTGGACAAGGATCCATACAGTGCAAATTGGTACAGGCTTTATCTAATGAACAGTCAGAATTCACTACGCATTCGGGTCTACAAGATGGTGGTGAGCCCAAATATCCTGATAGACATGCACAAATCGCTTGATTATTAAGTTCTCGGCAAACACTATTTGGACCACATGGAGAAGGTGTGCAAGGTTGGGTAATAATGTCCTCTGAAAATCAAAAGAATAGTTTAATAATTTGAGAAAAAAAATAAAACAAATAAAATAAAGTCAGAAAATAATGTTTACCTTCAGCTGGTAAGCATTGAATAAAAGGATTTCCTTTCATTTTTTCAGGACATTTACATATTGGAATGTGGTTTATTACTTCACATAAAGCATTGCTTCCACACGTTCCAGGACATGGATCAGTACATTTATTTCTGATACAAGCTCTATTTCTTGGACATTCGTTATTTAAAACACATTCTGGTCTACATCCAGTATAAGGATCTCCTTGGTATTCTGGGAGACAAGTACAAACTCCCTCAGCACATTGAGCATTTGCTCCACAAGGCGAAGGATTGCAAGGGTCAGTATCAACTGGTTCTGGTTCTAAAAGTTGAAGAATGAGGCCAATTTAAAATGAGATCCATCTTAAGTATGAGTACAAAATATAAATAATATTCCTTTCTTACTTGGCGGTGGTTCGGGGACACAATTGGTAAATGGATCACCAGTATATCCCTCTGGGCAAGTACAAACAGGAATGTGACTAAAAACATTGCAAACTGCTCCTATTCCACATGAACCTGGACATGGATCCCGACACTTTTCTCGGATACATGCTAAATTGCTAGCACATTCGGCATTAATACTACATTCAGGTCTGCAGTTAGGAGGTGCTCCTGTATAATCTGGCAAACATGAGCATGAAGCAGTTCCACCACTATCCCTGCACTGAGCATGGGGACCACATGGTGACGGTACACAAGGATTTACTGGTTTTGGAGCTAATGTTGGTTCAGGTAAAGCTACAACATAAATTATTAGGATTCAATGACAATCTTTCTTTAATAAAATTAAAAATTTGTATATTTTTTTAAAAGATTCTTACAAGGTATGGGATAACATCTAGAAAATGGATCCCCTGTGTGACCAGCATGGCAAGAGCATATAGGACTGTGATTAATAACTTGACAACGTGCATTTTGTCCACATGTTCCGGGGCAAGGGTCATTACATTTTTGATTTATACACGCTTTGTCTGATGCACATTCTGAACTAACAACACATTCGGGTCGGCAACCTGGTGGTGATCCAACATATTGTGGCAAACAAGAGCATATTGCTTGGTCATTATTTACTTTGCATTGACTGTTAGGGCCACAGGGTGATGGGTTGCAAGGATCCGCAGGTGGTGCTTCAGCTAAAAAATTCATATTCGTTTATCATTATATTACTGTTTGAAAACATGATACCAATAAAAGTTATGATATAAAGCATTTTATTTCAATGTTTTTAATTTGAAAATTTATTATGACGTCTTACGTTTTTGAGGAATCAGATTACAATATTTAAAGGGATCTCCAGCATATCCACTATAGCACGTGCATGAAGGAAGATGGTTAACAACTTGACACTCTGCGTTTTGTCCACAGGTACCAGGACAAGGATCTTGGCACTTATTTCTTATACAAGCTTTATTTGAAGGACAATCACTGTTTAGAACACATTCTGGTCTGCAACCTTCATAAGGATTTCCTGTGTATTCTGGCAAACAGGTACATGATCCAGCACCATTTTGTTCCCTACATATTGCATTAGCTCCACATGGAGAAGGTTGACATGGAGTTATTACTTCTTGAACTGTTTCAGCTATAAATAAGTAACAAAATCACTTTGTAATTTGACCTAGTTAATTTATTGAATAGATACTATTCATTTTTTGATGTATTTACAGAGCGTATGAATCAGTGACATGACTTACATTGAACCGGAGTACATTGTATGAAGGGATCACCAGTGAATCCTGTTGAACAAATGCATTGTGGAATGTGGCTTACAACTCTGCATTCAGCATTGGCACCACAAGTATTTGGACATGGGTCTTTACATTTCTGATTTATACATGCTAGATGGCTGGAGCATTCTCCATTACTTATGCATTCAGGCCGACAGTTAGGTGGTATACCCAAAAAGTCAGGTAAGCATGAGCATGATGGACTTGCTCCTGACACTTTACATTGTGAATTGGGACCACAAGGTGATGGTATGCATGGATTTTCTGCTGGTTTTGGAGGTATCACTTCAACTACAATATAAACAGATGATAGATCAAAATTATGAAAATTACAACAATTATAAACATTACAGTTTAAAATTATTGGAATCTTACTTATTGGCTGACATCGTACAAATGGATCTCCAGTAAATCTTGTAGGACAGCTGCATATCGGATTGTGATTAATGACTTCACACCTAGCTCCTACTCCACATGTTCCAGGACAAGGATCTTTACATTTCTGATTGTTACATGCTTCATTTCTACCACAGTCAGAATTTACAACACATTCTGGCCTGCAACTAGGTGGTGTTCCATGATAACCAACTAAACATGAACATACTGACTGGCCATTTACTGCTCGACACTGACTGTACGGACCACAAGGTGATGGGCGGCAAGGCGTACTTTCAATGGAAACTGGAATAATACACTTATAATAAATTTTGGATGAAAATTTTTTTTCTATAAATTTTATTAAACTGTTCAGTAACTTCAATTAAATAAGGTTATGTAAGATCATTCGGAAAACTGACCTACAATTGGTTGACAAGAAATGAATGGATTGCCTGTTTTTCCTTCTTGACATCTACAAATTGGTATATGATTTACAACTTCACAAATGGCATTTTGCCCACAGGTTCCCGGACAAGGATCTCTGCACTTATTATTAATACATGCTAATGTTTTAGAACATTCAGAACTCAAAACACACTCAGGCCTACATCCAGTATATGGATCTCCCTGATATTCTGGTAAACAAGTGCATACACCATTATCACATTGTGCATTAGAACCACATGGTGATGGATTGCATGGGTCTTCATTCACAGGTTCTGGTGCTATAATAGAAATAAATTTTAGATTTACTTAAGATTGAACTTGTAGGATAGTAGGTTGTAGTTAACAGCAATAGTATTCTTACATGGTGGTGGTTTAGGATGACAATTTGTAAATGGATCTCCTGTATATCCTTCTTGACAAATGCATGTTGGTATGTGATTCCTGACACTACATGTAGCACCTAAACCACAAGAACCAGGGCATGGATCACGACATTTTTCTCTGAGACAGGCAAAAACACTTGGGCATTCACTGTTTATTGTGCATTCAGGTCGGCAATTGGGTGGTGAACCTATGTAATCTGGCAAACAAGAACAAGATGGAGAATCTCCAACACTTTGGCACTGTGAATAAGGGCCACATGGTGATGGGACGCATGGATTAACAGGTTCTTTTGGTGGAACAGGGAGTGCTAGAAAAAATATGATAAATTAGTCAGCATTATGCTGCTTAAGCCATTCATTTTTTTTTTTATTATTAAAAAATTCAAAGAAAATAACTTACATGGAATTTGATGACAAGATGAAAAAGGATCTCCAGTGAACCCAGATAAACAAGAACAAATAGGACTGTGATTAATTACTTGACACTGTGCATTTCGTCCACATGTGCCTGGGCATGGATCACCACATTTTTGATTTAGGCATGCTCTATTCGAAGGGCACTCTGAGCTCACTACACACTCAGGCCTACACCCTGGTGGTGAACCAATGTATTCTGGTAGACAAGAACAAATGGCTTGCTTATTATTTACTTTGCATTGACTGTTTGCACCACATGGAGATGGATTGCAAGGATCTACAGGTGGCTCTTCAACATCTTGATCGATAAAAAATACAAACATTTTAAATAAAATCAAATCATTTTTAAGATTAGTATTAAATGGGAGAAGGTGTGCTATTTAATTACTTTGTGGGATCACACTGCAGTATTTGAATGGGTCTCCTGTATAACCAGAGTTACAAGAACAAAGAGGTAGATGGCTGACAACTTGACACACAGCATTCTGTCCACAAGTACCAGGGCAAGGATCCTGGCACTTATTCCTAATGCAGACTCTGTTTGAAGGGCAATCAGTGTTAACCACACATTCTGGCCGGCAGCCCTCATAAGGATTACCAATGTATTCTGGCAAGCAGGTACATGAACCAGCACCATTCTGTTCTCTACAGATAGCATTTGCTCCACATGGCGATGGTTGGCATGGTCTTACTATGTCTATGACTGTTTCTGCAATTAGAGAAGAAAATATTTTTTAAATAAATAATTCCTAACTATAATGTCTTATACTGTTTTAGAGGATAACTTACGTTGAATAATTGTGCAATGAACAAAAGGATCCCCGGTGTAACCATTAGAACAGTAACATTGTGGGGTGTGACTAATAACTCGACAATCAGCATTGGTACCACATGTGTTAGGACAAGGATCTTGGCATTTCTGATTGATACAAGCCAAATTGCTTGTACATTCTCCGTTACTGACACATTCAGGTCTGCAATTGGGAGGTAATCCCTTGAACTCTGGTAAACATGAACAAGATGGATTGTTGCCTGATAATTTACACTGTGAGTGAGGACCACATGGTGATGGAATGCAGGGATTTTCAGGCACCTGAGGTACTGATGGTGTTTCAACTATTTAAAACAAAAATGGGTTTTCATTTGAAATTTATATATGTACAATGCTAAAATTGAGGGGGTGAACTGATGAAGACTAAAATAACTTACGTATAGGTTGACATTGGATAAATGGATCTCCAGTAAAATGAGGAGGACAACTGCAAATAGGATTATGATTAACAACTTCACACCTCGCTCCAATTCCGCATGTTCCAGTGCATGGATTTCTGCATTTCTGATTACTACAGGCTTCGTTCTTTCCACAATCAGAGTTTACAACACATTCAGGTCTACAAGAAGGTGGCATTCCTTTATATCCTTCTAAACAAGAACAGACAGACTGGCCATTTACAGCTCGACATTGACTGTATGGTCCGCAAGGAGATGGCAGACATGGTGTAGATTCAGCTGGAGCTAAAATTAATAGTAAAGTTGCTGAATGTCTACTATAGCATATAGCATTTCAAAATCATTTTAATTTAAAAATTAAATAACACTAACCAGCAGCTGGTTTACATTGAATGAATGGATTACCAGACATTCCTGAAGGGCAGGAACATACTGGAATATGATTAAGAACATCGCAATGAGCATCTTGTCCACATGTTCCAGGACATGGATCAGTACATTTATTTCGGATACAAGCTTTGTTTCGTGGACATTCATTATTTAAAACACACTCTGGTCTACATCCACTATAAGGATCTCCTTGGTATTCTGGGAGACAAGTACAAACTCCCTCAGCACATTGAGCATTTGCTCCACAAGGCGAAGGATTGCAAGGGTCAGTAGCAACTGGTTCTGGTTCTAAAAGTTGAACAGTGAGGCCAATTTAAAATGAGATCCATCATTAAATATGAGTAAAAAATATAAATAATATTCCTTTCTTACTTGGCGGTGGTTTGGGGACACAATTGGTAAATGGATCACCAGTATATCCCTCTGGGCAAGTACAAACAGGAGTGTGACTGAAAACATTGCAAACTGCTCCTATTCCACATGAACCTGGACATGGATCCCGACACTTTTCTCGGATACACGCTAAATTGCTAGCACATTCGGCATTAATACTACATTCAGGCCTGCAGTTAGGAGGTGCTCCTGTATAATCTGGCAAACATGAGCATGAAGCAGTTCCACCACTATCCCTGCACTGAGCATGGGGACCACATGGTGACGGTACACAAGGATTTACTGGTTTTGGAGCTAATGTTGGTTCAGGTAAAGCTACAACATAAATTATTAGGATTCAATGACAATCTTTCTTTAATAAAATTAAAAATTTGTATATTTTTTAAAAAGATTCTTACAAGGTATGGGATAACATCTGGAAAATGGATCCCCTGTGTGACCAGCATGGCAAGAACATATAGGACTGTGATTAATAACTTGACAACGTGCATTTTGTCCACATGTTCCGGGGCAAGGGTCATTACATTTTTGATTTATACACGCCTTGTCTGATGCACATTCTGAACTAACAACACATTCGGGTCGGCAACCTGGTGGTGATCCAACATATTGTGGCAAACAAGAGCATATTGCTTGGTCATTATTTACTTTGCATTGACTGTTAGGGCCACAGGGTGATGGGTTGCAAGGATCCGCAGGTGGTGCTTCAGCTAAAAAATTCATATTCGTTTATCATTATATTACTGGTTGAAAACATGAGACCAATAAAAGTTATGATATAAAGCATTTTATTGCAATGTTTTTAATTTGAAAATTTATTATGACGTCTTACGTTTTTGAGGAATCAGATTACAATATTTAAAGGGATCTCCAGCATATCCACTATAGCACGTGCATGAAGGAAGATGGTTAACAACTTGACACTCTGCGTTTTGTCCACAGGTACCAGGACAAGGATCTTGGCACTTATTTCTTATACAAGCTTTATTTGAAGGACAATCACTGTTTAGAACACATTCTGGTCTGCAACCTTCATAAGGATTTCCTGTGTATTCTGGCAAACAGGTACATGATCCAGCACTATTTTGTTCCTTACATATTGCATTAGCTCCACAAGGAGAAGGTTGACATGGAGTCAATTTATCTTCGACTGGTGATGCTAAAAAGTTATGAGGGGTTACTTAGTTTGTTTCTATATGAGGTATTATTTAAAAATTTATTTTAAAACATACATTGAATAGGATTGCATTGTGTAAATGGATCACCAGTAAATCCTGTAGAACAAATGCATTGTGGAGTGTGGCTCACAACTCTACATTCAGCATTAGCACCACATGTATTGGGGCATGGATCTTTACATTTCTGGTTGATACAAGCAAGATGACTTGAACATTCTCCATTACTGATACATTCTGGTCTGCAATTTGGTGGAACTCCTAGAAAATCAGGCAAGCAAGAACATGATGGACTCTCCCCTGAGACTTTACATTGTGAATTAGGACCACATGGTGACGGAATACATGGGTTTTGTGGTGATAATTGTGGTGGTGGAGTGATAGCTATAACATAAACCAAAATATGATTTTGAAATAAACATAAAGCAACAGAGGTACTACAGAAGACTTATATAAATAAAATCATACGTATTGGATGACATCGAATAAATGGATCTCCGGTAAATTGTACTGGGCAGCTACAGATTGGATTGTGATTAACTACTTCACATCTGGCTCCAACTCCACAAGTCCCAGGACAGGGATTTTTGCATTTCTGATTATTACATGCTTCGTTTCGTCCACAATCTGAGTTCACGACACACTCAGGTCTGCAAGAGGGAGGTGTGCCTTGGTAACCTTCCAAGCAAGAGCAAACAGATTGACCATTGACTGCACGGCATTGGCTGTAAGGGCCACAAGGCGAAGGCTGACAAGGTGATGTTTCGACTGGAACTAAAATGGATGGATATGAATGGCATTTAATTCATAATTATTTAGACTGTGTATTGTGCTGTATTATTAAAAATAATACTAACCAACTACCGGTTTGCAATATATAAATGGATTTCCAGACATTCCAGATGGACAAGAACATATTGGAATATGATTCAGGACATCACAACGAGCATCTTGTCCGCATGTTCCTGGGCATGGATCGGTACATTTATTTCTGATACAGGCTTTATCTCGTGGACATTCATTATTTAAAACACATTCTGGTCTGCATCCAGTATAAGGATCTCCTTGGTATTCTGGTAGACATGTACAAACACCCTCAGCACATTGTGTATTAGGTCCACATGGAGAAGGATTGCATGGATCAGTTGCTACCGGTTCTAGTGCTATAAATTTAATTTATATTATATAATATATTATAATTTATATCTATGATTATGATTCAATAATAGTTTAAGATCTTACGTGGAGCTGGCTTTGGTACACAATTGGTGAAAGGGTCTCCAGTATAACCAAGAGAACATGAGCAAATTGGTGTGTGGTTTATAACACTACATTGAGCTCCTGCACCACATGAGCCAGGACATGGATCTTGACATTTTTCTCTTATACAAGCTAGGTTACTTAAGCATTCCGCATTGATAGAACATTCAGGTCTACAATTCGGAGGGGATCCTGTATATTCTGGCAGACAAGAGCATGAAGGTGTCATACCAATATTTCTGCATTGTGAATTCGGACCACAAGGTGAAGGTAAACATGGATTGAAGTACTGAGGAGCAGAAGGTGGTTGTGAAGGTTCTATTTGCATAAAGAAAAATATTAGATTCATTATCTACAAAATAAGTTACTTTTTATAGTAATTAGGCTTACTTGGCATCAGATAGCACCTAGTAAATGGATCTCCAGTGTAACTAGATTTACAAGAGCAGATGGGACTATGATTGATGACTTGGCATAGTGCATTTTGACCACAAGTCCCGGTGCAAGGATCAACACACTTTTGATTCATGCATGCTTTGTTTGATGGACATTCAGCACTGACAACACATTCTGGTCTACAACCTGGAGGTGATCCAATATATTGTGGAAGACATGAACAAATGGCCTGTTCATTATTGACTTTACATTGACTGTTGGGACCACAAGGACTCGGATTACATGGATTAACTGGTACTGGAGCAGCTGAAGAAATTAAAAGAAAAATTTATAGTCAAAGTTTTCTTTTAATAATTATAATAAAATAATCCAAACTGAGAATGAAAGCTTAGATTAAGTAATAATAATAATGATATTGATGTGGATTCTAAAAAGTAATTAAAATTGAAATTTATTGTTATTTTGGCATATTTACACTTTGAAAGTGGGTCTTACTTGTAGGTATTAAATTGCAGTATTTGAATGGATCTCCTGTGTATCCAGAATCACATGTGCATATAGGAATATGATTAACAACATGACATTCTGCGTTTTGGCCACAGGTCCCAGGGCATGGATCTTGACATTTATTTTTTACGCAAGCTCTGTTAGAAGGACAGTCAGAATTCAAGACACATTCAGGTCTGCATCCCTCATAAGGATTACCAATATATTCTGGGAGACATGAGCAAGAGCCTGCACCGTTCTGTTCCCTGCAGACAGCATTGGCCCCACATGGTGATGGTTGACATGGTGTGATTATTTCTGATACAGGATCAGCTGAAAAAACACGGATTGCTTTTCATCTCCTAGTATAGAACAGTATGGAACACAAGTAATTGTAAAATGACTTACGTTGTACAATTGTACATTGGATGAATGGATCACCTGTAAAACCAGGTCTACAGACACACTGAGGAGTGTGACTTATTACTTGACAATTGGTATTAGAGCCACAAGTATTGGGGCAAGGATCTTTGCATTTCTGATTGATACAAGCAAGATGACTTGAACATTCTCCATTGCTGATACATTCTGGCCGGCAGTTAGGTGGCACACCTAAGAAATCTGGTAAACAAGAGCATGATGGACTATCCCCTGAAACTTTACACTGTGAATGAGGACCACATGGGGATGGTATGCATGGATTTTGTGGTGGCTGAGGAGGAAGAACTTCAGCTGAAATTTATGAAATAATGTATAAATAATAAATACTGGAACTTGTGAAATGAATTGATATGATGCTTGGTAACATGATAACTTACGTATTGCCTGACAACGGAAAAATGGATCTCCAGTAAATCTTGGGGGACAACTACATATAGGATTATGATTTACGACTTGACATCTGGCTCCAATGCCACAAGTTCCCGTGCAAGGGTTTCTACATTTCTGATTATTGCAAGCTTCATTCCTTCCACAGTCAGAGTTTACAACACATTCAGGTCTACAAGAAGGTGGCATTCCTTTATATCCTTCTAAACAAGAACAGACAGATTGGCCATTTACAGCTCGACATTGACTATTAGGTCCACAAGGAGAAGGCTGGCATGGAGTCGATTCCACTGGGACTAAAATTTAGTATATGTTAGAATTCATCTGTAATAAATGATAAATTGTTGGCAGCTATTGAACAATTACCAACCTGTAACTGGTTTGCACTGAACAAATGGGTTACCAGACATTCCAGAAGGACAAGAACATATTGGAATATGATTCAGAACATCACAACGAGCATCTTGTCCACATGTTCCTGGGCATGGATCAGTACATTTATTTCGGATACAAGCTTTATTTCGTGGACATTCATTATTTAAAACACATTCTGGTCTACATCCGGTATAAGGATCTCCTTGGTATTCTAGTAGACAAGTACAAACCCCCTCAGCACATTGAGCATTAGGTCCACACGGAGAAGGATTGCATGGATCAGTTGCTACCGGTTCCGGTGCTGTAAATTCAATTTATACTTTATGTGCTTTTTTTTGCTATGGTCATGATGCAAAGTTGTACATTAAGCAAATATACAATTATGAGTAAAAAAGGAATAATTGATTATCACTTATTAATCATGGTATCTCATTTTTACTTATCATTTTTCACTCAAATAATCTCTTTAAAAACTTTTATTTATCATAATTTTTTAAAGTGCAAAATTATTTAAATACATAAAACTACTGATCCACACACACACACAAAAACACACGTGTGTGTATATATATATATATATCCTCGCGCGGATCTCATTACCGTGTAGGAGAGCGTCCCACGGGTTGCGGATGTGGGGATGGTCGCTGGAAATTTCTTGGAAGTTTCAATGTAGGTTTGAACGCCCTACTCACATATTTTTAGTTCATAAAATACCACAAAAAGTCATGGATCTCTCTGAGGTAAAACGCTCATTATCCGGAAGTAAACTAGTCCCCCGTTCGGGTCTCCGGGTGGGGACTACTTCAGGGGATTCATGGCGCAAGTTGAAAATTAGAGATTTAGGTATAGAGACGTGGAACGTAAGAAGTTTGAATACAGCGGGTGGGTTAAAATCGGCGGCAAACGAGGTTAAGAGATACAATGTAGATATCGTGGCACTGCAAGAGGTTCGGTGGCCAGGGGAGGGTTCGTTAACAGAAGGGAACTATTCTATTTGGTACGGTGGGAGCTGTAATTATTGTTTAGGTACTGGATTTCTAATTAGGAATAAGATTGCTCTCCGCATTGAGGGACGTACAATTTTTTAGTGATAGGATATCTGTGGCCATATTTCAGGGGCGGTGGTTTAAAATCGCGCTGATAAACATACATTCTCCTACCGAAGACAGTGATGATGAAGTTAAATGCGAATTTTATGATAAACTAGAGTGGGTTTACGATAAACTACCTCGAAACTGCATGAAAATAATATTAGGGGACGCAAACGCAAAGGTGGGAAGGGAAGAACTATACTATCCGACGATCGGTAAAGAAAGTTTGCACGAACATAGTAATGATAATGGGATCCGTCTAATAAACTATGCTATCTCGAAAAACCTAACAATCAAAAGTACTATGTTTAAACATAAGGATATTCATAAGTATACGTGGACATCGCCAGATTCACAAACACGCAATCAAATTGATCATGTTTTGATACAACAAAGATGGCAAAATAGTATAATTAACGTGAGGTCGTGAGGGCAGAATGTGGGTCAGATCATGAATTAGTAATCGCGAAACTTCGACAAAAACTTAATATAAAAAAAAAAGAAAGCCGTATTTGTTTCGAAAATTTTGAAAATTGAAAAACCCTTCAATTAGAAATCAATTCGCGGTAGAATTCAAGAATAGGTTTGAAGCCTTGGAATCTTTAGATGAGGATCGCGAAGATGTAGACAAGCTATGGATCGGCATTAGGGATAATATTAATGAGGTAAGTAATTTGTGTCTTGGAAAAAGGGACAATAAAAAGAACAAACCCTCGTTCGATAATGATAGTCTAAACTTGTGTGAAAAAAGAAGAGCTTTAATTAAAAGCTTTAAATAATCCAAGCGATAACAATGTTGCTAACTTCCGAACCTTGATGAATGAAACGTCCAAATTCCTCAAAAATAAAAAACGAGAATATCTTAAAAACAAAATAGTAGAGATACAAACTAATAGAATTGTAAACAACGTAAGAGGCATGTACAAGGGTATAAACAGATCGCGTAAACAGTTTGAACCCGCAATGAATGGAATTAGAGATGAAAATAACAATATCTTGGCCGATCCGGGGGACATTGTGAATAAATTTAAAAAACACTTTGAAAGTATTTTTAATTCGGGAAATAATAGCCAATCTCCTCCTTCTGAATATCAGTGTGCTGAACCGTTAATTGAAGAACCGAGTAAGGAGGAAGTCGAAATAGCCATCGGAAAATTAAAATCTCATAAAGCAGCGGGAATCGACAAACATTCCCAGTGAAATAATAAAAGCGTGCGGTGAAGCTGGAGTTTCTAAAATACATTTTTTGGTTAAAAAGATCTGGGAAAATGAAAAAAATGCCCGAAGAATGGAAAGAATCAATACTTATTCCGTACAAAAAAGGTCCGAGGACGGAGTGTAATAACTATCGCGGAATATCACTCCTCCCGGTATGTTATAAAATATTCTCGTTGATCCTAACTAGTCGAATCACGGAATATGCCGAGGAAATTATCGGAGACTACCAATGTGGTTTTAGATGGAACCGATCAACTATCGATCAAATATTTTCCTTACGGCAAATATTAGAAAAAAAATTAGAATTCAATGGTGTAGTTCATCAGCTTTTTGTGGATTTCAAAAAGGCTTATGATTCCATTGATCGCCAGAGACTGTATAGCATTTTGATTGAGCAGGGAATACCAAAGAAGTTAGTATGATAAATCTAGTAGGGATGTGCAAGTTCGCTCGGGGTTAAAACAAGGCGATTCGCTTTCACCTGTCCTATTTAATTTAGCACTAGAGTATACTAGAGTAACCAGAAAGTGGTTTAGATCTGGATGGTAAAATATCCGTGCTCGGGTTTGCGGATGATTTGGTATTATTAAGTGAGGACGCGGAAACTATAAAACTGAATACAACAACCTTGATGACAGCTGGGAAAGAGGTTGGCCTCAAAATAAATATGGATAAGACGAAATATATGGTTAGCAATAGAAACAGAGGCGATTTTGAGGATATAGATATAGGAGAAAATAGGTTTGAACACGTTGAGAAATTTAAGTATTTGGGGTCTGTGATTACTAGAAAAAACGAAATTCAAGAGGAAATAAAGGCGCGGTTAAAGGTGGGAAATGCTTGTTATTTTTCGGTATCAACATTACTTAGGTCGCGTATTCTGTCCAGAAACTTAAAACTTAGAATATACAAAACTATTATCTTGCCTACAGTTCTGTACGGGTGTGAAACGTGGCCGCTAACCTTGAAGGACGAACAACGCCTTAAGATCTTCGGGAATAAGGTACTGCGCAAAATATTTGGTCCGAAAAAGGATGAGTCAACTAGAGAATTTAGGAGATTAAACAACGCGGAATTGCGGACCATGCACCCTGTTAATATAATCGAAGTGATATCATCGCGACGGTTGACATGGGCTTGCAAAGAAGCCGTACGAATTCCTAAAAAGTTAATAAACGCTGAGCCGACTGGTAAACGTCCGAGGGGTAGACCGAAACGTAGGTGGGAGGATTGTATTAAGAGTGATCTAATGAATTTGGGTTTGGGCGGTAGTCGGTGGACCGAGATTTGTAGACAGCGATTAGTGGTATCGGCATCGAACCTTCGGGTTCGCTAAGCCTTTTATTATTATTATTATTTTATATATATATATATATATATATATATATATATATATATATATATATATATATATATATATATACACATTGATGTTCAAATTAAACAAGTTATCATTTTAATCAATTTACTTTTTTCTTTTAATACAAAATTTGACTGTTTTATTTTAAATTAGCTAATTTTACTAATGAAGTAGGGTGAATAACGGTCGGAGCGAGATAAGTACTAAAATTTTAAGTGCCCCTCAAAAAGACTTAGAAGCCATAAATTTAGAATTTAGTTTTTTTATTTGTTCGATTATTTTATGAAGGCTTTTTTGAACATTTTTGGTCTTTTGAAAATATTTTAAGTTAAGATATTTTAAGACCTCAGGATCCCTTTGGGGCTGTTTGCTATCCCGGGCCCTACACAGCCGCTTAATCGGCTTACCGCTTAATCTATTTAATTTAAATGAACTCTGAATTTAAAATCTCTGCATCCAAATTTGACAATGTCACTTAATATTTTTCACATTTCGCAGAAGTTTGGAGTCTAAATTGGTTTCCTTTCTTATAAGTTTAGCAGATAAGTAAAAATATAATGAATGATTACAAGTATCCTCATATCCATATAAGGATAAAAAAAAAGTATTATGATCATTGTTAACTTATGGTTAGTCCTAGATTAATTCAATCTTCAATCTAACTTAAACTAAAATAAATATCCAATTTTACTATGAAGCAATACATTTCTATGATCTTACGTGGTGCTGGTTTTGGTACACAATTGGTGAATGGGTCTCCAGTATATCCATTGGGACATGTGCAGATTGGTGTATGATTAATAACACTACACTCCGCTCCTGCACCACAAGAACCAGGGCAAGGATCTCGACACTTTTCTCTTATACAAGATAAAATACTTGGACACTCAGCATTGATGGTGCATTCTGGTCTGCAGTTGGGAGGAGAACCTGTATATTCAGGAAGACATGAGCAAGACGGTATCCCGCCACTATCTCTGCACTGCGAATATGGACCACATGGTGAAGGAAGACATGGATTGGTCAAGACTTGAACTGGTTTTGTTGGGGACATAGCTGAATAAAAAGAAATATACATTATATCATGGAAGTAACTATCAAATATAATTTTTTTTTTACGAAATATAATATAATCTTACGTGGAATATGGTAGCACCGTGAAAATGGGTCTCCTGTGTAACCAGAGCGACAAGAGCATATTGGACTGTGATTTATTACTTGGCACTGAGCATTCTGACCACAAGTTCCTGGACAGGGATCAATGCATTTCTGATTCACACAGGCTTTATTAGATGCACATTCAGAGCTGACAACACATTCAGGTCTACATCCTGGTGGATTGCCGACATAATTTGCCAAGCAAGAACAAATAGCCTGTCCATTGTTGACTTTACACTGACTGTTTGGCCCACAGGGTGAGGGATTGCATGGATCTACAGGAACTTTTTCAGCAGCTGTTTGAAAATATCATTAGCTTTAGTAAGGAATAAGCATTTTTACAATGAATTACAAATATGAAATGACTGAAAAATTATTTCCGATATGATCTTAAAGTATGCTTAAAGCAACTAAGATAATGAAGGGATTAATGAGAACATTTACCATATATATATATATATATATATATATATATATATATATATATATATATATATATAAATTTTTTCGTATTGCATACTGATGACTTCTATAGGGTAATTTATATTCAGTAAATTAATATAGTTATATAATAAATATTATAATTAATATAATGAATTTGAACTTGTTTCAGCTGATCTATTGACATACAATCGTGATAAAGTTATGTTAATGATAACATTGGTCATAGTTCCTTGTAACATACATGTTATAGTTACACAAGAACATAACCACCTTTAATTTTTTTTTTTTTTTGATAGAATATTCAGTTTTGTGAAAAATATTTTTTTATTACTAAGACCACGAAAAAATTAAAGAAAACCAAAGACATAATTAAGGCAATATTTCAAACTATAAGACAATCAGAGTTTAAAATATTCTTACGTGAATCAATAATTAAGTTGCAAAGTCTGAATGGATCTCCAACATAGCCATGCTTACAAGTACAGGAAGGTAAGTGGTTCACAACCTGGCACTCAGCATTCTGTCCACAAGTACCAGGACAAGGATCCTCGCACTTATTTCTAATACATGCTCTGTTGGAAGGGCAATCGGTGTTGAGGACGCACTCAGGTCTACATCCCTCATAAGGATTACCAATATATTCTGGGAGACATGAGCAAGAACCTGCACCATTATGTTCCCTGCAGACGGCATTAGCACCACACGGGGATGGCTGACACGGTGATGCGAATTCCACAGGATTTGCTATTGTAGATAATATAATAAATAGTTTTGAAAAAATAAGAAAAGTAATTCTAGACTATTAAAGTTATAAACTTACGTTTAAAAACTGTACACTGTGTAAATGGATCTCCTGTGTATTCAGGAGGGCACAAGCACTGTGGAGTATGACTAACAACACGACAGATGGCATTGGTACCACATGTATTTGGACAGGGATCCTTACACTTCTTATTAATACATGCTAAATGACTAACACATTCTCCATTGCTGACACATTCAGGCCTACAATTGGGCGGTACTCCGAGGAAGTCGGGCAAGCAGGAGCATGACGGACTGTCTCCTGATACCTTACACTGTGAGTTGGGACCACACGGCGATGGTAAGCAAGGGTTCTCGGGCGCCTGTTGTATTGGTTGTTCCGCTGTAGACGAGAAGGAATAAGTTAGGAGTATATAAGAGACGGAAAAAAATACATATATATATACTTCATATTTAATCTTGGTTATGGGTAGTCTTACGTATGGGTCTGCATCGGACGAACGGGTCTCCGGTATAACGGGGCGGACAACTGCAAATAGGATTGTGATTGACGACTTCGCATCTCGCACCAACGCCGCAGGTTCCAGGGCAGGGATTCCTACATTTCTGGTTACCACAGGCTTCGTTCCTTCCGCAGTCCGAGTTGACGACGCATTCCGGTCTACAGGATGGTGGCATACCTTTGTATCCGGCCAAGCAAGAGCAGACGGACTGCCCGTTTACTGCTCGGCATTGACTGTACGGACCGCAAGGAGAGGGTTGACAAGGAGTGGTGTCGACTGGAGCTGAAACGGATATGCGAATGAAGAGAGTTTGATCACAGTGGATATCATCACAGCTTAACAAGAATATAAAGATCAAAATCAAAACTTCACAGAATACTGACCAGCAACAGTCCTACACTCAATGAACGGATTTCCTGACTTTCCCGGAGGGCAGGAGCACACTGGGATGTGGTTTATTACATCGCATTGCGCTTCCTGTCCACAGGTTCCGGGGCAAGGGTCGGTACATTTATTCCTGATGCAAGCTCGGTTCCTTGGACAGTCGTTGTTAAGTACGCATTCGGGTCTGCATCCGGTGTAAGGGTCTCCTTGGTACTCGGCCAGACAGGTGCATACACCGTCGTGACACTCGGCGTTCGGTCCGCACGGGGACGGATGGCAGGGGTCACTCTCCTGAGGTTCGGCCGCTGAAATAGTACAGAGATACAGTCAGACTCGATGACCACAATGAACAAAGACAAAATCTGCGTAAAATACGAGAGAAGTGAAAGTCTTACGTGGCGGTGGTTTTGGGAAACAGTTGGTGAAGGGATCTCCAGTATAACCTTCTGGACACGTGCAAATAGGCGTGTGATTAATGACGCTGCAATGAGCTCCTGTGCCGCAAGAGCCCGGACATGGGTCTCTGCACTTTTCCCTCATACAAGCCAGATTACTAGGACATTCCGGGTTGATGGTACACTCCGGTCTGCAGTTGGGCGGTGAGCCAGTATATTCGGGCAAGCAAGAGCAAGATGGAGTTCCGCCGCTGTCCCTGCACTGCGCGTAAGGTCCGCAAGGCGAGGGTACGCAGGGATTGAGAGGCACTGGAGATGGAGCAGGTGGCGGTGGAGCTGAATAAACAGAATTTCGACTTATAACAAAATAATTAAAAAAAAAAAAAATACTCAGTGCACCGAGAAGATATAAAGATTGATGAACAAATACAGGACATAAAGTATTGCTAGTTATTCAACCCTTACGTGGGATTCGGTAGCATCTGGAGAACGGGTCTCCTGTGTAACCGGAGCGACATGAGCAGATTGGACTGTGATTGATGACCTGGCACTGCGCGTTCTGGCCGCATGTTCCTGGGCAGGGATCGATACATTTCTGGTTCACACAGGCCTTGTCAGATGCGCATTCTGAGCTGACTACGCACTCTGGTCTACATCCCGGCGGAGAGCCGACGTAATTCACCAAGCATGAGCAGATAGCCTGCCCGTTGTTGACTTTGCACTGGCTATTCGGTCCGCAAGGCGATGGGTTGCATGGGTCAACTGGCGTATCCGGTACTGCTGAGGAAGAGGAAAGAGTTTCAAGTAGACAATCAATGCTGACTAAATAGGATATCGTCATATAATAATCTAAAGGACCCTTTAATGCTTACGTTTAGGCGGCAATATGTTGCAGAATCGGAAAGGATCGCCCGTGTATCCGGGGTTGCATGTGCAGGACGGTAGGTGATTCACGACCTGGCAATCGGCGTTCTGTCCGCAAGTTCCAGGGCAAGGATCCTGACACTTATTCCTAATGCAGGCTCTGTTGGAAGGACAATCGGTATTGAGGACGCACTCAGGTCTGCATCCCTCGTATGGATTGCCGATGTATTCCGGAAGACAAGAGCATGAACCCGCACCGTTCTGTTCCCTGCAGACGGCGTTGGCTCCGCAAGGTGAAGGCTGGCAAGGGGTCGGCTTCTCTTGGACTGCCTCAGCTGGAAGGATACAATGAAACTTTAACGTACAGACACCCATGGCTATCACATTGAATGCTTTCCCAAATTCTATTCGAAAAACTTACATTGGAAAGGAGTACAATGGACGAAAGGGTCTCCAGTGTAACCGGTAGAGCACAAGCACTGCGGGGTGTGACTGACGACTCGGCAAATAGCGTTGGATCCACACGTATTAGGGCATGGGTCAACGCATTTCTGACGTATGCAAGCGAGGTGACTGGAACATTCGCCGTTGCTGACACATTCGGGCCTGCAGTTGGGCGGTACTCCGAGGAAGTCGGGCAAGCAGGAGCATGACGGACTGTCTCCTGATACCTTACACTGTGAGTTGGGACCACACGGCGATGGTAAGCAAGGGTTCTCGGGCGCCTGTTGTATTGGTTGTTCCGCTGTAGACGAGAAGGAATAAGTTAGGAGTATATAAGAGACGGAAAAAAATACATATATATATACTTCATATTTAATCTTGGTTATGGGTAGTCTTACGTATGGGTCTGCATCGGACGAACGGGTCTCCGGTATAACGGGGCGGACAACTGCAAATAGGATTGTGATTGACGACTTCGCATCTCGCACCAACGCCGCAGGTTCCAGGGCAGGGATTCCTACATTTCTGGTTACCACAGGCTTCGTTCCTTCCGCAGTCCGAGTTGACGACGCATTCCGGTCTACAGGATGGTGGCATACCTTTGTATCCGGCCAAGCAAGAGCAGACGGACTGCCCGTTTACTGCTCGGCATTGACTGTACGGACCGCAAGGAGAGGGTTGACAAGGAGTGGTGTCGACTGGAGCTGAAACGGATATGCGAATGAAGAGAGTTTGATCACAGTGGATATCATCACAGCTTAACAAGAATATAAAGATCAAAATCAAAACTTCACAGAATACTGACCAGCAACAGTCCTACACTCAATGAACGGATTTCCTGACTTTCCCGGAGGGCAGGAGCACACTGGGATGTGGTTTATTACATCGCATTGCGCTTCCTGTCCACAGGTTCCGGGGCAAGGGTCGGTACATTTATTCCTGATGCAAGCTCGGTTCCTTGGACAGTCGTTGTTAAGTACGCATTCGGGTCTGCATCCGGTGTAAGGGTCTCCTTGGTACTCGGCCAGACAGGTGCATACACCGTCGTGACACTCGGCGTTCGGTCCGCACGGGGACGGATGGCAGGGGTCACTCTCCTGAGGTTCGGCCGCTGAAATAGTACAGAGATACAGTCAGACTCGATGACCACAATGAACAAAGACAAAATCTGCGTAAAATACGAGAGAAGTGAAAGTCTTACGTGGCGGTGGTTTTGGGAAACAGTTGGTGAAGGGATCTCCAGTATAACCTTCTGGACACGTGCAAATAGGCGTGTGATTAATGACGCTGCAATGAGCTCCTGTGCCGCAAGAGCCCGGACATGGGTCTCTGCACTTTTCCCTCATACAAGCCAGATTACTAGGACATTCCGGGTTGATGGTACACTCCGGTCTGCAGTTGGGCGGTGAGCCAGTATATTCGGGCAAGCAAGAGCAAGATGGAGTTCCGCCGCTGTCCCTGCACTGCGCGTAAGGTCCGCAAGGCGAGGGTACGCAGGGATTGAGAGGCACTGGAGATGGAGCAGGTGGCGGTGGAGCTGAATAAACAGAATTTCGACTTATAACAAAATAATTAAAAAAAAAAAAAATACTCAGTGCACCGAGAAGATATAAAGATTGATGAACAAATACAGGACATAAAGTATTGCTAGTTATTCAACCCTTACGTGGGATTCGGTAGCATCTGGAGAACGGGTCTCCTGTGTAACCGGAGCGACATGAGCAGATTGGACTGTGATTGATGACCTGGCACTGCGCGTTCTGGCCGCATGTTCCTGGGCAGGGATCGATACATTTCTGGTTCACACAGGCCTTGTCAGATGCGCATTCTGAGCTGACTACGCACTCTGGTCTACATCCCGGCGGAGAGCCGACGTAATTCACCAAGCATGAGCAGATAGCCTGCCCGTTGTTGACTTTGCACTGGCTATTCGGTCCGCAAGGCGATGGGTTGCATGGGTCAACTGGCGTATCCGGTACTGCTGAGGAAGAGGAAAGAGTTTCAAGTAGACAATCAATGCTGACTAAATAGGATATCGTCATATAATAATCTAAAGGACCCTTTAATGCTTACGTTTAGGCGGCAATATGTTGCAGAATCGGAAAGGATCGCCCGTGTATCCGGGGTTGCATGTGCAGGACGGTAGGTGATTCACGACCTGGCAATCGGCGTTCTGTCCGCAAGTTCCAGGGCAAGGATCCTGACACTTATTCCTAATGCAGGCTCTGTTGGAAGGACAATCGGTATTGAGGACGCACTCAGGTCTGCATCCCTCGTATGGATTGCCGATGTATTCCGGAAGACAAGAGCATGAACCCGCACCGTTCTGTTCCCTGCAGACGGCGTTGGCTCCGCAAGGTGAAGGCTGGCAAGGGGTCGGCTTCTCTTGGACTGCCTCAGCTGGAAGGATACAATGAAACTTTAACGTACAGACACCCATGGCTATCACATTGAATGCTTTCCCAAATTCTATTCGAAAAACTTACATTGGAAAGGAGTACAATGGACGAAAGGGTCTCCAGTGTAACCGGTAGAGCACAAGCACTGCGGGGTGTGACTGACGACTCGGCAAATAGCGTTGGATCCACACGTATTAGGGCATGGGTCAACGCATTTCTGACGTATGCAAGCGAGGTGACTGGAACATTCGCCGTTGCTGACACATTCGGGCCTGCAGTTGGGCGGTACTCCGAGGAAGTCGGGCAAGCAGGAGCATGACGGACTGTCTCCTGATACCTTACACTGTGAGTTGGGACCACACGGCGATGGTAAGCAAGGGTTCTCGGGCGCCTGTTGTATTGGTTGTTCCGCTGTAGACGAGAAGGAATAAGTTAGGAGTATATAAGAGACGGAAAAAAATACATATATATATACTTCATATTTAATCTTGGTTATGGGTAGTCTTACGTATGGGTCTGCATCGGACGAACGGGTCTCCGGTATAACGGGGCGGACAACTGCAAATAGGATTGTGATTGACGACTTCGCATCTCGCACCAACGCCGCAGGTTCCAGGGCAGGGATTCCTACATTTCTGGTTACCACAGGCTTCGTTCCTTCCGCAGTCCGAGTTGACGACGCATTCCGGTCTACAGGATGGTGGCATACCTTTGTATCCGGCCAAGCAAGAGCAGACGGACTGCCCGTTTACTGCTCGGCATTGACTGTACGGACCGCAAGGAGAGGGTTGACAAGGAGTGGTGTCGACTGGAGCTGAAACGGATATGCGAATGAAGAGAGTTTGATCACAGTGGATATCATCACAGCTTAACAAGAATATAAAGATCAAAATCAAAACTTCACAGAATACTGACCAGCAACAGTCCTACACTCAATGAACGGATTTCCTGACTTTCCCGGAGGGCAGGAGCACACTGGGATGTGGTTTATTACATCGCATTGCGCTTCCTGTCCACAGGTTCCGGGGCAAGGGTCGGTACATTTATTCCTGATGCAAGCTCGGTTCCTTGGACAGTCGTTGTTAAGTACGCATTCGGGTCTGCATCCGGTGTAAGGGTCTCCTTGGTACTCGGCCAGACAGGTGCATACACCGTCGTGACACTCGGCGTTCGGTCCGCACGGGGACGGATGGCAGGGGTCACTCTCCTGAGGTTCGGCCGCTGAAATAGTACAGAGATACAGTCAGACTCGATGACCACAATGAACAAAGACAAAATCTGCGTAAAATACGAGAGAAGTGAAAGTCTTACGTGGCGGTGGTTTTGGGAAACAGTTGGTGAAGGGATCTCCAGTATAACCTTCTGGACACGTGCAAATAGGCGTGTGATTAATGACGCTGCAATGAGCTCCTGTGCCGCAAGAGCCCGGACATGGGTCTCTGCACTTTTCCCTCATACAAGCCAGATTACTAGGACATTCCGGGTTGATGGTACACTCCGGTCTGCAGTTGGGCGGTGAGCCAGTATATTCGGGCAAGCAAGAGCAAGATGGAGTTCCGCCGCTGTCCCTGCACTGCGCGTAAGGTCCGCAAGGCGAGGGTACGCAGGGATTGAGAGGCACTGGAGATGGAGCAGGTGGCGGTGGAGCTGAATAAACAGAATTTCGACTTATAACAAAATAATTAAAAAAAAAAAAAATACTCAGTGCACCGAGAAGATATAAAGATTGATGAACAAATACAGGACATAAAGTATTGCTAGTTATTCAACCCTTACGTGGGATTCGGTAGCATCTGGAGAACGGGTCTCCTGTGTAACCGGAGCGACATGAGCAGATTGGACTGTGATTGATGACCTGGCACTGCGCGTTCTGGCCGCATGTTCCTGGGCAGGGATCGATACATTTCTGGTTCACACAGGCCTTGTCAGATGCGCATTCTGAGCTGACTACGCACTCTGGTCTACATCCCGGCGGAGAGCCGACGTAATTCACCAAGCATGAGCAGATAGCCTGCCCGTTGTTGACTTTGCACTGGCTATTCGGTCCGCAAGGCGATGGGTTGCATGGGTCAACTGGCGTATCCGGTACTGCTGAGGAAGAGGAAAGAGTTTCAAGTAGACAATCAATGCTGACTAAATAGGATATCGTCATATAATAATCTAAAGGACCCTTTAATGCTTACGTTTAGGCGGCAATATGTTGCAGAATCGGAAAGGATCGCCCGTGTATCCGGGGTTGCATGTGCAGGACGGTAGGTGATTCACGACCTGGCAATCGGCGTTCTGTCCGCAAGTTCCAGGGCAAGGATCCTGACACTTATTCCTAATGCAGGCTCTGTTGGAAGGACAATCGGTATTGAGGACGCACTCAGGTCTGCATCCCTCGTATGGATTGCCGATGTATTCCGGAAGACAAGAGCATGAACCCGCACCGTTCTGTTCCCTGCAGACGGCGTTGGCTCCGCAAGGTGAAGGCTGGCAAGGGGTCGGCTTCTCTTGGACTGCCTCAGCTGGAAGGATACAATGAAACTTTAACGTACAGACACCCATGGCTATCACATTGAATGCTTTCCCAAATTCTATTCGAAAAACTTACATTGGAAAGGAGTACAATGGACGAAAGGGTCTCCAGTGTAACCGGTAGAGCACAAGCACTGCGGGGTGTGACTGACGACTCGGCAAATAGCGTTGGATCCACACGTATTAGGGCATGGGTCAACGCATTTCTGACGTATGCAAGCGAGGTGACTGGAACATTCGCCGTTGCTGACACATTCGGGCCTGCAGTTGGGCGGTACTCCGAGGAAGTCGGGCAAGCAGGAGCATGACGGACTGTCTCCTGATACCTTACACTGTGAGTTGGGACCACACGGCGATGGTAAGCAAGGGTTCTCGGGCGCCTGTTGTATTGGTTGTTCCGCTGTAGACGAGAAGGAATAAGTTAGGAGTATATAAGAGACGGAAAAAAATACATATATATATATACTTCATATTTAATCTTGGTTATGGGTAGTCTTACGTATGGGTCTGCATCGGACGAACGGGTCTCCGGTATAACGGGGCGGACAACTGCAAATAGGATTGTGATTGACGACTTCGCATCTCGCACCAACGCCGCAGGTTCCAGGGCAGGGATTCCTACATTTCTGGTTACCACAGGCTTCGTTCCTTCCGCAGTCCGAGTTGACGACGCATTCCGGTCTACAGGATGGTGGCATACCTTTGTATCCGGCCAAGCAAGAGCAGACGGACTGCCCGTTTACTGCTCGGCATTGACTGTACGGACCGCAAGGAGAGGGTTGACAAGGAGTGGTGTCGACTGGAGCTGAAACGGATATGCGAATGAAGAGAGTTTGATCACAGTGGATATCATCACAGCTTAACAAGAATATAAAGATCAAAATCAAAACTTCACAGAATACTGACCAGCAACAGTCCTACACTCAATGAACGGATTTCCTGACTTTCCCGGAGGGCAGGAGCACACTGGGATGTGGTTTGTTACATCGCATTGCGCTTCCTGTCCACAGGTTCCGGGGCAAGGGTCGGTACATTTATTCCTGATGCAAGCTCGGTTCCTTGGACAGTCGTTGTTAAGTACGCATTCGGGTCTGCATCCGGTGTAAGGGTCTCCTTGGTACTCGGCCAGACAGGTGCATACACCGTCGTGACACTCGGCGTTCGGTCCGCACGGGGACGGATGGCAGGGGTCACTCTCCTGAGGTTCGGCCGCTGAAATAGTACAGAGATACAGTCAGACTCGATGACCACAATGAACAAAGACAAAATCTGCGTAAAATACGAGAGAAGTGAAAGTCTTACGAGGCGGTGGTTTTGGGAAACAGTTGGTGAAGGGATCTCCAGTATAACCTTCTGGACACGTGCAAATAGGCGTGTGATTAATGACGCTGCAATGAGCTCCTGTGCCGCAAGAGCCCGGACATGGGTCTCTGCACTTTTCCCTCATACAAGCCAGATTACTAGGACATTCCGGGTTGATGGTACACTCCGGTCTGCAGTTGGGCGGTGAGCCAGTATATTCGGGCAAGCAAGAGCAAGATGGAGTTCCGCCGCTGTCCCTGCACTGCGCGTAAGGTCCGCAAGGCGAGGGTACGCAGGGATTGAGAGGCACTGGAGATGGAGCAGGTGGCGGTGGAGCTGAATAAACAGAATTTCGACTTATAACAAAATAATTAAAAAAAAAAAAAATACTCAGTGCACCGAGAAGATATAAAGATTGATGAACAAATACAGGACATAAAGTATTGCTAGTTATTCAACCCTTACGTGGGATTCGGTAGCATCTGGAGAACGGGTCTCCTGTGTAACCGGAGCGACATGAGCAGATTGGACTGTGATTGATGACCTGGCACTGCGCGTTCTGGCCGCATGTTCCTGGGCAGGGATCGATACATTTCTGGTTCACACAGGCCTTGTCAGATGCGCATTCTGAGCTGACTACGCACTCTGGTCTACATCCCGGCGGAGAGCCGACGTAATTCACCAAGCATGAGCAGATAGCCTGCCCGTTGTTGACTTTGCACTGGCTATTCGGTCCGCAAGGCGATGGGTTGCATGGGTCAACTGGCGTATCCGGTACTGCTGAGGAAGAGGAAAGAGTTTCAAGTAGACAATCAATGCTGACTAAATAGGATATCGTCATATAATAATCTAAAGGACCCTTTAATGCTTACGTTTAGGCGGCAATATGTTGCAGAATCGGAAAGGATCGCCCGTGTATCCGGGGTTGCATGTGCAGGACGGTAGGTGATTCACGACCTGGCAATCGGCGTTCTGTCCGCAAGTTCCAGGGCAAGGATCCTGACACTTATTCCTAATGCAGGCTCTGTTGGAAGGACAATCGGTATTGAGGACGCACTCAGGTCTGCATCCCTCGTATGGATTGCCGATGTATTCCGGAAGACAAGAGCATGAACCCGCACCGTTCTGTTCCCTGCAGACGGCGTTGGCTCCGCAAGGTGAAGGCTGGCAAGGGGTCGGCTTCTCTTGGACTGCCTCAGCTGGAAGGATACAATGAAACTTTAACGTACAGACACCCATGGCTATCACATTGAATGCTTTCCCAAATTCTATTCGAAAAACTTACATTGGAAAGGAGTACAATGGACGAAAGGGTCTCCAGTGTAACCGGTAGAGCACAAGCACTGCGGGGTGTGACTGACGACTCGGCAAATAGCGTTGGATCCACACGTATTAGGGCATGGGTCAACGCATTTCTGACGTATGCAAGCGAGGTGACTGGAACATTCGCCGTTGCTGACACATTCGGGCCTGCAGTTGGGCGGTACTCCGAGGAAGTCGGGCAAGCAGGAGCATGACGGACTGTCTCCTGATACCTTACACTGTGAGTTGGGACCACACGGCGATGGTAAGCAAGGGTTCTCGGGCGCCTGTTGTATTGGTTGTTCCGCTGTAGACGAGAAGGAATAAGTTAGGAGTATATAAGAGACGGAAAAAAATACATATATATATACTTCATATTTAATCTTGGTTATGGGTAGTCTTACGTATGGGTCTGCATCGGACGAACGGGTCTCCGGTATAACGGGGCGGACAACTGCAAATAGGATTGTGATTGAAGACTTCGCATCTCGCACCAACGCCGCAGGTTCCAGGGCAGGGATTCCTACATTTCTGGTTACCACAGGCTTCGTTCCTTCCGCAGTCCGAGTTGACGACGCATTCCGGTCTACAGGATGGTGGCATACCTTTGTATCCGGCCAAGCAAGAGCAGACGGACTGCCCGTTTACTGCTCGGCATTGACTGTACGGACCGCAAGGAGAGGGTTGACAAGGAGTGGTGTCGACTGGAGCTGAAACGGATATGCGAATGAAGAGAGTTTGATCACAGTGGATATCATCACAGCTTAACAAGAATATAAAGATCAAAATCAAAACTTCACAGAATACTGACCAGCAACAGTCCTACACTCAATGAACGGATTTCCTGACTTTCCCGGAGGGCAGGAGCACACTGGGATGTGGTTTGTTACATCGCATTGCGCTTCCTGTCCACAGGTTCCGGGGCAAGGGTCGGTACATTTATTCCTGATGCAAGCTCGGTTCCTTGGACAGTCGTTGTTAAGTACGCATTCGGGTCTGCATCCGGTGTAAGGGTCTCCTTGGTACTCGGCCAGACAGGTGCATACACCGTCGTGACACTCGGCGTTCGGTCCGCACGGGGACGGATGGCAGGGGTCACTCTCCTGAGGTTCGGCCGCTGAAATAGTACAGAGATACAGTCAGACTCGATGACCACAATGAACAAAGACAAAATCTGCGTAAAATACGAGAGAAGTGAAAGTCTTACGAGGCGGTGGTTTTGGGAAACAGTTGGTGAAGGGATCTCCAGTATAACCTTCTGGACACGTGCAAATAGGCGTGTGATTAATGACGCTGCAATGAGCTCCTGTGCCGCAAGAGCCCGGACATGGGTCTCTGCACTTTTCCCTCATACAAGCCAGATTACTAGGACATTCCGGGTTGATGGTACACTCCGGTCTGCAGTTGGGCGGTGAGCCAGTATATTCGGGCAAGCAAGAGCAAGATGGAGTTCCGCCGCTGTCCCTGCACTGCGCGTAAGGTCCGCAAGGCGAGGGTACGCAGGGATTGAGAGGCACTGGAGATGGAGCAGGTGGCGGTGGAGCTGAATAAACAGAATTTCGACTTATAACAAAATAATTAAAAAAAAAAAAAATACTCAGTGCACCGAGAAGATATAAAGATTGATGAACAAATACAGGACATAAAGTATTGCTAGTTATTCAACCCTTACGTGGGATTCGGTAGCATCTGGAGAACGGGTCTCCTGTGTAACCGGAGCGACATGAGCAGATTGGACTGTGATTGATGACCTGGCACTGCGCGTTCTGGCCGCATGTTCCTGGGCAGGGATCGATACATTTCTGGTTCACACAGGCCTTGTCAGATGCGCATTCTGAGCTGACTACGCACTCTGGTCTACATCCCGGCGGAGAGCCGACGTAATTCACCAAGCATGAGCAGATAGCCTGCCCGTTGTTGACTTTGCACTGGCTATTCGGTCCGCAAGGCGATGGGTTGCATGGGTCAACTGGCGTATCCGGTACTGCTGAGGAAGAGGAAAGAGTTTCAAGTAGACAATCAATGCTGACTAAATAGGATATCGTCATATAATAATCTAAAGGACCCTTTAATGCTTACGTTTAGGCGGCAATATGTTGCAGAATCGGAAAGGATCGCCCGTGTATCCGGGGTTGCATGTGCAGGACGGTAGGTGATTCACGACCTGGCAATCGGCGTTCTGTCCGCAAGTTCCAGGGCAAGGATCCTGACACTTATTCCTAATGCAGGCTCTGTTGGAAGGACAATCGGTATTGAGGACGCACTCAGGTCTGCATCCCTCGTATGGATTGCCGATGTATTCCGGAAGACAAGAGCATGAACCCGCACCGTTCTGTTCCCTGCAGACGGCGTTGGCTCCGCAAGGTGAAGGCTGGCAAGGGGTCGGCTTCTCTTGGACTGCCTCAGCTGGAAGGATACAATGAAACTTTAACGTACAGACACCCATGGCTATCACATTGAATGCTTTCCCAAATTCTATTCGAAAAACTTACATTGGAAAGGAGTACAATGGACGAAAGGGTCTCCAGTGTAACCGGTAGAGCACAAGCACTGCGGGGTGTGACTGACGACTCGGCAAATAGCGTTGGATCCACACGTATTAGGGCATGGGTCAACGCATTTCTGACGTATGCAAGCGAGGTGACTGGAACATTCGCCGTTGCTGACACATTCGGGCCTGCAGTTGGGCGGTACTCCGAGGAAGTCGGGCAAGCAGGAGCATGACGGACTGTCTCCTGATACCTTACACTGTGAGTTGGGACCACACGGCGATGGTAAGCAAGGGTTCTCGGGCGCCTGTTGTATTGGTTGTTCCGCTGTAGACGAGAAGGAATAAGTTAGGAGTATATAAGAGACGGAAAAAAATACATATATATATACTTCATATTTAATCTTGGTTATGGGTAGTCTTACGTATGGGTCTGCATCGGACGAACGGGTCTCCGGTATAACGGGGCGGACAACTGCAAATAGGATTGTGATTGAAGACTTCGCATCTCGCACCAACGCCGCAGGTTCCAGGGCAGGGATTCCTACATTTCTGGTTACCACAGGCTTCGTTCCTTCCGCAGTCCGAGTTGACGACGCATTCCGGTCTACAGGATGGTGGCATACCTTTGTATCCGGCCAAGCAAGAGCAGACGGACTGCCCGTTTACTGCTCGGCATTGACTGTACGGACCGCAAGGAGAGGGTTGACAAGGAGTGGTGTCGACTGGAGCTGAAACGGATATGCGAATGAAGAGAGTTTGATCACAGTGGATATCATCACAGCTTAACAAGAATATAAAGATCAAAATCAAAACTTCACAGAATACTGACCAGCAACAGTCCTACACTCAATGAACGGATTTCCTGACTTTCCCGGAGGGCAGGAGCACACTGGGATGTGGTTTGTTACATCGCATTGCGCTTCCTGTCCACAGGTTCCGGGGCAAGGGTCGGTACATTTATTCCTGATGCAAGCTCGGTTCCTTGGACAGTCGTTGTTAAGTACGCATTCGGGTCTGCATCCGGTGTAAGGGTCTCCTTGGTACTCGGCCAGACAGGTGCATACACCGTCGTGGCACTCGGCGTTCGGTCCGCACGGGGACGGATGGCAGGGGTCACTCTCCTGAGGTTCGGCCGCTGAAATAGTACAGAGATACAGTCAGACTCGATGACCACAATGAACAAAGACAAAATCTGCGTAAAATACGAGAGAAGTGAAAGTCTTACGTGGCGGTGGTTTTGGGAAACAGTTGGTGAAGGGATCTCCAGTATAACCTTCTGGACACGTGCAAATAGGCGTGTGATTAATGACGCTGCAATGAGCTCCTGTGCCGCAAGAGCCCGGACATGGGTCTCTGCACTTTTCCCTCATACAAGCCAGATTACTAGGACATTCCGGGTTGATGGTACACTCAGGTCTGCAGTTGGGCGGTGAGCCAGTATATTCGGGCAAGCAAGAGCAAGATGGAGTTCCGCCGCTGTCCCTGCACTGCGCGTAAGGTCCGCAAGGCGAGGGTACGCAGGGATTGAGAGGCACTGGAGATGGAGCAGGTGGCGGTGGAGCTGAATAAACAGAATTTCGACTTATAACAAAATAATTAAAAAAAAAAAAATACTCAGTGCACCGAGAAGATATAAAGATTGATGAACAAATACAGGACATAAAGTATTGCTAGTTATTCAACCCTTACGTGGGATTCGGTAGCATCTGGAGAACGGGTCTCCTGTGTAACCGGAGCGACATGAGCAGATTGGACTGTGATTGATGACCTGGCACTGCGCGTTCTGGCCGCATGTTCCTGGGCAGGGATCGATACATTTCTGGTTCACACAGGCCTTGTCAGATGCGCATTCTGAGCTGACTACGCACTCTGGTCTACATCCCGGCGGAGAGCCGACGTAATTCACCAAGCATGAGCAGATAGCCTGCCCGTTGTTGACTTTGCACTGGCTATTCGGTCCGCAAGGCGATGGGTTGCATGGGTCAACTGGCGTATCCTGTACTGCTGAGGAAGAGGAAAGAGTTTCAAGTAGACAATCAATGCTGACTAAATAGGATATCGTCATATAATAATCTAAAGGACCCTTTAATGCTTACGTTTAGGCGGCAATATGTTGCAGAATCGGAAAGGATCGCCCGTGTATCCGGGGTTGCATGTGCAGGACGGTAGGTGATTCACGACCTGGCAATCGGCGTTCTGTCCGCAAGTTCCAGGGCAAGGATCCTGACACTTATTCCTAATGCAGGCTCTGTTGGAAGGACAATCGGTATTGAGGACGCACTCAGGTCTGCATCCCTCGTATGGATTGCCGATGTATTCCGGAAGACAAGAGCATGAACCCGCACCGTTCTGTTCCCTGCAGACGGCGTTGGCTCCGCAAGGTGAAGGCTGGCAAGGGGTCGGCTTCTCTTGGACCGGTTCAACTACAAATTTGTTTTTAGTTGGTACTTGCTATATTACTTCTTTTTTTTATTATTTCTTTAAATAACTGCATGAAGGTTTGAATTTTTGTTTATAGTTTCAATTGCTTTTTTTTAAGGTTTTATTTATGTTGTATTGTTTCGGTTGTTTTTTTTCTTGTCACATACAGTACTTTTTCATAATCACTCGACTCCTTTTTATGTTTCGTTTCTATTTTCCTTCTCCATGGATGTGAGAGTCTTTTTGATTTATATGCCGATCTGTATAACTGAGATTATTTCGCGGTACGAATTTATGGAGCAGGGGAGATACCGGTATTTCCAAAGGTTATACATGGGACTTTCGATTGATGAAAAGGAGGCATAGAGCAGGAAATTTCAAAGTTCTAAAAAATGTACATATCAAGGTTGATAAAAAGCATAAGCTAATTTATTTCAGCTCTGATATTTTTATAAATGGTTGGTATATAACTATGGTTTGCCTACTAATAAGCAAAGGAGAAGTGCCTTATAAAGCGTTCTAATTTGATCGCAGACTTTATTAATGATATGTAAGCCACCTAGGCATTTATGAAAAAAATAAAGTTGTTTTTCTACATTTATTAAATGTGCTATACAATGGTTTTACTGTGCAGGTATTTATAAAAATAACTAGGATCATTCAACAGCAATGGAGATTGTCGACATTCAACAGCTGCAAGATGACAACTGCAATTATAACAGTAATTACTTAGGGATTTATTAAAAATAATGGAATATGTTCCCAATGCCAACTGTAAAACAAGTTTTTGTTAGAAACTTCATTTCTAGAAATCATGTAATAAAATGTTGCTTAAAACTAAGGAAACTTTTAAAATATAATTAAAACAAAATACAACTCCAAATATTCTGAAATATATTTTATTATGACAATACATTGATGGCAAGGCGAAGTTTTTAATTAATTTTATGACGCATGTCATTAGTTTTAATTTTTTTTTCGAAATGGGAGCTAAATTCATTATTATAACGACCCCATCACTAAACCAGCTGAATAATGTAAAAGGAAACAAAAAGAATTAACAATATGGACCATCAACCATAAAACAAATATTGGATCTGATAATAGAGGATGTACATCAAGATCAGAATAATTCCTCAAGATATCAAAAAGCGGACAACAATAAATCTGAACAAAATGTTTCAAACCAAAGACAAATCCTAACTGAAAATTAAATCCTTGAAAATTCAATGTAACAGCTCAAGATAGCATGCATCATGCAATTTTCAATATGAAATATATAGCTTTATAATATAAAATATGTTTGTTGACTGTAAAACATTGCAAAAAAAATTTAAGTTGTTTTCTTAATGTTTATCTAGAAACAGTTGGAAAAAAATGTGTGTATTTTTTAATTCTCATTTTAAATACAAAAAAACATAGATGAAATAAATATGAATTAAGACTGAAATGAATAAACTATTTAATATTTAACTAAAATAGATAGAGAGGTCGTGAAAACGGTGAGCGTTGGAACGAGGATCCCATCGATTCCTGTGGGTCTTGTTCGATTCCCATTTGGACAAGCTAATATTTATTTCGCGATATTTTTCGCGAAATGATTTTTGACACTCCCACTTTTGTTAGGATAGGATGGCAACGTCTAGGCCTATTCTATTCGAAGGCAAAAAGCGTCAGCAGGTCTGCTTATCGGACTGATTTCGATATCATTACCAATGCCAGTAAAATAGCGAGCAAAAAATATTAGTTTAATATGAAGAAATTGTTTACTGTTCGTTAAAGATCTCAAAAAAGTAATACAAATTGATACAAGCTGATGAATTCGCTTAAAACTACGCATGTGCGAAACCATATTTTCAATAATGGAAGGGTGGTGGACTATCTTTAAATAAAGCTATTTTTTTTTTTCAGTTAAAACAGCGGCGTCAGATTTTTATTACTATGGTACCTTTCTACAGATGATGCCTTAGGATGGAAACGTAATGGAGCGGCGAGGTAAGAGAATAGGAACGCGGTAAGCCTCTAAATAAGAAATTATTACGTTTTTACCCTTCCAAAACTCAACACCAATACACTTGCTGTCTCCCGTTTCATTTTATAAATTAATTTTCTAAATGAACATTGAAAAATTAATTACTGTTGTTCATAAAAAAAAAAAAAAAAAAAACCCGCCTCGTGCCTCTATCCTCTTCCATCGCCTCTGCGTTATGTTTCTCCCTTAGTCTATCTACTTGATTTCCTCCAGTGAGAAGAGGCTTCCGGCCCAAGATGAAGAGGGAAGATCTGGCCGATCTACGGAGAGGATCATTAAAATAATAGAACATCCCTCCAGAAGAATAAAGTAGAAGAATGGAAAGGTAGTTGACAACCCTACAAGTTCAATTTCTTCAGGCCATATCACGGTTTCAAGGGAGGAGATATCATGGACGAATAAAATCTATAATCTGCCGCCATTTTGAAATGAAATTTTCTAAATATGAAACGTAAAACTTCAAATTTTAAGGAGAGGAGGGTGATGAAATTTATTTTTTCTAGGTCTCACAAAGATTCATCATTGAAATTGACTAACCAACGACGATTGGGAATACTCTTGAACATCCCTGAGCTTTAGAAGCCGTTGTGGCCGAGAGTGCTAAATCCTCACCTTAGCAACTTGGCGACTGATACGGCGCCGGTTCGAATCCGTCTGAGCGGGTTGAAATTTGTTTCAGGCGGACCCACCTAATTAATCTCGACCTTCCCACTCTGGTTAGAATAGGTTGGTAACCTGTAAGATAAGCCGTCCTGTTTGCCATAAAAGGATAGGAAAGGTCATTAAACCCCAATAAAAAAAAAGAATCCCTGAGATTAGCTACAGGGTTATTAAAGATTTTTCGCGCAATATGAAACAGGTTCTCTCATCTCCAATGTAGATGAGAGGCTGATAAAAAGTTTATATGTAATTTTCAAAACTATTTCCTGAGAATTATTTCTTGACATTGGAGTGTTTCGCTTAAATGCTTTAGGAACAGTCAAACTAGCGGTAAACGTTTATCTCTGGTTCAATATGCCAACAACAAATGTGCTTCCCGCTTGATTCATGGAGCAGATATCATAAATGCTTACAGATTGGAACGCTTTCCGAAGAAGTTCTCGAGTCCCACGCACAAAGATCTGCGAAGATATAGAGAATATAATACCAGAAAAACTTCCCGAATCAATATCACTGATCTCAGCCATTCATTACTTTTTCTCTCAGATCCATTGATATCAGCCATTTCAGTGAATCGAAATTCATCATAATCCTCATAAAATATCATCAACGTTGTATGATGAAGTGAAAACCATGTTGGTATTGAAGAAAAAAGGAAATGATACTCAAGACAATTTAAAAAAATCTGGTACGGTGGGCGCATCACACAACTTTCTGTTACTACCCTATAATATGTAATACTCTTTTAAACATAATTTTAAAGATTTCAGATAAACACTACTCGAAATAAACTCAGCAGAATGCACTTCTTCAAGTCTTCTCTCACAAAAGTATGATAATTTTTTTTTTTAAACAACTTCAGTACGAAAATTTTGTACACTAAATATTTGTGGTTTGTCTAACTGAAAATATATTTTAAAAGTTTCGGTTTAGTTTCCAATAATTTTGTTACCATTAAATAATATAAAAGTAGAAATTATTAAGTTAATATCTACTTTTATATTAATAAAAAACATTGTTACTGAGCGTATTGTTGACAACAGGTTGGCGGCTTAGTGAAAGGAGGTTCGGTCGCATCCGTCTCCTTCTGGACGCGCTCAGTTTTCCATCTAAGATCTTGTAGTCCTTTTGAGGCACGCTTTCAAATGATTTCATACACAATTTGCCATAAAATGCATACTTTTTGATTTATGCGCAAATAAAATTTTCTTTTCGCTATAACTTTTCCTCCTGCGGCTTCTCGTTGATTATTACATACATGAAAAATTAAAAGGCTCTAAGGAGAAGACGTTAGGCAAGTTTTATCAAAATGGTTACAGCCGTTTAGGAGAAAATTGTAAAAAAAAGAAGGTAAAATCGATGATATAATTGCCATTTCCGGTTAATCCGATGCGCATCTTTGCTAATACTAGACCGATTTTGATGATTTTTTTTTTTTTTTTTTAGGTAATTTAATAACCTTTCATACAATTCTATACACAATATATCACAAAATACATATTTTTTAAGTTATGCGCAAATGAAATATTCTTTTCATCATAACTTTTTTACTTGCATTTCCTTGGTGATGTACTATCTATATGAAAAGTTAAAGATCTTTATGAAGAATAATTTAGGCAAGTTTAATCAAAATCGTTAGAGCCGTTTTCGAGAAAATTGTAAAAATGTGTAAAATCGATTATATAAAGTGGCACTTCCGGTTAGTCGATTTTGACGAAAATGTTGCTGTAACATCCCCTGAATTTACCTATCTTAAATACGTTGTTTCAGTTTCGTACGACTTTTAGTTTTTTAACTAGGCTGTTCACACATACACACACACACACACACACAAACACACACCTTTTTGCGAGACCTTTCGAAATTTTTCAGGATCGTAATACTTACCGTTACTATAAATTTCATATATAGGTAAGGGAAATTCATTAATATACACGATTAATCTTTCCGTTTGAAGGTATCTATCTATTCAATTTTTTGATAGAATGGCTCAACCGATTTTCAAGTTTGATGGGTCAAGTTATTCGCTGTGGTCCCGTCAATATTTTGAGCTCAAAATACTAAAGAAATGCTGTATTAAATTTGTTATATATGACCGTTTGATACTACTAGTGTTTCCGTGAAGATTTTGAAACATTCTGAGCTCAAAATACTAAAGAAATGTTTTATTATAAAATGTGTTAAATATGTGCGTTTGATGGATCAAATTGCTCCTAGTGATCCCTTGAAGGTTTTGAAACATTTTGAGCTGAAAATACTAAAGAAATGTTGTATTAAATGCGTTAAATATGTCCGTTTGAGGCTATCTAACGAATTTCTGAGCGAACTGCACGTCCGATTTTAATGTTTGATACCTCAAATCACTCGGTGAATTCCCATGAATGTTTAAAAACATTTTAAACTCAAAATACTGAAAAATATTTATTATATTTTAAACATTTTCGGCTTTTTGTTGATGTTTCTTATCATACCATTTGCAAGTTCGTGATCATATGGAAATAAATTATATATAGCTATTACTTGAAAAACTAAAATAAAATCTTAAAACAAAATTTAATTTAATAAAAGATAAAAACCCTGACTACCGAAATAAATTTTATATGTTACAACCCTATTTGTCCTAAAGGACTGGATATATTTGCTTGTCTATTTAAGCGCGTTGGTGGGTTGTTAGTGAAGTTGACGCCCATGAATATTGAATCTTTGTGTAGTAGTCGGGTGCCTTCCACTACACGTTACTGCCCCTTGCGTTCTGTCCCGTTCATCGGTGCATGTCAAAATTCAGAAAGCTTCCTTGCATCTGTGCATGTAAACATACAGTAAGTAAATTAATGCATTGAGTAAAGAATAGTCATAATTTTCATTTGGATGTTTTAGGGTAAATTTGAACGCCAAACATATCGTACTAGCCTGTACCGCCAATGAGGCACTGAGAGGTACAGGCTCTACTATCTGACGGAGAGCGTTATCCCTCGTCTAATGACTTAAGAGAACTGCACGCCTTTGACTAGAGGTCGAAGAAAGTTGTCTACTTCATAGCGCTGGAGTTGCTACAGTAAGCCCAGAACAGGCTCGTCTGTGTACAAATACTAAGTTACGCCAGCCAGCGTCCTGAGGTAGAAATCTCAATTTAATAATGTTATTTTTGATTAACGCCACTTAATAACAGACAGATCATTATCTGATTTAAGCCGTCATATTAGGATGAAAAGATTATTTTTATTGTTGTAAGTATACAATAATAAAAGTGGATTAGGAGGATCTGATATGCTATACAGAAGGTACAACCAATGAGAATAAAATTGAAAATGATGATATAGGTACTGAAAAAAAAAATTAAAAGTAAGGAGCAGAAAAAGATTTTTATGTTCACATTTTAATAAGGTTTTGAAGAAAAAAAACGAGCATCATCTATTGTGTTAAGAGAATTTAAAGTATGTGCCATTATTCAAAACTGTAGGCAGATTGTTTTATAATTTATTTTCAGTTGAAATTGGTAGGTTACCAAACACAATCTAGATTCTTATATATTATTTTATTTCATGAGAGTAGCTTTCGGTGTTCAGCACCATATTCATCTCTATTAAAAAACATCAAGATTAAACAATCCAATTAATCATTATATATTGATATTTGAACATTAAAATCTTTTTCTGCTCCTTACTTTTAATTTTTTTTTTCACTACCTATGTCATCATTTTCAATTTTATTCTCATTAGTTAAACGCTGTACCTTATATGATGATTCCTATTATACAATAGTAATTCAAATTTTGATTATTATCATGCTAACACTGATCGTTATTCTACCTTTATAATCATTACTCCGTCATAAGGGGAGGGATGCTATTTTGACCATTAGTCATCGTCTAAAAATTATTTGTATATAATTTCCTCAGATGGAGCGGGGCAGCAGTGGGTAAGACACTGCGCTACTAATCTCAAGGTCCCGGGTTCGAGACCGGCTTGAGGCAGATAATTATTTATTCTGTATTCTCTCGTGGATTAACCCTACGGGAGGGGATCGGGCGAGAACCTCCTATGGCTCACTTAGCCTCTATAAAGTGGGTACCCTTAATTGGGAAAAAACCTGGCGGTTGAGCGTGATCTCAGCCGAATCACCTCCTTGCAGAACCGTTGGCCCAGAAACAGTACGGTCCTTACGAAGTACTGAACCCAACACCCTTCACGGGTTGTAGTGGTACAGGTTTAATTTCCCCAGACCTTTTTGGGTAAATTCATAAGTGCAAAAATCAAAATAAAAATAAAAACTTCAACGGACCATTAATGAATTTGCTACAGTTTTCATCTGGATTTATTTGAGTTAATTACCTGCATGGGAAAGAGAACATGCCCGATCCCATACGTACTAAGAATCGAGACTGTGTTTGGTAGTCTACCTATATCAAATGGAACAAATGTGCCATTTTGTAAAGTGGGGTGAGGTAAAAGAACGAATAATGACACTAGTATTTAAAGAATTGGGAAGAAAATTCGGTATATTAATCTTGAAAAAGTGAAGCCTGAGAACATTTTAATGATTCTTGAGAAAATACTGACTAATGTATAACCGGGATTAACTTGTAGATTTTAATGGCAGGACTAGAAAAATGTGTGTTATTGATATGTTTTTATTTTTCTACCGCTAATGGTAAGGAAAGTAGTGTAATCGGGTAAAATTTTCGATGTGCGGTTTCAACGAATCTATGCCTTTCAGTGTACACTGAGTCAAAAAAACACATTTTCGACCATTGATCTGTATGTGCATGTGTGTGGGTGTCTGTGCCACAATTATCTCTTGAACGGGCGGGCCGGACCGATTTTGTTTAGTTTTTTTTGTAGGGTTTTGTCCCTTGAAGTCGGTGTACCAAATCAGGCACAAAGTGTATAATAGTGAATGTGTAAGGTCCGAAAAAAGTGTTTTTCTATAGATAGCAGCGCCAAAACGGCGTCTACTATCTATAGAAACGTACAGTCTTCTTAAACTTTTCATATATATAGTACTTCCCCGAGAAAAAACAAGAAAAAAGTTGTAAAAAAAAAAAAGGAAACTTTATTTGCGCATAATTCAAAAAGTATATATTGTAAATTACCCAAGAGCCATTTGGAAAGCAATTAAATTCCCTACAGAACAAAAAAAAAATCTAAATCGGACTAGTATTAATAAAGATACAGCGGGAAAAATTGTCGATTTAGTGGCCATTTTATACATTTTTATAACTCTTGATTAAAAGACGATAAACGAAAAATTCTTTTTTCATTTATGAGCATGTTATGTCCTTTATTAGTGAGAGTGAAAAAATCATATACAGGGTATCTTCTGGCTTTTGAGATTATTTTTTTTTTAATTATTTCATCACTTTATTTTAAATAAAACAGTTTATTAGGTATCGGACCATCAAAAGGGGGAGAAATGAACTAATATCCTTTCCTATAGAGCTTTCTATAGATATAATTGCCTTTTTCAGGTATTTACTATGTTTGCAAGATTTATAAATAATTATTATTTAAAGAAAAAAAATTAATTTGACAATATAATATTTTTTTATTTATTCGAAATTTATCGTGTGTACAAAAATTATAAATGACAAATAAGACAACTTGAAGCTTTTGTTTAAATTAATGGCCTAAAAATGTATGTAATGTTTAAAAATAGGGCTTCAGATCTATATAACACTGATTGATCGCATTTGATCGATCAAATTGTATCATGTTATTTTAGTACCATACACTATCTACTACTGTGAAAACAATTAAAACCACATGTTGCCACCTAAAATATTTATGTTTTTGTTTTTATTATTTTTTTTTTTAATAACTGATATATTTAATATGGTCGAAATTATATCTCAATAAATAATAAATAAAACTAAAACCTAAAAAAAAACATACAAATTTTAGGTGGCAACATGTGGTTTTAATTTTTTTCTCAGTGGTTGATGGTGTATGGTACTTTATACAATGATACAATTTGATCGATCAAATGCGATAAATCAATGTTATGTATATCTGAAGATCTGAAGCCCTATAATTATTTATTATTTAAAATAAAGTGATGAAATAATTAATAAAATAATTAATTTCAAATGCCCGGAGACATCCTTTATATATTTTTTTCACTCTCACTAATAAAGGGCATTCCATGCTCATAAATGAAAAAAGAATTTGTCGTTTATCGTCTTTTAGTCGAGAGTTATAAAAATTTGACCACTAAATCGACACTTTTTCCCACTGTGCGGCGTAGACTTTGTACTCATGTTCCATTAAAAGTATTTTTAAAACATCCGGTACAAGTTTCCATAGAAACCCGTTCACTTTTCTAATAATACAAAAACTATCTATCTAACGAAAAAGTGCCGTTAGTTTGCCCTCCTAGTACCGTCCCTGATAGTGGTACACCTTTCCAATATAAAGCATGTAAATCATGCCTACATCCCCAGAAATGTCCAAAACTTGAAAAGGCCAGAAATGGTTCTGGTAATAAAGTAGTACCTAATGGAAAACATATCATTTGTTTTTACTTTCCCTTACCTATATACGAAGTATATAGTAAGGGGAAGTATTGCGATCGTGAAAATTTTCGAATTCGAGTTTTCAACGGAAATACATGTTTAAGGTCCCCTGAGTCCAAATGACCAAGTCTCGCAAAATGGTCTGTGTGTCTGTGTGTATGTGATCAGTCTAGCTCAAAAACGGAAAGCTGTACGATACTGAAATATTTAAGGTTAGAACATGCTTGTGATGTTACAGCAACATTTTCGTCAAAATCGACTAACCGGAAGTGCCACTTTATATAATCGATTTTACACATTTTTACAATTTTCTCAAAAACGGCTCTAACGATTTTGATTAAACTTGCCTAAATTATTCTTCATAAAGACCTTTAGCTTTTCATATATATGGTACATCACCAAGGAATTGCAGGGAAAAAAGTTATGATGAAAAGAATATTTTATTTACGCATAACTTCAAAAGCGTGCAATTTATGGTAAATCATCTATGCACTTGTATGAAAGATAATTAAATTTTCTAAAAAACAATAAAAGAATCATCAAAATCGGACCAGTATTAGCAAAGATACAGCGCATCGGACAAACCGGAAATAGCTATTATATTATGGATATTACACTTTTTTACAATTTTCTCGAAAACGGCTCTAACGATTTTGATGAAACTTGCCTAAATTATTCTTCATAAAGGTCTTTAACTTTTCATTTATGTAGTAAATCACCGAGGAATTGTAGGGAAAAAGGTTATGATGAAAAGAATATTTTATTTGCGCATAGCTTAAAAAGTATGCATTTTACGGTAAAATATGTATAGAAATGTATGGAAGGTAATTGAATTATCTAAAACTAAATAAAAGAATGATCAAAATCGGACCAGTATTAGCAAAGATACAACGCATCGGACTAACCGGAATTAGCTAGTATATCATGGATTTTACACTTTTTTACATTTTTCTCAAAAACTGTTCTAACGATTTTGATGAAACTTGCCAAAATTATTCTTCATAAAGGCCTTTAACATTTCATTTATGTAGTAAATCACCGAGAAAATGCAGGAAAAAAAGTTATGAAGAAAAGAATATTTTATTTTCGCATGGCTTAAAAAGTATACAATTTATAGTAAATTATGTACAGAATTATATGAAAGGTTATTAAAGTATCTAAAAAAAAAAAAAAAAATCATCAAAATCGGACAAGTATTAGCAAAGATACAGTGTATTTTATGAGGAGCATAAAATAGATGGATAACCGAGCGCATCCGAAAGGAGAACCTCCTCCCACCAATCCGCCAATCTGTTGTAAACAATACGCTCTGTAACAAAGTAATTTAGGAATACAAAAACGGAAATTAACTTAATAATTTCTACTTTCACATTATTTAATGGAAAGAAAATGTTTCCATAGAAACTAAACCAACAACTTTTAAAATATATTTGCAACTTGACAAAGTTAAAACATATAGGTAGTGTACAGAATTGTTGTACTAAAATTGTTTTAAAAACTATTTTATTGTACTTCAGTGGAAGAAGAATTGAATGCTGCTGAGTTTATTTCAAGTATTGTTTATGTGAACTCTTTAGAATTATATTAAAAAGATAATTATTATAGGGCGGTAAGGGAAAGTTGTATGATGCGCGCACCGCACCAGATTTTTTACAGATACATTTATAAAAAGGAAAAATTCAATATCGTATATAAACTGTTCATTAGTAATAGCAAGTTGTTGGGCTCAGTAAAGAATGAATTCGTAAAAAGTTAATAAATGTTGGTCAAACTGGTAAACGTCCGAAGGATCGACTGAAACGTAGTTGGGAGGGTTGCATTTAGGATCTTACGGATTTAGGTTTTGACTAGTGTGAAAAAAATAATAACAATAAGGTAATACGGGGCAAGTGCTTTTTCGGGGTAAGTGTCTAAATCAAAAATCTCGTTAAATCAAAATCCTGAAATAGTAAGAACTGCCCTTCTGGGAGCATAAAGTCTAAACAGTGATGTATAGTGATCAGCCAATCAGCCACGAGGGTTAGCTAAGTACGGTGAAGTATAACGAGCTGTAATGATAACAATTCCACCAAGTTGATTATGTTGGATCTTTCAGCTTTTGCTGTTCATAAGTGTCGGTGTTTATCAGCCACTAAGCTTAAGTTTTTTTTTTAATTTTTGTGGTAAGCGGAACCTTCAAATGCTGTTCTTCGAAATACTTTATTAAATTAAATTATCAATCTCATAAAAATGGACGTGATTGAAGCTTGGGCTTGAATGCAATATTTAAGCATAATCGTCTAACGAACATTTAAAAAAAAAAGAAGGAAAATTTAGCTTCAAAAATAAAGATTTTACAGTCCTATAAAGTTGAACTTTGTAAAATCTAGTGCGCACTTACCCCACATTACCTCAAATCGATCTGAAAAGATGTTTTGGAAACATCCATGCCTGCCATCCTTGCTTAGGTCCCACTATTATTTTATGTTATATGCAGCTCACAGTAATAATCATTTTCATTTATCTTACTTATTGCATACGTTTTTACTTCCTTGTACGAAGTAAAGGAAGTATTGTAACCGCGAAAATTTTCGGTTTTCAGATTTCAACGGAAATATCCATTTTGACCATCCCTGAATCTATTTTGACTAGTTTCGTCGTGGCGTCTGTACGTACGTACGTACGTTCGTATTTCGCATAACTCAAAAACGGTTTAGCCGTAGAAAGTTGAAATTTTGTATTTAGGATTGTTATAAAATCTAGTTGTGAACCTCCCTTTTTGGTCACTGCTTAATCACCGGAAGTGGTACTTTACTTGGAGATCATAATTGATTTCCATCAAAAATTATATTAACATACTTTGGAAAACTTCTCAAATTTGGTATTTAGAACTTATATATTGATTTAAATACCATACTAGATTTTGGTCTAAATTGGAAAACCGGAAGAGGTACTTTATTTGAAGGTCACATTAGACTTTCATCAAAAATTATATTGAAATATAATGTAAAACATTTAAAATTTAGTAAATAGAACTTTTATATCAATATGAATGTATTTTCTAGATTTTGGTTAAAATTGGTGAGCCGAAAAGGGTACTTTACTTGAAGGTCATAATAAACTTAAATCAAAAATTATATTAAAATTAAATGAAGAAATCATATGCTTCGGTAATAAAGGTTACCAACGCGATTTTGTTTATACTCTAATTAAACATTTTTATTACTTATTTTAAGTGTTAATATTGGGCATATAATACTGCTTTTCTCCCCATTTGTGCGATGAACAAGTCTGCAGCAGGAGAATAAGAGATAAGTTAAGTGGGTTCTTCCGCTTAAAATTTAGAAACTGTCGATTTCTAATGCTTTATCTAGTGATATTGACAGTTTTAATGTTGTCACGGAACACGAAGAAATCTCTTGGAAACTAGTTACCTACTGAAAAAAAAACGACATTTAATAATGGAATGAAACCTCCAGAAACAAGAGTATGTGTGTGTGTCTATAGATGGGTGTCCCGACGCCGAATTTCGTTTTTGAGATATTGCAATTTTCGGAAATTAATAACCAAATTGAGGATCACTTTTTGAGCCAACGATTTATAGTTTAATAGGAGTACAAGGAAGTCATGTGTTGTCCACATCAGATATTTTAATACACTGTAATATTTTAACTTTATGAAAAATAGTAGTACCTATTTGTCTACTCGTAATGGGTTTACCTAATTTCTCAATATAAAGTTATTTCAATTCTTGGACGCTAGTATCTAAAAACATGTCGCTCTTAATATATGGATTTCAGCCATTTCTGGTTTTGACTCCGGGCGATCGGTGGACGGAGGTGTGTACCTAAACAGCAATTGGTAGTTTCAGCATCGAACCTAGAAGCGAACTAAGAGGGGGAGGGGGAGAGAGTCAGGGATATATAACCTCGTTCTCGAAATTTTTGAAAAAATATGATTTTCAAGTAAGTTTTGTATATTGAGTAATAATTTTTTATTCAATTTTCCTTAAAACCCATGCCCTATTTGGCGATTATAGACACTTAATGATTACTTGCCTTCTCATTAATTTCCTATCCCGAAAAAAAAATGTAAACCCTCCCCCTCCCCGAAAAAAATTTTGCGTACACGCCTGGTTGAACCTTTGGGTTCGCTAAGCCTTTATTATTAAACTGTTCGTTACTAAATATTATCCAATGGATTTACAATCATGAAATTTATTCACAATATGACCTCTCAACTAACTTTTTAGTAAATATCCACTTTTGGGTGAAATTTTATTATGATAGATGGTAAGACTTTAGATTTGTATTAAAATATTAAATTGTATTTTATAAACTTGAATTGCTGTTACATTGAAATATCACTCAAGGACTTAAAAAAAAACAACTTGGCTGCTGAGAAGTCTACGTTGGGGGAACAAACTTACCTTAAAGTTCCCCATTAAAACATGCAAATGTAAAAATGAATGTACAAGTTTGAAAAATCCAAAATGCAGTATGTACAAAACAATCACAGACAGAATGTACAAAACATAACACATATCAGTCGTGCTTCTGGCATGCGACACAGACACGGTCATGGCCACTTTTGGGTACGACCCTTTTTTTCGTGTTTTTTGTTTATTTGTAGTTGTTTTTTTTTTTTTGTCTTTTTAATGATTTGTTTATTAATTTATGTTAAATATTATATACACAGTGCTTGTGCTCTTATTAAAAAAAAATGTATTAAATAATAATATATTTTAACTAAATTAAAAATAATAAATAAATAATATTATAAAATGTTAAATAAAATAAGTTAATAAATTTGTGGAATTCTTTGAATCTGAAATCAAAAAATACCTCATTAGTAAAAAAATTAATCTCTGTTTACCAAATGAGTGGGTATACGTTTCTAAGAATGATTTTTCTAAGGAAAATAAATACTGTTATTCAAATTTATAATAAAAAAAAATGGAAAGAGTTGAATATTTGCATCAAAATGTTTACAAATGTTGCAAGGGATATATTTTTACTGTAGTAAATTAAACAAAATATATGTTATCTTCAAAAAAATATTATAATAAGTATTATGCTAACTTTCATAAAACAGAAAAAAAAGTCTCATAAAAAGATTACGAATTATGGTTCAATTTTCATTATAACAGAAATTTTTCTAAATTTCAAATATAATTATACAAGTTTTATAACTTTAAACGAATTAATGGTATAAAATAATGTTTGATTTTTTTTCAAAGGGCTTACAGCTTAAAATTTATTTTGGCTTTTATGTAATTAAGAAAAACAAACATTTTGAGTTATAAATATGTCCATTAATAATTTTGATGAAACTATTTTTTTTATTAAATAATTATGTAGTTATTTTGTATTAGTATTCATAAAGATTAATAAATAAATAAATGTGGTATTGATAACAATTAGTTAAACTTGACATCAATTTTATCCAACTCAAATCTAATCATAAATAGTTCATAACAATCCCCAATCTCAAGTGGTTTCCCAGAGATATGTAGCAATTTAATTTCTAATAATGATATACTTTTAAAAAAAATAATAAATGATAAGAAAGTATAAAATTAAATTATACATTAAAATAAAAAAAATATTGAAGATTAAAATTACTGACTATAACAACAATGCGGTATTAAAGAAATTGCCCAGCAATATCTAAACCAATTTCAAATATCCGAACGTTATTAAGCTACTACAGCAATTATATTATTAATTTTTATTTATTAATTTCAATTACTTTACTGAATGAATATGTTTATTTTTTACTAACTACTACTCAACTTGTGTTAATAGTTTTTACGTAAAGGTTTTGTTATGTAGAAATAAACTGTTATGGCATTTAATGTTAATGGTTATCCATGTTAACTCCTTTGTTCTGATTACCATGTCTGTCAAGGTCACATTGTAATGTTTTGATCATAAGAACAAAAGTATTCAATCAGCTGTTAGACTGGTACAAAAAAACCTCTTGCAATTCAACCTATATCGTAATTACTGATAAACCCTCCATTGGAGCTATTCAAGAGCCTCTCAATTGAATAAAACCAAGTATAGAACATGCTTATTTGAGATCTTTACATAGGACCCTTTGTAAAATTAATTTATTTTTTTCACATAAATGATAAATATGATCTGCTATATTTGTTTATATCGATCCAATTTATTTTAATGATTAATTATTATATATAATATTAATTTTAATATATCAATTATATTTCTGCCTATTGCATTTTTTTCATAGAACCTTCTAGTTTGATATATATATATATATATATATATATATATATAGGTTCAACTAAATACATATCAACATAGGTTCAAGAATGAATCTCTGTTTTAATAATTACTATTATTATTATTTAAAGAATTTGTGAATATTTCGAGATGCAAATAGATGAATAACATTTTCAATGTACTAAATCCTCATTAGTTATAAGATTATTTAAGTTTCTTATCAAAAAATATGCAGCAATGAAATTAAAGGAAATAGTAACAAAGGTCTCATCATTACTTAGAAAGTTAAGTTAAAAGAAATGATAATTACAATGATCTGCAAACTGATCATCCAAACATCATTCACCAAAAGCAATGATAATAAGATAATATTCACATACCAATTATCCTATTTGAATTTTAGACCTATCTTAAAAAGCAAAACTTGAAGAAAATTTTACAAGTGCATTATTTATTTATTGAGTTTTACTTCTTACATACTCCAACTGGAGCAGAAAGTGAGGATTTTCATAAAGATTACCAACATATACTAGCCAGAGGGAAAGAATGCCGATATTTATAACATGGGTTGTATAAATGAGTTCTATTATAGAATAGAAGTCAGCCCCTCAGGTTAACCAGAACCAGCTCTGGCTCGATGCTCAGCTAAATACTTAGCCACTTTGGCCTAATTTATAAGATTTTATAAATAAATATATGGATGATTCTTTTGGAAACTAAATAAGAAGATGTAAATCTATTTACAAATAATCAAAAATTATATTCTTATTTACAATGCTATAATTTATTCAGTATAATAAATGTTATATAAAATATTTACAATAAGCAGCTTTAGTGAAAGTGGCTATAAATTAAATCACAGATAATAATAAATTAATTATTTTAGACTTTATTCAAATGAAAATTTATTTTCACTGATTCAATAGAATTTTTTGTTTGCCTAATTCAAAACTGATGGTATGATTCTTTGTATAATTTATAATCAATGAAGTTCAATAAAAAAATTACTTTTTTAAAAATTGTAAAAGATATTTCTATAAATCTTTTAAAGAAGTATCGAGTCTTAACAAAATGGTAATCAGTTCAAAGAAGAAATGTCAGTTTTGCCTTGTGGGTGGGTCGGTTGTGTGGCCTTAGTATTTATCATGCTGCAAGCAACAGCACACTGTGAGCTCTCATGCATGCATTCCTGTCCCTTTATAATTATTTAATAAAAATAACTGATTCATAGAAAAACTAAATATATAAAGATTATGGTTTTTATTATTTTCTACATCTGTATATAAATAGCAAATGACAATCTGAAAAATTGTTTGAAATACAAATAATTTAATAATTGTTTAAGTAAACAATTTAGTGTTTAATAATTTTATAAGTAAAAATGAATGATTGAATATGATTAAACTATTTTTTTTGATAAATTACTTTTTAGATTAATAAAAACAATTAAAGCCTCAATGATTGATATGAAAATGAAATACTGCACATAAATTTAAAAAAAAATCTAATATATAATAAAACTTAGCTATCTAATCTGCCAATAGTGTATAAATTATTGGAACAGCTGTTTGTTTTAAATAAATAAACGCTCCATGCAGTGTGCTGAATATATTACATGCCATGCAGTAGCAGAATACTAATTCCTACCTGGGATAGGTGAGCATGATGTAAATGGATCACCGGTATACCCTTGCGTGCACGAACATATCGGGGTATGATTTACAACTGAGCAGACCGCGTTTGCACCACAAGAACCCGGACACGGATCAATACACTTTTGATTAACACATGCTCTATTTGAGCCACATTCCGGATTTATAGTGCACTCTGGGCGGCAATTAGGCGGCACACCGATATAATTTGCCATGCACGAACAAGCCGGACTGTCGCCGCGGACATGACATTGTGAATTGGGACCACATGGTGAAGGTTCACAGGGGTTCACAGGCTCGACTGGCTTTGGTGTAACTGAAACAATAAATAATATTTTCACAATTATTTTTTAGGATATATAAAAAGATTAATAATAGTGGCAAAGCCATTAATTATCAAAGAATATCATAAGTAACAAAAAATATAAATTCAGTTTATAGACTAATACTATGTTATTGACAACAGAAAAGTGTACATTGAATGATATATAAAAAGGTTATTTATCTAAATAAACAATTATTTTCTTCTTATTTTTTTTTTTTTTTAACTTGATCAGAATAATAATTAAATACATTTATGTTTACATAAATTGTGAGATATGTCTATCATGTATAAACGGTTTTATTATATAATGAACTATGTTCATAAATCAATTATACAGAAAAAAAATAATTAAATTGGATATTAAAAATATGCTACCTGGAATCGGGAAGCACTGTCTGAAAGGATCGCCAGTTTGTCCTGAAGGACAAGAGCAGATAGGGTTATGATTTACAACATTGCAACGTGCTCCAAGACCACATATACCAGGACAAGGGTCACGGCATTTATTATTCAGACAAGCCTGAGTCAGGGGACATTCAGCACTAACAACACATTCTGGGCGACATTGAGGTGGTGTTCCCACTTGTCCTGGAGCGCAAGAACATACTGCATGTCCATCTGATACACGACAAATGCTATTTGGGCCACAAGGTGAAGGTGAACATGGATCCCTGGGTGTTTCTGAAACATTATTAGATGTTATATATAAGGATATATCTAGAATATTTTATGAAATATGTGATAGAAACAATTATAGCAACATACCAACAGGTTTGGTTTTGCAGAGAACAAATGGATCGCCAGATGTTGGAGGGGGGCATGAACAAGTAGGTATGTGATTAATGACATTGCAGACAGCTCCTTGTCCACAAGTGCCAGGGCATGGATCTATACAATGCTGATTAACACATGCTTTTTCTCTAGAACAATCTGAGTTCATTGTACATTCTGGTCTGCAGCCTTTGAGAGGATCTCCAAAGTAACTGGGAAGACAGGTGCAGACTCCATTATTGCAGTTAGTGTTGACACCACATAATGCACATGGATCAGATTCCTCCACAGGTTTAGGTTTTTCTATAGCAATAACAGAAACATAAGTTTCACTTTTATAAAACACAAATCACAGTGACTTAAATTATATCTATTTATTTATTTTTTTATTTAGTACAAACCTATTATCAGAGAGCATTGAGTGAATGGATCTCCACTAAAACCTTGATCACAGTAACAAGTAGGAATATGATTCTGAACTCGGCATTCGGCATTAAGTCCACAAGACCCTTGGCAAGGATCTCTACATTTTTCAGTTATACAAGCCTGTGTTGTTGGACAGTCAGTATTGACCAAGCATTCAGGGCGACAGTTTGGTGGAGAACCAATATAATTTGCTTGACAAGAACATGAGGCTTGGTTTCCTTCTGCTACTTGGCAATGAGAATTTTGACCACATGGGTTAGGTAGACATGGATTAGTAGGCTTCACTGGTTCAGGGGTAACTGAAAGAACAATAGTGAAATGTTTGACGTCAGATGATTTAGGATTATGTTTTCATTAATGTTTATGATAAAATGATAAGTTTACCAGGCATAGGATAGCATCTTGTAAAAGGGTCTCCAGTTTGCCCTGTTAGACATGAGCAAATTGGACTATGGTTTATAACCTGACATCGAGCATTGATTCCACATGTCCCTGGGCAAGGGTCAGTACATTTGTGCTTGTAGCAAGCTCTATTTGTAGGACATTCTGAATTTACTACACACTCAGGACGACAGTTAGGAGGAGATCCTGAAAAGTCTGGTGCACAGGAGCATACTGCTTGACCATTCACAGTTCTGCATTGACTATTCGGACCACAAGGTGAAGGTTTGCAGGGGTCTATTGGTGCTGCTTCAGTAACAGCTAGAATAGAAATAAAATTAGCATGAACAATATAAAATGATTTATACTGGTATATAGTTATAGATTAATTAACATACCTGGTGGAGGAAGTAGAGAACAAGTTGTAAAAGGATCCCCAACATATCCTTGAATGCAACTACATGTAGGTACATGGTTGACAACATTACATTGAGCATTCGATCCACAGACACCAGGGCAGGGATCTTGGCATTTATTACGGATACATGCTTTATCAGTTGGGCAATCAGAACTTAAGACACATTCTGGTCGGCAGCCTTCATAAGGATTTCCTGTGTAATCCGCAATGCATGTACAGGAACCAGCATTATTCTTCTGGGTGCAAACAGCATTAGGACCACAAGGTGATGGTTCACAGGGATTTACAACCTCATCTATAAAAATTTTAATTTTCAATAATTTTATAGTTTTAATTCAACTTCTACGTATAATAAGTTACAGTTATCCTTGGAAAACTCACGTTTCTGTTCTAAACATTGAATGAAAGCATTTCCAGTATATCCCTGAAGACATGTGCAAGTAACTGCATGACTTATTACAGCACATTGAGCATTGAGACCACAGGTTCCGATACATGGATCAGTACATTTATTATTTATACAAGCTTGGTTAGTTGAGCAGTCTGGATTAATGACACATTCTGGACGACAATTGGGAGGTGCACCAACATAGTTGGCAAGACATGAACATGATGCCTCATTTCCAGAAGCTTGACATTGTGAGTTTGGGCCACATGGAGATGGAACACAAGGATTTTTATTAGGAGTCTCCTCATCACTTGGAGCAGGTACTGAAATTAAACCATAATATTGTAATTTTACATATTTATGTTATGCTTTAATTATAAATTTTAAATTAAATTCAATAAATTAAATTGAATTCATTTAAATGAAACAATAGTACTTACTTGGTAATGGATAGCAACTTCTGAAAGGGTCTCCTGTGTTTCCAGGTGGACATGAGCAGATGGGGCTGTGGTTTATGACTTGACAGCGAGCATTGAGACCACAAGAACCAGCACACGGATCTGTACATTTGTTATTAACACAAGCCTGGGTCTGAGAACATTCATTGCTTAGAATGCATTCTGGTTTGCAAGATGGAGGAGAGCCCACATATCCAGCAAGGCATGAACATACAGCAACTCCATTTGGTGCTCTGCATTGACTATTAGGTCCACAAGGAGATGGATTGCAAGGATCTTTGGGCTTTAAGTTATCTATAAATTTAAAATTAACAATAAAAAAAAAGTTTGGTTGAACAGGGTTATAAAAAAAAAATAGTTTTTATTCATAAATAGTACCTGCTGGTATTGGTCTACAGTGAGTAAATGGATCTCCTGTGAATGACTGAGGACAGGAACAAGTTGGAATATGATTAATCACATCACACTGAGCATTAGTACCACATGTCCCAGGGCAAGGATTTTTACATTTATTTCTTTGACAAGTTTTGTCTCTTGGGCATTCAGTACTCAGTACACATTCTGGTCGACATGCTTCATATGGATTTCCATTATATTCCGGTATACATTCACATACACCTCCAGACCTACAAACTGCATTAGGACCACATGGAGAAGGATTGCATGGATCCTCTAGAACTGGTGAGGGAGTAGCTGCAATTTTAACACATATATTTTAGCCCATATAATCTTAATAACTATTTTTAATAAAATCTCACATAGCTTATAAAACTTACTAATAGGAATAGCAGAACATAAAGTAAATGGATCTCCAGTGAAGCCATTTTCACAAGAACAAACTGGTACATGATTAATAATGCTACATTTAGCATTTGCACCACAGGAGCCTGGGCAAGGATCACGACACTTCTGGTTGATGCATGCTTGTTGAGATGAGCATTCTGAACTTAGAACACATTCAGGTCTACAATTAGGAGGTGCTCCAAGGAAATTCGGCAAACAAGAGCATGCCAACTGACCTCCCACTATTTGGCATTGAGCATTTGGACCACAAGGAGATGGTGTGCAAGTTACTGGCTCTGGTGTTGGAGGTGGTGGTGGTGCAGCAGCTAAAAAACATTTTAAAATATTAGTAAATTATTATATCTGCTTTTAAGGAAGTAATTAATATAAAGTTGACTCGGCTAAAGTTAACTTTATTTTATCTCTTCATATACCAATTAGTTGGGATATTACAATCTAAGACTTTTCCAAAACTGTACCTACTAAAAGTTTTTAAGAATCAAGGAATTATGTGGGAATGGAACACATAATGCCATTTGCAGGAAAGGTTTCTTCTCAAAATCAGTCATAGCTTAATGTCTCATCAGGATTTAAGTAGGCATCTTCAAGAAACTAGAAATTCTTGAAAAAAAAGAACTATCAGCCATTCAATTCACTATTTTGCAGAAATTCAAAGGGTTCAAAGTCAAAATCACCTTACATTAAAAATTTAGATTGAAGAGCTATAAAAGAAACAGGTGCGATGAAGATCATAGTTTAAGGCAGAAGAAGCATTGAATCAATAACTAAATAGTTGCTAATAAGTTGAAGAGCTTCTGAAAATTTCAAGACCAGATGGAACTGTATTTTGAAAAAACAGGTTAAGGTAATTGGAAAAATCTAAGGAGTGCCTTATCACATCGAGTTGTATTAACTTCTCTGACAAAATCTTAATTATTTTTGTTTTAAATGGATTAATATTGACTTTTATATTAGAGAAATTAAATACAAAAATAAACATTTAGATCACTTATTTTTTTTATTAATGCACCTTCTTAGCAACCCAGAGTTGGAAATAAATCAAATTTATATGCTTTGTATATAAACTTGTTTGTAAAGATCATAAGATCGAGATAGCATTGTATCCCCCTCCACTTTATGTACTCTGTTCTTTGTTCTGTAGTAGTAATGGCCGCCTGTGTGATGCTTAGATGTACTGTTTATCATTATAAATGAATAAACTTGTTTATGCCAAACTTGGCTTTGATATTTCATTATATTTATAACCACAACACCCAGTTCATAGCAGACATGCTTATCTAAATGAAAATTCGCTAATTATATTGTTGGGCTATTAAGAAGGCTATTTTAAAAAGCTTTTTGTAGAACTCTGTTCCATTAAGATAAAAAAGGCCAGAAATGCCCCAATTGAATAGAGTGGACTGTACTTATTATGAAAAAAAAAAATGTAAATAAAAGATAATGTACCTAAAGATACTTACGGATAAGGTGACACTGTGAAAATGGATCACCAGTGTATCCTTGAGGACAGGCACAAATTGGATTGTGATTCTTAGTATTACATTGAGCATGGAGCCCACAAGTATTAGGACAGGGATCAGCACACTTCTGATTTATACAAGCTTTATCTAGAGGGCATTCGGAGCTGACAATACACTCAGGCCTGCACGTTGGAGGATGCCCAACATAACTGGGAAGGCATGAACATACAGCCTGCTGATTGACTGTTCTGCACTGGCTATTAGGTCCACATGGAGAAGGAAGACAGGCATCTCTCGGGATTGGTGAAGCTAGAAATACAGTTTGATGGTTAGGAAATAGTTTTACAGCCCAAATATAATTTAATATTGTTATACATACGTGTAGATGGTGCTTGATGGCATGAGAAAAATGGATCTCCAGTAAATCCAGCAGGACAAGTACATATTGGTATATGATTGGCTACAATACATTCAGCACCAGCCCCACAGGTTCCTGGACATGGATCACTACATTTGTATCCAATACATGCCAAAGGAGGAGCACAATCTTGGTTAGATTCACATTCCCTTCTGCAGCCAGCATAAGGATCTCCCTGGAATCCAGCCAGGCAAGAACAGGCTCCAACTCCATTTCGATTATGACACTCTGCATTTGCACCACAGGGTGTAGGATGACATGGATCAAGCTTTTCTGGAGCCCTCTCTGTTGCTGAAATTGAAATAATTAAAATTATAAAGCAATAGCTTAGATCTTGAATAATGCGATTTGATCATTTCGTTTCGCCAGCATCTTACTTGCTATAGGTGCTGGATGGCATGAAGTACTAGCATCACCAATATAACCTTGGGGACAAGTACATACAGGATTGTGGTTTACAACACGACATTCAGCTTGATGACCACAAGAACCCGGACAAGGATCTATACATTTTTCATTTTGGCATGCCAAGTTTCCAGCACATTCAGCATTAATAACGCATTCAGGTCGACAGTTTGGTGGGTTGCCAATGTAATTAGGAAGGCATGAGCAGGCTGGAGTAGAGCCAACTGTACGACACTGAGAATACGGACCACATGGCGATGGAGAACAAGGATCAGAAGGTGGAGAAGGCGTAGTAGAAACTAAAATAAAATAGAGAACAGAAAAAAGAAAGAAGTTAAAATAGTATTAAGAAAAATGAAAATGAAAGATATAGTAATAAGTAATAAAGATATAGTAATAAGTAATAAAGATATAGTAATATGTAATAAAGATATAGTTATAAGTAATAAAGATATAGTAATAAGTAATAAAGATATAGTAATAAGTAATAAAGATATAGTAATAAGTAATAAAGATATAGTAATAGAATATAGTAAATAAGTCTATCTAAATTGAAGTGATAAGCCAGAAACTAAATGAGGATTTCAGAAACTATAATATATATAATTTTTTTTTATAACTATATAAACTACATAGAAAAAAAATGAAGTTCAGATAATTTTAGAAAAACATTGCTAATTTTAATCTTACGTTGTAGCCTAGAACAACGCACGAATGGATCTCCCGTGAACCCTGAAGGGCAACTGCAAATAGGATTGTGGTTGACAACTTGACATCGTGCATTTTGGCCACAAGTTCCTGGACATGGATCTGCACATCTTTGATTAATGCAGGCTTTATCTTGAGAACAATCTGAACTGACTACACATTCTGGTCTGCAACTTGGTGGTGATCCCACAAAGTTAGGTTGGCAAGTGCATACAGCATGTCCTTTGATTTCCTTGCATAAGCTATTAGGACCACAAGGTGATGGAACACAGGGATTTGCTGGACCTTGAGTAGCTATATAAAAACATTCCACAGAAATTTAAGTCACTAATTTAACCATAGGACAAAGAATGTAAAAAATGAAATTTATCTTACAAGCTTGTATTATTAAGCATTTTGACAGAGGATCACCAGAATATCCCTGAAGGCAAGAGCAAGAAGGAGCATGATTGATGACACGGCATTCAGCATTTATTCCACATGTTCCCGGACAAGGATCTTTGCATTTATTATTCATACAAGCTTTGCTTCGGTCACAATCAGAATTTGTTACACATTCTGGTCTACATCCGGAGTATGGATCTCCAAAATATTCTGGTAAACAAGAACATGAACCAGCTCCATTTCTTTCTTTACAAACCGCATTAGCTCCACAAGGAGATGGATTGCATGGCATTCTTGGTTGATCAGTAGGGAGAGCTAAAAGAAAGAAAGTAAGGAAAGAAGATAGACAATGAAATATAAACAAGAAGTAATAAAGATAAATAGATTAGTTATAGTTAAGTTAGAATTAGAAGACAGAAAAGAAATCTTACTTTGTTGTATAAGTGAGCACCCAGCAAAAGGATCTCCAGTGTAGCCAGGAAGGCATGAGCATTGGGGATTGTGTTTAACTACTTGACAAGATGCTTGAGGTCCACAGGATCCAGGACAAGGATCACTACATTTTTCGTTCTGACAGGCCAAGTTGCCGGGACATTCTGCATTTATTGTACACTCAGGTCGACAGTTAGGTGGACGGCCAACATAGTTAGGTGAACATGAACAAGCAGGAGTATTTCCAATGGCTTTACATTGGGAATTAGGACCACAAGGAGATGGAATACAAGGATTACCAGTAGGCACTTCAACTGGACGCTCTAAAATTTGAAGAAGAAAGAAAAAGAATTAGAAAGAATAAAGAGATAAATAAAAGAAAAATATATTATTTGAGAACAAATAGAAGATTGAAAATTAAAATTAGAATGTAAGAAGTGAGTAAAAGAAATTTTTACGATAAAGTTTTAAGATAAAGAGAGAAAAAGTTTATGTATTTACACAAACTAAAATATAATTATAAAGTAGAGAATTCCATACTTTCTTCTTTAATGCAACGAGAAAATGGATCTCCAACAAATCCACGAGGACAGCTGCATATGGGATTGTGATTGACAACTTGACAACGAGCATTGATTCCACAAGTTCCAGGGCAAGGGTCAGCACATTTTTGATTCATACATGCTTTGTCTTGCGGACAGTCAGCACTGACCATACATTCTGGACGACATGATGGTGGGGTACCCAAGTAATTAGGTTGACATGAACAGACAGCATGACTATTTATAACTCTGCATTGACTGTATGGTCCACAAGGTGATGGCTGACAGGGATCTTTAGGCTTTTCAGGTTCGGCTGATTAAAAAAATAAAAATAAAAATTGAGGAGCCATTAGTAATTGAAGGGTTCTCTTTAATTTACATTTAATTGTCTTACTTGGTTGTGGTTGGCGACACGCTGACATAGGATCACCAATAAATCCTGGTAAGCAAGTACAAGATGGTCCATGATTAATCACATTGCACTCTGCATTAAGTCCACATATTCCTGGGCAAGGATCTTTGCATTTGTTATTCATACAAGCTTTTGATCTATCACAATCTGAATTGACAACGCACTCAGGCCTGCAGCCTGTATATGGATCACCAAAATATTCAGGCAAACAAGCACAAGAGCCAGCACCATTCCTCTCTTTGCACACAGCATTGGCTCCACAAGGTGATGGGTTACATGGATTTTTTGGCCCTTCAGTTGTGGGCTCTGAAAATTATTAGAGTTAAAAGGAAAGAAGTATTTAGGTTTAGTATAAGTATTAGATATAAGAAGAAAGAATACAGTAGGATATGAGATTTTTCAGAAATTCCTTACGTTGCTGAATAAGTGAGCACCCAGCAAAAGGATCACCAGTGTAACCAGGAACACAGGAACATTGAGGAGTATGTTTAACGACTTGGCAAGTTGCTTGTGGTCCACAGGATCCAGGGCATGGATCACTACACTTCTCATTCTGACATGCCAAATTTCCTGGGCATTCAGCATTTATAGTACATTCTGGACGGCAGTTTGGAGGGTGTCCAACATAACTGGGGGAACATGAACAAGCAGGAGTATTCCCAACTACTCTACACTGAGAATTAGGACCACATGGAGATGGAATACAAGGATTGCCAGTAGGTTTTTCAACTGGGCGTTCTAAATTTAGGAGAAGAAAGAAAAATTATTAGAAAAAATAAAGTGATAAGAGAAAGATGAAAAACATATTTCTCAAGAATAAACAGAATACTAAAAATTAAAATTAGAATAGAATAAAAGAAAGCCAAGAAAGAAACTTTTATTATAAAATAAAAAAAGGAAAAAAGAACATACACATATTTATACTAACTGACAGAGAAAATTCCTCATGTTGAAGAATTTAATTTTGAATATATAATTGTATCTTCTATTATGATTGAGTTTATACCTTTCAATATTCTTATCATTGAATGTGAAATATTTCTTGTCATGATTGAGACGTGAATGTTATGATAGATGTTCTCATATAAGTGAAAATGCCGTTATTATAAGTGTAATGGAGTAATTTAACAAGTAAAGCGCTAAGGGCCACTAAGGGAAATTCAGAAATTTTCATAATTTATCTTGCATTTTTAAAATCAATTTATCAATAGGTCAATTGCCTATTGGGGAACAAAACAGTATTTCATTGCCTTTCTAAGTTTTCTTAATGCACCAGTATCACAAATAATTAAATTTATTAGGCAGTGTCTAAGTGGGCTTGTGGGAGAAAATTGGCCCTAATAGGCAGTCCCCTGGCCTGGAGGAAAAGGATCTGCATAGGAATGCAACAGAAAGACTTCGAATTAGAGTATTTTTCTTTATGCAAAATGACTTTTGAAATAAGAATAAAATCCATTACTGCCAAAAGTATATGAAAAAACTAGTGTGCCCGAGAGAGAACTCTAGCATTAGGTATCTATCCTTCTTTCTATTCTATTCAAAGTATAAACGATATTAGGGAAACTTGTTTATTTGTATAAACAATATAATATTACCAAGAAAGTTTATTTATCACACACATTTGGTGAAGCTACATAGTTTATAAGGACTATGTTGTAGCCTTGCCTCGATTATGTTGTAGCCTTGCTCAGATAGAAAATATCTCTTCAGTTTAACAGTTAAGGAATAAAACTCAACTATAACATTTTCTATGAGCAGTTTTCATACTTAACAGTGTGGTTAGATATGGGAAAGGAAATATATTCTTCTCAAGATTATACAAGGAAATATATTTTTCCCTATATCATGCATTATCTCGAAAATGGTAGGTTTTAGGGCTTTAAAACTCTGAACCTATACGTTTTATATTTGGCGACCATAGGGAAACATATTTATTATGAACATGTTTGTTATGATGAACTCATATGGTCTTAATGCCTGCATAAAAATCTTTGAAACTTGACCCATCGCGTCTTGATCTGCCGATTCATCACCATCAGAGCTTTGAAATCTCCCAGTTTTTCCATCTCATTTATTTAAGCCCTAGTAAGAATTTAACAATTGAAATTAGTTTTTGTCAAATATACATGAAATTTCCTTTCTTTTGATACCTTACTCATCAAGATACATCGCTCCTGAGAGCCGGAAAATGGGTCAATAGTTCCGTATTATACATAGAGAAGTGATATGAACAAAATTTTATTATTACTTTATTGACAAAAACATAAAAAAATTAAAAACCAATGATGCAGGGCAGCCCTCTAGATCTCTCATATGAGACTCTCCGGTGGGATAGAGCAAAATTTTTCTTTCTGAGTGTCAGGCAGTGCTTTGGCTAGCAACTTGTTAATGAAAACATGGTTCATTGGTGGAAAAAGCTTATGTTTCAAGCGTGTCTGTATTGTGTTTTTGTTTTTTTTTGTTTTGTTTTTAGTAATTTATAAATCTATAAATGTTGATATAATTAATCTTTAATATATATATAGGATACATTTTTGTTGAAAAAAGTATTTTAGACAACTGTAAAGAAAGATACCAAAAGTTGTTTAATAGAATAAAATTAGTAATATGATAGAACAAAGTAAGATCATAGGTAGCAGTTAAGATAAATAAGAATGACAGCAAAAACAAATAAGATTCCTTACTTTCTTCTTTGAGACATCTAACAAACGGATCTCCAGTAAAGCCCTGTGGACAGCTGCAAATAGGATTGTGGTTTACAGTCTGACATCTTGCATTTAAACCACAAGTCCCAGGACAAGGATCTAAACATTTTTGATTTAAGCAAGCTTTGTCCTGTGCACAATCGGCACTAACCATACATTCTGGTCTACAAGTAGGAGGTGTACCAATGTAATTTGGTTGGCATGAGCAAACAGCATGTTTATTAGCTACTCTACAAACGCTAAATGGACCACAAGGTGAAGGTTGACAAGGATTTTTTTCAGGCTCCGGAGCTGAAATATTATGTCAATTGTGAAAAATTACAGACTCTGATTTATTTTATTTTATAATCTATGATGCTCAAAAATAAATGGTTTGCCAATTGTAAATTCTTACTTTTAGGTGGTTGTCTGCAAGCAGCTATTGGATCACCAGTAAAACCAGGAAGACAAGTACAAGTTGGAGCATGATTAATTACATTGCATTCAGCATTTATCCCACATGTTCCTGGGCATGGATCTTTACATTTATTATTCATGCAAGCTTTCTTTCTGTCACAATCTGAGTTTACTACACATTCTGGCCTGCATCCTGTGTAAGGATCTCCAAAATATTCAGCTATACAGCTACATGATCCAGCTCCATTTCGTTCTTTACAAACTGCATTCGCCCCACAAGGTGAAGGATTACAAGGATCCTTTGGACTATCAGTGGGAGGAACTAGAAGAGGAAAAACTAAATATTGTATTTGAAAAGAGATAAATAGAAAAAGTATTAAAGAGAGGATTTTAGACCATAAATAGAATCAGAATAGAAACATAAATAGAAGCTCACTTTGTTGCACAATTAAAGAACATCCAGAGAATGGATCTCCAGTATATCCAGGTACACAAGAACATTGAGGATTATGCTTTACTACATGACAAGTTGCTTGTGGACCACATGATCCAGGACATGGATCTCTACATTTTTCATTCTGACATGCCAAATTTCCAGGGCATTCAGCATTAATTGTGCATTCTGGTCTGCAGTTTGGCGGACGCCCAATATAGTTTGATGCACAAGAGCATGCTGGAGTATTTCCCACTGGCCTGCATTGAGAATTAGGTCCGCATGGGGAAGGAACACATGGATTTCCACTTGGAGGAACTTCAACTGGCCTTTCTAAAAAGGTGAAATTTAAGAAGAAATAAAGTAAATGAAATAAGTAAACAGTACAAGGTAGAGATAAGAAAATATAGAATAAAGATTATAAGTATAGGAAAAAAATACATATAGATTAAAGTAAAGTTTAGAATATGTCTTACTTTCTTCTTTTAAGCATCTAACAAAGGGATCACCGATAAACCCAGATGGACAGCTACAGATAGGATTATGATTCACAACCTGGCAACGCGCATTGAGACCGCATGTACCAGGGCAAGGGTCGACACACTTTTGATTAATGCATGCTTTATTCTGTGCACAATCAGCACTTATCATACATTCTGGTCGGCAAGCTGGAGGGCTTCCAATATAATTAGGTTGACAAGAACAAACAGCATGATTATCTACAACTCTGCAGACACTGTATGGTCCACATGGAGAAGGTATGCATGGATTTTTAGTAGTTGTTGGTTCAGCTAAAGAGAATAAAGAAAGAAGTAAATGAAAGTGATAAAGGTAAAAATAGCTATAAAATATTAAACAGAAAAGTAAATGAAGATTAAAGTAGAAACTAAAGGTACGTGATGTCATGTCTTATAAAAGTATAAAGAATAAAATAAACAAATGAGAATAAGAATAAAGAAAAGAGAGGTTCTTACGTGGTGGAGGTTGGTTACATGCAGTCAGAGGATTGCCCGTAAAACCCGGAAGACAGTTGCACGTAGGTGCATGATTAACAACCTTACACTCTGCATTCAAACCACACATTCCTGGGCAAGGATTTCGACATTTATTATTTGTACAAGCCAAGTGTCGAGGACAATCAGTGTTGAGGACACATTCAGGTCTGCAGCCAGTGTAAGGATCTCCTGTGTATTCAGGTAGGCAGGTGCAAGATCCAGCACCATGTTTTTCCTTACAAACAGCATTAGAACCACAAGGGGATGGATTGCATGGATCTCTGGGTCCTTCTACAGGAACAGCTGGGTAGAAAAATGAAAGATAAGACTATTGTTGTCAATGAAGGTTACAGCAAAAATAAAAATGTGAGATGTCGCTTACATAGAATAATAGGTGAACATTCTATAAATGGATCACCAGTGTAACCTGGTAGACAAGAGCATATAGGAGAATGGTTTGAAATACTGCATAGTGCATTTACTCCACACGAGGCTGGGCAAGGATTCTTGCACCTTTCATTTTGACACACTTGATTACCGGTACAGTCAGCATTTATTGTGCATTCAGGCCGACAATTTGGTGGTCGGCCTATGTAGTTTGGCAAGCAAGAACAAACTGGTGTTTCACCCAATGCATGGCAGGCAGTATTCGGACCACAGATGTTTGGAATGCATGGGTTCTGACTTGGTTTTGAAACTACTTCAGGCTCTACAATACCCCAGACAACATGCATCAAAATAAAATACGTTGCATTTACATGCAGCAGCATATTATTATCTATGCTAACTTTGTTACCAGAAAAACTGTGAAAATGTTACTATAAAAACATTTAGCACAATGCTAGCATAGATGATAAATACTGCTAAAACTCAATAAACAATGCAGACTACATGCAATAATACTTAATACTCACTTGTTTCTAAAACACAGCGCACAAATGGATCTCCTGTGTAACCAGATGCACAAGAGCAAATAGCATTATGATAGACAACTTGGCATCGGGCATTTAAGCCACATGTTCCTGGGCAGGGATCAGTGCATCTCTGGTTGATACAAGCACAGTTCAAGGCACATTCTGAACTAATAAGACACTCAGGTCTGCATGCAGGCGGTGCACCAATGAAACCTGGTAAGCAGCTGCATACTGCATAGCCAAGAATCTCTTTACACTGGCTATATGGACCACATGGAGACGGCAGACATGGCTGTTTCACCTCAACCACAGCTAATTCGAAACATACAAAAGTCATGCAAGCCCAAACCACTATATACCGAAAACAGTTTTGAAGCAAAGGAGAACAAAAAAAAAAAAATAAACTAGTCAGAAAATAGGATTCTCTTTGTTGTGAATAAATAGTATTTAAACTTTAATTTGAAAAAGCATTAAACCAACGTGTAGGAATAACAAAAGTATACCAATGTTACAGAACATCAGTAGTATATTGTATGAAAGTTTTTTATTTTTTTAATAGCCACATCTTTTATTCTTAATTTTGTATGCAATATTAGGTATTTCATGTACTCCTTTACTTCATAAATATTTACTTTAGATCAAAATTGTTCAAATTGATAATTCATAAATAAATAAACATTTTAATAAAATCGAAAACAAATTGAGTTGTGAAATAGTGTTCTGTTTTAGCATGAACAAAAAAAGCTTGGGGAAATATTTTCATACTGTATTACTTAATTACTTTGTATTTTAAAAGTTTTTGAATAAGCAAGTATGCTGTTTACTGATAACTAATTTTTACAATGGTCAAATTAATTAAAGCGCTTATAAGTTATTTTTCAACTTTTAAAATGTATATGTACAAATATATATTAATATATCTCATCCTATAATTATAATATTTTTCTTTGACTTTTGTAACAGTTAAATATTTATATTGAAATTGAATTAATTCATATTGAATTCCTCATTATAGTATAATGATAAATATTATTAAAAAAATAATATATTTCCCAAAGATAAATAACTTTTGACTATTAACATGCATTAGGAGAAAACAAAGCGAGCACATAAAAATAGCAAAATAAAGAAATAATCTTACTAGGAGCATGCACTATTTTGTTGCAGAAGACAAGTGGATTTCCTGTGAATCCCACTTTGCATATACAATAAGGAGAATGATGTGCCACACTGCATTCTGCATTCCGACCACAAGCACCAATGCAAGGATCTTTACACTTATTATTCCAACATGCTTTGTCCCAAGGGCAGTCCGTATTTAGAATACATTCTGGGCGGCATCCTAGGTATGGATCTCCAATATACCCTTCAACACAAGCGCAAGCTGCAACACCATTCTGTTCCCTGCAGATTGTATTAACTCCACAGGGAGTTGGAACACATGGGTATATTGGCTTTTGTTCAACAGGAACTGAAAACATGCAACATAATTTCAACATATATCAGGCATGCATGAAGGCCCTTTAGTAGCAGTGTGCCACTAAATTATCTGGACAATTATAATTGTAATTACATTAGCTGAATAACCCACTTGAGGGCCTGGGGTTTCTCGATTCTGAACTATAGCAATTACAAACGGTGGTACCTAAGTACATTCTATGAGAGTTCAGAATAAATAGAGCTTAATATAAAAAGAATAAAGATTAAAATAATAAAAAGTAAATTACAAAATATGTTGTGTATTAGGTCAATAAAAATATAAGGATCAAGGCGACACCTTCAAGGCAGTGTCAATTTACTATCTTGGAAAATAATTGTTTAACCTGCTAAGCTTTTTATCTTAAGAAATCATGTATGTATTTCCTTCTCTTAACAAAGTACCAGACAAGTGAAATAGATTTTAAAACTGAAAGTTAAATTTTTTGTCAATTGAATGGACTTCTAAAAATCATGGAAACAAAAATTAATGGCGAATGAAAAAAAATTCATAACAAATTATTTCATTATAATTAAAAAAAAGTTATAAGTAAAGTAATTTGAAGATGAATGATGAATAGATAGCTTTAGTCAAAAAATGTTATGACATGATGAAATGCAGGAAGAAATTTAACCATAAAAAAATAAAAGGTACATAGGCAAACTAACAGAAGACTCTATATACAGGCACTTTAAAATACTAATATTAGTTTTAGAGAAGAGATTATATATACTCATTATTAAATGTAAGCGACACCTTCCCTGTCTTGAATAGGGTCTTACGTTGAGTGAAGCAAGAACTGAATGGATCACCACTCTGCCCCAGAGGGCATTTACAAACAGGTAAATGATTGACAGTGTAGCACTCGGCCATAGCTGCACAACTTCCTGTGCAAGGATCAACACACCTGTATTGAGCACAAGCTTTATTTCCTGGGCAGTCAGCATTTGTTGTGCATTCAGGACGGCAATGTGGAGGAGTGCCTGAATAACCCTGTTTACACTTGCACAATGGGCCATTAGGAGTTTCGAAGCAGTCACTGTTGGGACCACATGTGGATGGGAGGCAGATATAGAGTGGCGATGATTCATTGTCGACACATTCTAATAGAAGAGTCATGCATTAGAGGGTAGAAACATGCATATAAAGAAAGTTGAAACCTGCTTCCTTGAATTTAAAAGATTGTTATTTTAATACAAAGAAATATACATTGATTGCAGATCACATATGAACTATAGAAAAAAAATACCACAAGAAGCAATATTAAAACTAATTGGGCAGCATCAGAATTTTTTTGTTTCAATGAACCAGTCAGAATGAAAGTGTCTTGAGTCCAGTCTGGACAGTTTAGAAATACAGAGTGTTTTGTTTTATAAAAATATTAAAAAAAAAAAAATTTATTGTTTAAACCAAAAGTGTCTCCAGAAAGTTATCTTCCTAAGCATATATGTGACTTCTTCCATTGACATTCTCTGTGCATTTCACAAATCTATGCAATTAAGTTAGAACTTTGGATTTATAGTTACCCTCTTCACTAATAACCGCTTGAAGAGGAAGAAGAAGAAAAATTTATAGTTATATTACAGGCTTCAATCGCTTTTATTCCAAACAATTGTTAAGGGTTATAAATCTGGCCTTATCTCATTTTTTGATCTTGCACCACTTTCATTTTAACCAGTTTACTCAATGATCAAAAAAAAATTTTAAGCTTAAAATAAAAAAAAATCAAATATTAATAGTAATATTATTATAAGTAAAAAAATAATTTCTTCATAATCCTTTAACTAAAATAAGATTAATTTTTCTATCAATCAAAAACTTGTTTAAAAAAATATAAATATTTCTGATCAAAATTAGCTCACCACTTAACTATTCAGCACAAATTCCATTTATTAATACTGAGGGTTAACTTTTTTTGGTATACTGTGCAATTAATAATTAAACTTTACGAGCAGAAATTAAACACTAAAAACAGAAAAATTGAACTTAAACATTACAAGCAGATATTAAACACTAAATACAGAAAAATTGAACTTTAGTAAAAAAAAAAAATTCTCTGAAAAGGTAGAAAATTAAATTAACGGTTTCATCAGTATTTAATTTTGTCTTCCATGGCTTTGAATCGAGGTAACTGGATGATCATCCAGAAGAGAATTGTCGACTATTAAACAAATTACATTTTAAATGGGATTAGAGAAGATAATTATCTGTTGTAAACAATTCTTGAATGCTTCTGAATCATAAACATAAGGATATTAAGTTACTTTTATTAAATAGTATTTTTGCTTTAAATTTAAGACTGTTCACTAATTTTTATCAGGATATATATATATAATCATAGAGAATAAGTTGGTAAGCCAAAAAATGGTTCTTCTGAGCTAAGTATATTGTTATCATATCTCAAGCCATCTATAAATTCTGAATTTGGATTCACAACCTCTATCTTGGAAAGATTTAGAGCTGAGAATTACCAACTTCTCCCCAGTGTGCAGAAGGCTTGGGAGATGATCACAACACACATATATACATATACAATTTATTTACATAACATAATTTTTTATAAGTGCTATCAGATTGAGTGTTTTAAAAACAATGTGATCTGTAATCAAACTAAAAATATATTACCAAGTATTGATGAAGTTTTAAATATCATGTTAATTATAGAGAATTAATACAATTTGTGATGAATAGGTTAGATGCATATATGAAATTAGTAAAGGTTCTCCAATAAAGAAAAGTAAAGTGCATAGTTATGGAAGACATTGAAATGTTAAACTATATCAGTAATAAAGCAGTATAAATATAGTAGTTGAGCACATCACTTTAGCTAAAATGAATAGTCCAAAGATACTTAATCAATGAGAAATAACTAATTACATAACATACAATTTTATACAATCAATTTAAATTGGTCATCATTAAATATTAAAAGAAATTATTTTAGGAAAAATATTAATTTATACGGGATGTAGTTCCATTAAGTAATAATAGGTGATTTCAATTTAAATTTGAAAAATTTAGTTTTTTATAACAATACACAATATAGACATAAAAAAACCCACATTACATGATAAATGATGTATTTATAATGCAAATAAAGGTTACATAATACTTGTGATGTACCCAAAAAAAAAACACAATAGAATAGCAGGTAATAAGAAATTATTAAATTAATTGAGGATTAAGGTACCATGCAGAGTTAACATGCTTACGGTCAGGCATTAGGCATCTAGTGAAGGGGTCACCAGTATAGCCAGGACTACAAGCACACACTGGAGAATGGTTGACTACCCGGCACACAGCATTAGGAGCACAGGTCCCAGGACAAGGGTCTGCGCACTTCTCCCGAACACAGGTCTTGTCCTTAGGGCAGTCAGAACTGACCAGACATTCTGGCCTACAAGTTGGTGCAGTACCGACATAACCAGGCCTGCAAGTGCACACACCTATCCCTTCAGGAGTTGCCCGGCAGTCACTGAATGGTCCACAAGGATTTGGAAAACATGGTGTGTCTGGTCTTCTTGGTGGTACTGTACAATAATTAGTTCTAGTTTTATTTTGTAAGAAATTTAAAAGAAAAGGATAAGTCAATTTTCCCCCTGATATGTAAAATTAAAAAACAAAGCTTATTATATATTTTTTAAATACTTTCAAAAATAGGACGTGGAAGCTGAAACAATACTGCCAACAATGAATGGAAAATGTGTTTGTTTATTCATAACATAATAGAAATAGGCTTTGATTTTTCATGTATGTTCATGGTCATTATAAAACAAAATTTTATTGATTTTTTCAAAGTTGTTTTGTCATAATTTGACAAAAGGATATACGAAAATGTGAATAGATATAACACTTGGTCAAACAATATTTTATAAAGGATGTTTAATATCTGTTTCTTTTATAAAAAACCAATTAGTTTCAAATATATAAAATAATAATAAATTTAACTAAGCCAAAATAATATTGTACATCATTCAGAGATCAGACAGAGTTTAATGAACAACCGAGATAACTAAACCGGAGGGAAATTATGAAAATGTTGTTGCTGAAAAATGAAAGATTTTTACATATCAGGAAGAAAATTATTTAATTGACTTAGTCACAAAATATGTAATTAATAATTATAAGGGAATTTCTAAATTATCATGAAACATAAAAATTCTCGTATTTAATTAATCTTACATCTTTTTATGTTAAATATAAAAAACGTTAGTATATGAAACGGATTCAATAAGAGCTCAAAAGAATGGAAAATAACGGAAAAATAGATAGAAAATCGAATGAAAAAGGATTAGTGATAAAGCAACAGATCAGATTTAGTAGTGTTAAATTAGATTGAAAAAATTATTCTTTAAGACAGAGAGAAAATGTTAGTAGGCTTACAAGAAGGAATGGGAGTGCATGCAACTTGAGGGTTCCCAGTAGTTCCAGTAGGGCAGAGGCAGACAGGTCTATGGTTGATGACTTGGCAAGTGGCATTGGGAGCACACGCACCAACACAGGGATCGAAGCAGCGGTTTGTATTGTTGCAAGCAAGTTGCGGATGACAATCGCTGCTCAAAAGGCACTCTGGCCGACAGCCAGTATAGGGATCCCCATGGTAATTCTCCTGACAAGTGCAACTCCCTGCTCTACCCCTCTCGACACAATCAGCATTAGTACCACAAGGAGATGGAGAGCAGGGTGTTCTTGGTCCTTCGAGTGCTTTCACTGTCACTGTATTCATAGAGAATTTTTATTTATTTATAAAAGTGCAAAAGTCTTATAGATATGAGGTGCTTCATACAAGAAGAATGAATCTGCCATGCCACTGATTTATTTATTTTTTTATTAGACGGCTCATATATATATATATATATATATATATATATATATATATATATATATATATACCTTATATCAATGATACTTATAATATGATCATCATATGTTCTATAGGTTTTATAAATCAAGAATATACCATGTATAAATAATGCTATATGAGCTGTCAAATAAAAAAAAAAAGATTGGTGACATGGTGGATTCGTCCTTCTATGGAGCGCTTCATATAATAGATAAAACTGTAATTTCTTACTGTAATTGCACTGTAAGTGTAATTTCTCCAAAATTAAAATCTAAGAATTAACTTCAAAAAAATTAATATCAGACAAATTCATATATTTTATGCTGATATAACTAAGACTACTGTTTATCCCTAAACAATGCATACAGCCTTTTGGTGTTTTATAGATGAAACAGTAAAAAATAAGCAAATATTTCAAAACCATATAGTGCTATGTTTTACTAGAATAATTTACTTTGCCTTAGAAAAAGATTTCAAGAGTTGTATTATTAACAAAATATATATATATATATATATATATATATATATATATATATATATATATATATATATATATATATGTTTTAATAGTATGCTTAATGTATAAGATAAAGATTTAAAATGATTTTAGTGATAATATGTAATCAATTTCTAAGAAATGCAATAGTGCAAAATAAAAATTAAATATCTTTACAGTGGTGTGTGAACTGTCATGTGAACAAAACTAACGCCCTAATTGTGTTACGTGTTACTTTTTCATGAAACTGCAACTATTTTAAGCCTGAAATCAGGATGATAAAGGTAATATAACAAATATGCTAATAAAAAAATGTATTTACCTTGAGTGCATCCAGAAAAAGGATCTCCTCCGAATCCTGGCTGACAGGTGCAAAGAGGCTGATGGTTGACAACATTACAGAGAGTATTAAATCCACAAGACCCTGAACAGGGGTCTTTGCATTTAGAGCCTATGCAAGCAAGTCTTGTAGGACAATCTGCATGAATAAGACATTCTGGTCGGCAGTTAGGTGGAGCCCCCAGCATTCCAGGTAAACAAGAGCATACAGGTCTATGATCAAAGACACGGCATTCAGAATTACCCCCACAAGGTGATGGCATGCAAGGATTTTCTGGAATACTTGTTTGAGGAACCTTTGGAGCTGTAAATAAATGTTTTCGATTAATTAATACTTTGCGCACACCCTAACTATAAAAGAGCTTAAATTCATGGGAAAATAATATTTGAAGTATTTTTTAATGTTATACTTACATTCATGAACACATCGGACAAAAGGATCTCCAACAGTATCAGGAGGACAAGAACAAATAGGATTATGATTAAGAACATGGCAAGTAGCATGCAAGCCACATGTTCCTTGGCATGGATCTGCACACTTCTGGTTTATACAAGCCCTATCAGGGGGGCACTCGGAACTTGCGATACACTGTGGTCGGCAGCTTGGTGGAGCTCCAATATAATTCTCATTACATGAACATGCTGCAGTACCTCCTTGCACTCGACAAATACTATTAGGGCCACATGGGCTTGGGTCACATGGGTTCAGAGGCGGGAGAACTAAAATTTTTACAATAAGTTGTTTACTAAACACATTAAATTTTAAAATTTACATTTTTTCCTATAAGACCAGTCAAATGGTCCGAAAAATTCTTGAATGGTTACAAAAATTAGGGTGGTTTCAATTTTTTGATATGTTTTGTGGGATAATACAGTATTGAAAAATTCAAGTTTTCTAATTCCTCCACCATATCAGGTGCAGCCATGTTGAAAAATGCTAAATTTTTGGATTTATCCCTGTTTTTTTCATAATATCTCCTCAAGTATTGGTCTGAGAAAAAATATATATATGTTGCTTTTCTTTGGTAATCTAAATTATAATTAAGGACATTTTTTTAAAAATTTATTATTGTATGTATCAATTATAAGATAAATAAACAAGATCTACAATTAATAAAAGTAATTCAGGATGGTTACCTTAGTAAAGGCGAATTTAGAATTGAAGAGGACTTAAGAGTCAAGTTGACTTTTGATGGATACAATTTTATTTGCAGAATTTTTGATGTTATGTGAATCTTACTCTTGTTATTATGTGAAATTGATAAACTTTTGATTTTGGATTTTTAAACTTTATTAATTTATTAAGCAAATTTAGTATAATATATCTTGTTTTGTTTGCTAAATAAACATGGTGACATTCCATTACTTCCAATTTAATATCTTCACACTCCAGTTGTTCATCAATCGTTTAAATTAGTGCTGGAGCATCTTGTTCTTCACCCTCGTTATCCAAAATGAGTGGTATTGCATTTTCTCAAGACTGTTCATCGCAATGTTTGCATAGTAAAGAACAGTGCAGACCTGCTTTCCTGCATCCACATGCGTTCATGCGACCTTTTTTGCAAGTACATGAAATTGAAGGAGGGACTCTGGTGATGGTGGAGAGGCAGGCCTGATTTGAAGGACAGTCACTATTCATAAGACATTCAGGACGACAGCCACTTCCGTAAAGATCATATATATATGGAGGTATACAGGAGCACCGATCCTTCTCTGCTTTCCTAAGAAAGAGGCCTGATGGAGTCTGCATCCAACCCCATTCCAAGGGTCTTATTCTTTTCCCAACTATATTTGCGCTTGATGGTAATTGCTCATGGTATGCAGCTGAGCAGCATGTGTAGTTGGTGGCAATCTAGCTAGGTTAAATATATTTAACTTCAGTTTTAACGAATGTATGGCATTACAGATCATCAAGGTTCTGAGTTACAAAATCACCCCCATACGAAAATACAACAGCATTTTCCTCTACTACTATAACCTGCTCTATTGTTGTTTGGGGATTAACAAGTATTATGCATTGTTCATAATGGATTTATAATATACATTTATGTATGCATAACAATAAATATAATTGACAAGAGCAATTAGCATGTAGTGAATTTGCTTAAGGAATAATAATGAATTTTTTTCAATAAAAGTTTATCAATTTCACATAACAACAATGCTCACATAGCAACAGCTAAAAAATCTGCAAATAAAATTGTATCCATCGTAAGCAAGCAATTTGCGCATTGTGAAGAAAAGCATAAATATTTTTCAGTCGGAAGCATATTGTTGTTTATTTACAAACAAAAAGTTATAAACTTTTATTTGATATTTCACATCCTTGTGTACCACCTGTGGTACACATACCACCATTTTCGAGCCCCTGATATAGAGTGTTAACAGGATTAGAACCATTTTGTCTTTTACATTTTTTCAAAACTTGAAATCTCAGAATTAATATGACCTGGTGAAACCAGTTTCATCTTAAACTTCAACTACTTACCTCTACTAAAAATGAGGTTATGTTAAACCTTGTCATAGGATTCACCATTTGATTGCTACCGAGCAATAACTAACAGAGAATTTGAGCTTTTCATATTTTTTGGAATCTAAAATAAAATTCAAAGAAGTCTATCTCGGGAAGTATTATAGCTAAAAGAGCTACAAGTATCAAAAATTAGATAATTTAGATTAGTAAACAAAAGTGACACGTATATTTTTTTTTTCTTAGACCAATACTAGAGCACATATTTTGAAAAAAAGTGACAAGTCCAAAAATTTAGCTGTTTTTTTTAAGATGGTGGAGCTCGTGGTTTTGAAAGGAATTCGAAAACGAATTTTTTAACAATAATCCACTCAACATATCGAGAAATTTAAACCACCCTAATTTTTTTAACCATTTATGACAATTTGAGTGGACTATATTATAATGAATGTATTTACCTTCTGCTGGCTTAGGTCTGCAAGACTGGAATGGATCACCGACATATCCTTGTATACAAACACACACTGGAATATGATTGACTACAGAGCATTGAGCATTATTACCACAGACCCCTGGACAAGGGTCCCGGCAATGGCTGGAGAGACAGGCCTGATTTGAAGGACAGTCACTATTCATAAGACATTCAGGACGACAGCCGCTTCCATAAGGATCACCTATATATGGAGGTATACAGGAGCACCGAGCTACGCCATTATGGTTTGTACATTGAGCATTCTGACCACAAGGAGCCAAATCACATGGATCTTTGGGTAATTGAGGTAGAACAGCTGAAAGAAAAAAAAAATATAAATCAATACAAAAGATGCAATTTTTTTTTTCTAAATATTGATTTTGAATTATTTGTAAAATCTTACTTGCTGGAATTTTTGAACAGCCAATAAATGCATCACCATGATAACCTGGCTTGCACTTACAAAATGGTGTATGATTGACTACATGACATTCGGCATTTTGACCACAATTATGTAAACAAGGGTCTTTACATTTTTCTTGAATGCATGCTTTATCATGAGGACACTCTTGATTCATTGTACACTCAGGTCTACAGAAAGGGGGAGTACCAATGAAATTGGCTGCACAAGAACAGACAGGTCTTCCGGAAATAACACTGCAAATAGAATTTGGTCCACATGGTGATGGTTCGCATGGATGACCAGGATGCTTAGGTTCTTCATTTTCCACTAGAAATATGAAATATAAAGGAATGATTTAACCCATAAAAATTTATGTAGCAAATTTAAAAAAAAAAATTACCTGCATGTGGTATCTGACAAGTAAGGAATGGATCACCAACATGACCAACTGGACAAGAACAAATAGGGTTATGATTGATCACATGGCATAATGCATTTACTCCACAAGTGCCAGGACATGGATCTAAACATTTCTGATTAATGCAAGCACGATCGGGTCGACATTCAGCACTGACTAAACATTCAGGCTGGCAAGTAGGAGGAACTCCTCTAAAGCCAGGTAAGCAGGAACATGTAGCATAACCATGAAGAGAAACAATGCATCTGCTGTTTGGGCCACATGGTGAAGGATCACATGGATTTTCTGGATGACCTACAGGAGATGGTGGTGCTAAAAAATAAAATAATTTAAAGTTAACATGTAAAAATAAAAAATAAATCAACAAAAATGTTGTTATCCAAATAGTACCATTAATTGAAGGGTAACATGAAACAAAAGGGTTTCCAGCTTGATTTGATGGGCAGTGACAGATTGGAACATGGTTTATGCAAGTGCATTGTGAATTTACTCCACAAGCACCTCGGCAAGGATCAATACATTTGAAATTAGAGCAGGCTGAATTATATGGACAGTCTGAGTTTGTAATACATTCTGGATGACATCCCAAATAAGGGTTTCCATAAAAGTTCCGCTGACATTCACATTCAATAGATCCTCCTACCTCTTTACAGATGGCATTTGAACCGCATCGATTTTCACAAGTTTGAACTTGATCATCAATACCTGAAACAACAAATGATTTAAGGAAAATCAGATAAAATTTGCAACTTTTAAATCATTATATTCACTTAGGATTTTACCTGGAGGCTGTTGAATACAATGTTCAAATGGATTTCCAACCATACCATGAGGACAGGAACAAACTGGTCTATGGTGCATACAAGAACATTGAGCATTAATGCCACATGATCCAGGACAGGGGTCAACACATTTCTGTCCAAGACAAGCCTTGTTGAAAGGGCAATCCGAATCTGCAAGACATTCTGGTCTACAATGGGGATCCCATTGTGAATCAGGCATACCACATCTATCGCACATTGCAGCTTCGCCCATTGAAGAACAAAAATATCCTTGCCCACAAGGTGAAGGCAAACAAGGTACTGATGTATTCAAACTATCTGAAGCTGCAAACAAAGAAAATATGAAAAAAAATCAGCATTTACTATTATAATTATTTTGTTATGAAAAAAGTATTATGATACTTACATATCTGAAGACATTGTATAAAAGGATCTCCATTAGTTCCATAAGGACAACTGCAAGATGGTGTATGGTCTCTACAGGTACATACTGCTCCAATACCACAAATATTAGCACTGTGGCAAGGGTTTACACATACTTGATTTAAACAAGCCTTATCACCAGGACAGTCTGAATTCAAAATGCATTCTGGCCTACATCCAGTATGTGGTTGGCCAATATAATGTGGAAGGCAAGAGCAGACAGGTCGTCCATTAGCTATCTTGCATTCTGTATTAGTCCCACAGGGTGATGGAAGACACGGATTTTGATCTGGTTCTATTCCTGAAATCAAATTTGATATTTGTGTATAACAAAACATTACATAATAGGCTAAAAAATGGCAATAGAAGGTTTGGAATAATGCTTACCCATGACTTTATAGCACCTAATTAGTGGATTTCCTATTAGACCAGCTTCGCAGGTGCAAACAGGGTGGTGTTTTTCAACACGGCATGATGCTCCAAATCCACAAGCTCCTGGGCACGGATCTCTACACTTATAGCCTATGCATGCTTGGTTTAATTGGCAGTCATCATCTGTAGTACACTGAGGACCTGAACAACCAGTTGTTGGGTCACCACCCATTCCATCCGGGCATAGGCACATTGGATTGCCTTGTGATGTTATGGTGCAGATGGCATGGTGTCCACATGGATTTGGAACACAAGGACTAGGCGCTTCTGCTTGACACATGGTATAAGGGTCGCCTACGAATCCAGGTCGGCAATAACATTGTTCACTGTGACTTACTACATAACAATCAGCATTATGTCCACATGGTCCAGGTTGGCACATTGTTTTCACAGGCTCTGTAAAATTGTAACTTTATTGTTAGAATGAAAATTAGTCTGAGGAGTTTAACTAATAATTTAATCTATTTGTAAGAATTAACAAAAAAGAAACCTTAAAAAATGTTTTTAATAATTTTTGTTTTAATTGCTCATGTTAATAATAAAGCAAAAGTGTCAATAATTAATTGAAATTAATCTTCTACCTGTACAAGCACGATATGGATTTCCTACAAGTGGTTCAGGACAGTAGCAAGAGGGATTTCTATCTTTGTCGCATAGACCGCCTGGGCCACATGGGTTTGGTGAGCATGGATTTCGTCTCTCAACACACCCTCTTATCGTGTTTGGTGATTCAAGATAACCCGGTAAGCATGTACACTTTGCGAATCCATTGTCTAATACCGAGCATTGAGTATTTGGCCCACAGGGGGATGGATTACAAGGGTGTACTGGCAATGAGCATGGTTCCACTGGAGGGTTGCCTTCATATTCTGGTAAGCAGAAGCACACAGGCGAATTTAAGACTATTCTACACCCAGAATTAGGACCACATGGGTTCGGTGTACATTCATCTCCTTCAGGAACTATAAAAAGCATAATTAAAAAAGTAAACATAAAGCAAAATGATTTATAATTTTTTTTTTATGAAATACACATACTGCAATTTTTAAATGGATTGCCAGTCATTCCTTTAGGGCAGTAACAAATTGGTCCTCCGGCATCCATTTCGCACAAAGCATTAACACCACATGGGTTTGGATCACATGGGTCAATTGGCCCTAAAACAATTTTAAAACGGTACATTGATTTATTCCAGGCAATCATTGATAATATTATATCATATTTTCATTTTATTATTCATAACCAACCAGTAATAAACATTGTGAAAACTATTATTAATTAAAAAGTTTATTAATTTATTTTATTTTGGTGGGAAATAGACTACTTCATAAAAACTACTCCTTTACAAGGCATCAATGGATAGCTACTTTAATTATTATGTTTGTTCTTTGTGAAGTTTTAAACTTACCAGTGCATCCTACATTTGCATTCCCGCCATAGCCTGGTAAGCATTTACAGTGTGGTTTGTGATTGTGTACTTCGCATATAGCATTTGATCCACAATTACAAGGGTTTCCACAAACCCCATTTATGCATGCTTCATTTCGTGGGCACTCTGAATCTTGACGACACCCTGAAACTATATTGACTGTTAAACGATGTTATGCTACTAAAAACAAAAATACTAAATAGAAAAAATAAAAATACCTTGAGAACAATGTAGATATGCATTTCCAGTAAAACCAGTGGGACATCTGCACTGGATACCATGGTTGGCAGGAATACATTCAGCATTTTCTCCACATGAATCTTCCAAGCATGGATTAATACAAACCCTATTCAGCCTGTCGCAGAGCTTTTCAGGAGGACAGTCTTCATTGTATTGGCACACTGATTTCTGGGACATAACTGAGCAAACATAAATGGTTAATATTCCAATTAAACAGTTTCAAGAAAAGTATTTAAGCAAATTTATTTTACCTGGAACGCAACCAATGTATCCATTGCCATGAAAGCCTTCGGCACACGCACAGTCACAGCCATGGTTTGTGTTGATGCATATAGCATTCTGTGCACAAGGATTATGCACATCACACGGGTGTTGGCACCTATGGCTTATACAAGCTTCAGTAAGGCCACAGTCGTCATTGCTGATACATGTCACTAAACCATGGAGCATAGCAAATGTTATATCATTTAAGTTCGCCAAGAGAGGAAGAATAATTCAAATTTAGAAGACTATTTATTCAAAAGATTGTACACATACACACATAAATGAATATTATATACATACTTAATGTATGTGTACAAATACATAAATAATATTTCATATATTACTGCTTATTAATTGGCTAAAATTTGTGGTTATTTGTATTTTTAGTAAATTATAAACTATACAGCATTCTACTTTTAAGTTATGATTATTTGATATTAAAAGCTTGACATGTGAGTGAAAATAAATAACTTACAACTAATTTTGCATTGCTAATGAAACAGAGACATAAATGAATAACTACAGTGACTTTAAAAAGACTCAAGTTTCTTGGTGTAACGTTCAATAAATTATAGATAAATTTACTAAACAGCACTAATAAACTAAATATTAAGCATCTATTCAGCTTTTAGGCAGCAAATTAAATAAAATTATTGATTACTATCTGTCCATATTTACAGCAATGACTAGAATTGTAATGTAATTATTGATTAAAAAATGCGTGAACATTAATACTTAAATGTTAAATGTATTTACAAGATTATTAAATAATAAAATTCATTTGTGTATGAATATACAGATTAAACATTCACAAATGAGCGTAATCGGCAAACTACAAAGTAATTTATAAAGCTGTAGAAATGAAAAAAATACTGAATATTAAAATAGGGCATAAAAGCTGTTTGTTGTCTTTGTGATAAGCTATAAGGATTGGAAGATGGAAGGAAAAACACAAAATGAAGTTGATTGAATTTACTGACTGATTACTGACTTGACTGAATTAACTGAAATTTACCGATTCAAAATAGTCATCCAGGAGATTTAAAAAAAAAAAAAGAATTGAGACGATTCAAAATATTTAAAATTAAGTATAGAAAAGTATGAAATATTATAGCAACCAAAATAATAATAATGGTCACTTTAAAATTATTTAGTAGTTGTAAACCTCATTAATTACAACAAGTCAAATGCTGTACCAGGAAATATTCATAATAGTATTTTAGTTACAAATTAGCTGCAGAAAATTCTTTGGAAAAAAGAGTCTTTGGAAAATACTTCGGAAAAAATTGATCGTTTCTTAGGAAATAATTTAAAAAATCTTATTGCCACACATATTTCACGTTTCATCTGTATATTCACACACAAAGGGAACTTAATGGTGGTGTTAAAGCTTACATGGTTGAGGGAGGAAGCACTTGAGTGCAGGATTGCCTTGGTGTCCTGGTGGGCAAGTGCAGACTGGTCGATGCTTGACGACATGGCATTTAGCCGTGGGGGCGCAAATGTTAGCGAGACCACAAAGATCCTCGCAAAGCCCATTGTAGCAAGCCTCGCTGTCGAGGCACTCACTGTCCTTTTCACATGGCTGTGGCTTTTTGGGCCTTCCACCAGTTGCTATTAGGGTTACGGGTCAAACAAGGGTAAAGGACATTTACTCTTATTAGTAAGTGAGTTATAGAAATCAAAGTACATTAATTAATATATTTACATTGCCTCGAATACCTCTTCAACTAACTCAATCATCACAATATTTATTATTTATTATTAACTATTTACAGTTAGTTTATAGGAAAAAGAAGAGAAAAGAACTGTTCGAGTAAAGAGAGAAATAACAAGATATATCTAACAATAAAAGTAAAAAAGAAATGATGAGATCTAAGAACAATAAGCCGTGTTTTACTTGTGAAAAAATTTGTTTGAGCTAACAGTAAAGCTAATATTTCATAAATGAGCCTGTACCAACATACCTTTGTAAGAGTATAGAAATTTGAAAAAAAGAGGCAAAGACACATCAATAAAGCCTATATACAATTAATTGAATAAAAAGACCTGATTTACTGAATAATATAAAACGAAAAATAAGAGTGTAACGTATATACCTTTTTGACAGTCCAATCGGTTGATTCCATGTGTGCAATGCGCGCACAAACCGCTTACACAGGCCTCACCATTGGGACAGTCAGTGTCTTTTGTACACTTTCCAGTGTATATAAATGTTGGTACTTTAAATTTTCGATGTTTTAGTAAAGTGCTACTTGCAGTCGTTGTACTAACTGTTGTATATGTATCATTAGTAGTTGGTTCTTCAGTAGTGTCACTATTAGTTGTAATGGTTACAGTGGAAGATTCCTCCGTAGTACCATTCATGGTATCATTTGTTTCAATATCTATAGTTGAAGCCAGAGTTGATTCATTCTCATCTGGAAACATACTGCTACTCTCTGCAGTAGTTGTTTCAACTGTAGTTATTGAATCTGTTTTTAAATTTTCAAGTTCCTCTGACATAGGTGCTCCTGATGTGTTTTCCATTCTACTTTCATCTGAAAAAACAGATTTATCAGAAATGATAGTAGTACTTTCAACTAGTTTCTCGGTAGTTTCTGCAGTACTTGAAGTATCTGTGGTTTCTTTAAAATTTGATCCAATTCTATTTCCTATACTGCCATCTATAGTAACTTCTTCCTCAGTTTCAGGAGTTGCATTGCCTGATAGAATTTCTGAAGTAGTTGCTTCACTACTATCTGTTGTAAGAGTCGTAGTAGAAGTTTCTAATTCAATCTTTTCCAGACCTGTTAAAGATGTAGTCAATATATCATTATCATCAATGGTTGTGCTTTGTAAGATTAAATCCTGAGTTGTTTTTTCTGTAATTTCACCAGAAGTGGTGCTTTGGATCAATTCATCACTAGTTTCTATATTTATTGATGGTTCTTGAGAGCTACTTTCAGTTGTACTCTCAGTGTTATCATTGAGGGTATCCGAAGTAATTAATGTTGTCAAAGCCTCTGTAGTGGATTCAGTTACAGAAGATTTATCAGAGGATAAAACCAAATTAAAATCAGAAACAGATAAACTTTCTGTAGTTATATCTAAACTATCAGTTGAAAATTCAGTTGCACTTGTAGCAGAAACTTCTTTCTGCACCTCGCCTGTATACACATTAGCAAAAGAGTTAGTCGTTGGTTGTGTGGTGTCACTTGATACATCAGTCTCTGATTCTGTAGGTTCAGAATTTGTAATTAATTTAGCTAATTCTTGGTCATTTTCTGTTGAAAAGGTTTCAAATCTGCTTGATTCTGTCAAAGAAGCATCATTTTGTGTAGAGCTATCAATCTCTGACTGATAATCAGTAGAAGAATCTGAAGTGATACTTCCAAACCTCACATCTATAAGGATAGGTTCAGTAGTTCCAGATGGTCTTGTTTTTGATTGATCTTTGGTCTCAGTTGTCCAAATAGTTCCAAATGTAGTTGTAGGGATCTCTGTTGTCAGTGATTCTTGATTATTTGTTATATCAACTTCTGGGATAGTACTTATTTCTGAAACAGTTGTAGTGATTATATCCAAGGTGTCTTCACTATCAGTTTCTGTTTTTCTTGTATTTTCAGTGGTTGGAGTTTCAAATTTTTGTCCAGATTCACCTTCATCAGTAGTGGTTTCAGCACGAATCTCAGCATTAATTTCTGTAGTAGTTTCTATTCTAGAACTAATTTTACCATTAGGTGCTGTTTCTGTTGATTCAGCAGGAGTTTCAAACCTTTCTCCTAATTCATTTTGATCAGTTGTGGTTTCTGCACGAACCTCAGAATTAATTTCTGTTGTGGTTTCTATTCCAGAACTAATTTTACTCTCAGTAGCGGTTTCAGTTGTTGATTCAGCAGAAGGAGTTTCAAACCTTTCTCCAAATTCATTTTGATTAGTAGTGGTTTCAGCACGAACCTCAGCATTAATTTCTGTTGTGGTTTCTATTCCAGAACTAATTTTACTCTCAGTAGCTGTTTCAGTTGTTGATTCAGCAGGAGTTTCAAACCTTTCTCCAAATTCATTTTGATTAGTAGTGGTTTCAGCACGAACCTCAGCATTAATTTCTGTTGTGGTTTCTATTCCAGAACTAATTTTACTATCAGTAGCTGTTTCTGTTGTTGATTCAGCAGGAGTTTCAAACCTTTCTCCAAATTCGTTTTGATCAGTAGTGGTCTCAGCACGAACTTCAGCATTAATTTCTGTAGTTGTTTCTATTCCAGAACTAATTTTACTGTCGGTTTCTGTTGTTGATTCAGTAGAAGGAGTTTCAAATCTTTCTCCAAATTCATTTTCATCAGTAGTGGTTTCAGCGCGAACCTCAGCATTAATTTCTGTAGAGGTTTCTATTCCAGAACTCATTTTACTATCAGTTACTGTTTCTGTTGTCAATCCACTAGGAGTTTCAAATCTCTCCCGTGTTTGAAGTAGATCAATAGTTGTAGTTTCCAATTGGTTAAAATTTGTTTGAAAAGTAACAGTCATTTCAGAACTGACTGGTGTGCTTAACATAGAATTAGTAGTAGGGGTTTCAAATCTTTCATCAGATTCCTTTTGAGAAGTTGTTTCGCCTTCAATGTCAGCATTTGTTACTTGAATACTAGGAGTTGCAACATTGTCAGTGGTTGTCGTGATAGTATCGTCACTAGAAGGCTTACCAAATCGTTCTTCTAACCCATTTTGGACCATTGCATTTTTTTCAATCTGGTTACGAAAATTTGTAGGTGCTGAATTTGAATTATCTGTTTTACTAGCTTTTTTAGAATCTCCTTCAGCAGGATTGACAGTCTCTTCTAGAGAAACAGCGGAAAAACTATCAACTGATGTCTGCTCAGTAATCTGTTCGCCAATGTCTGTTCCAGTAAATGCATCAGTACTATGCAGATCACTATCAATGCTAAGTGTTGTACCTTCGTTAAGTATGCTCAATCCTCCAATTGTGGACATACTTTCTTCCTCACTTTGTTCATTAGTTGATTCTTCAGAAAAAAATGGTGTCTCAGTTTTAGTTATGCTTTCTTGGTTAGTTAATCCTTTTAAAGCAGTTGTAGTTTGAAGTTCTTTTAAATCATCAGACTTTTCGTTGGTATTTGTTACAATATTTGTCGTTGGTTCTGTATTTGATTCTAATATCCTATTCGAAATTTCAATTGTAGAGCTATCTACAGATGTTACAAAGGAAGCTTGAACTGTTGATGATGTACTTTGAGTAGTTTCTTCTTGAGAGGGTTCAGTTTTTTCATCTCTTTCATCTGAAATCCCAGTTAGCACCTTTTCGGTAGTGGTTGTAGAAGTTTCAACAGTATTTTGTAGCACAATGAGATCATCCTTTTGACTAGATATAGTTTTAGTAAAGATATCACTAGTGGTAACTTCAGTTCCAGTAATGTCAGTCTTATCAATTTCAATAGGAGTGGTATTGTCAAAGAAAGGTGTATTTACAGTAGTGAGTGTGGTAGTATCAACGTGCGAAGAGGTTGAAGCATCAGCACCTAACAGCGTTGCCAGGTGAGAGAGAGCAACAGAAGAGCACAGAAAGAAAAAAAGGCAGAGTTAGTAAAATTAAATATAGTAATTATCTGATCTTTTCTAAAGTTTTAAGAAACCTACATCTTGATTTTTTATTCATTTTTTTTTCTTTCAATCTCTGTCTTTAGTCAGACATTAAGAATAGACAGTTCAGACTTGTGGAGAAGGATGTTCTAAGCATTAATCAAAGCAGCAAAATATACAGCAAGATTATGTTTAAGAACAAAAGCAAAGCCAGTTCTTTGTTAAGCTCATGCACATGCAAGGAATACATTAAATTAGCTTTTAAACCCTCCTTAAACCAACATAACAGTAAATTCATTGACTAGTAATCAAGGTTAATTTTTATCTTCTTGGAAAAATAAAATAACATATTTGGATCTAAATGGTCAAAACTAAACAAAGATACCTAGTAAGTTTGGCTTGTTTAATAGTGAAGAAATATAATTTTTCTCTGTATATCATCTTTTATTGGGAAAAAAGTATAAACAAAATTCAAATACAATGTGAGCTTTAATAAAAAATATTAGCAAGGTTATACCACTAAAAAAAAACAGAGAATAGTACATTTCAAAGTTCTCAACAATTATTTTAGTTTCATAACAGTAATCAGGAAAATTTTTGTTAAGTATAATTTACTCATAATCTTATATAGTACAAAAATATTTGTCTTCATAATTCTTAGTTAGTTAATTACGGAGCCAGAAATGTTGATCCCCAAACAGGTTTTAATTCGGACCTCCAAGTATCAATATCGATAGCCGAGTATTGATTTTGATTATTTTAAAAGTTGAAAATATTTATAGTATCAATGCATTATTAATTTATAATCTTGATTATTTTTTTTAAATTTAATAATTTAATAATTTTTTAATTAAAAAAATTTTTAATTTTTAATATTAATAATTTATAAATTTATTAATACCCTGCTAAGAGTCGGGCCACCCGAAGTTGTCGGCCATGCTGGTGGGTAATTAAATGTGTCAAATTTGATTTAGTAAAAGAAAAAATAATCAGCCAAAATTACTAGTTAATGAATTTCTGTTGACTACTTATAGTCCATTCAAAACTAAAAAAGTAAATAAATAAAAATCTATATTGTTCCATTTTACTCCCAAATTTCTGTTAAACTTGTGTCCATAATACTAACATGACAGAAGAGGCATTTCATTACAGTATATGCAACCACTATATAAACATACAAAAATATTGGGCTTAGTTCTCACTGGGTATTTTACTTCCCAACTCAGTTACCCAACAAATATGCAGACATGGTAAACTAAACTATTTATTTGAGAGGAATCTACTTAACAAATAAATGGTATTTACATGCCTGCATAACCCCATGCTGCAGTCTGTGCTTGCAAAACGTTTGTCCTTCTTACAAGCCAAACATTTATATATGTATAAAATAATATTTTAAATTTACACTGAATTATTTATTGTAACCTTATCTTCCTGTTGCCCTTAGAGCAGGGAATTAATAGCCAAAACATCCAATATTATTTATTTAAAAAATTGCATGAACAACGGGAAAATAAATAATTACAAGTATATACATAAATTAAATATACATTATATTACACTATACAAATAAAAAATATACCAAAATATTATATGCACAATAGGAAAGCTGAAGACGTGTTGCTATTTTGCTATTCAGTATATTATAGCAAATTTGAAATCATTCGTAATCTTCTCATGCTGACACTCAGATTGTCATAGTTTTCGAGTGTATAAAGAAAGGGAGAGAGAGATAAGAAAAATAAAAAGAAGTTAAGAACAAAAGAAAAAAAATCGAAAAGAAATCCCCATGTCTTTGGTATAAGACATGTTTTTAAAGATGAAAAAAGAAAAAAAAAAAAGCGACTATAAAAGATGGAAAATATGAACAATATTAACAGATGTGAAGTCAAAATAAATAATTTTGTTCATGAAATTAAGGGTAGAGAAGAAAACAGCAGCCAATCAATTAGAAATTGGTTTTGTACAATAGGCAAGGTCTTGCTCTCTTTAGATTTTTGCTTTCTACAACAGTTTTGAAAGTATAAGAAGGCAAAAGATGAAGTTTAAGAAAGTTTTCCAAAAATAAAACTGACTTACATATGCATTTATTTCCTTGATGATTGCCCGACCTACAAAGTGAGTCTTGGACTCTGATGGGTTCCTCAGCTCCTTATCGTGGTATTTCTATTTCTTTGGGGATATGGGGGATTCGGAAGGTAATATTGAAAATTCATTAAGACAGCAACACAAAACAGCAACACACACATTGAAAATGTTTTTCAAAGTGCTTCAATCTAATTGATCTAAATACTTCAGAGCTTACGAACTACTTTTCTCAACACTTACCTTTAATGCATGCTCCTGTCAAAGGGTTGCATGGAACTCCTGGCGGACAATGGTCACATCCTTCATACACAACTGGTTCTTGACCTACAATTTCATAGTATGGTTAAGAAGTTAACAATTTCGGTCATAGTGCATAAAGTAACTTATATAATTATTTCAGTAGATGAAATATCATTAAATAAATTAGTTCTCATGCAGAGGAACAATTAGAAGAAAATAATCTTTGATAAATGAAAACATAAAATAACTTACCACTAGCAATACAATGGCATCCATCACAAATAAAGTTTTGTCGACAATCAGCATTCTTCTGGCATTGGCAAACTAAAAAGAAAACCTTAAATTTATGGAAAGTACTTTAAAATGCATTTACGAAAATTGCTTATTGTTTGTAGAGATACTAAAGGAAACAAATGAATATTTTGGAATTTAATTAGTTCTTATTGTTTTATATTTATTTAAAGAAGTTCTCATGATTTCAATTTCAAAACTTTATTCAATAACTCAAAATTATTGACATGTGTGAAGTTTCAGGTACAATCTCCCCATCCTCAGACATTATAATATTTTTAAATATCCATAATTACGTAAAAGTTGGTTATTAATAAATGCACTTTTACATTTCGTCTTGTTGGTTAAAACAATTTTTTACATGTCAATATAACTATCTTAGTCCCGACTGAACTGAACCAGAAACTTCTCATAAGACCAAAGGATTATTTTATGAGAGTAGGAACTAAGATAATTAGATGGGCATGTAAAATTTTTTTATAGACAGCAAGACGAAATGTAAAAATGGATTTATTAACAACCAACTTTTATCTAATTATGAATATTTAAAAATATTATATTGTCTGAGGATGGGAAGATTGTCCCCAAAATATCACAGATGCCAACAATTTTGAGATATAAGTGTTAAATGGAAGTCATTTTGAACAATGATTATATAGAATTTAATTATTTTTTATTAAAATCTGAAATGAGTTTGGGCTATTTTTTTGAAAAGAATTTTATAATTAATCCTATTTTTTTTTTAAAGTTGAAACACAAGGACAGGTAAAGCCTGACCTAAAAAGTTGATAGGGTGTCAAACAAAAACAGACCATGGGCTTCAAAAAATTCATTTAATTCACAAAGATTAATCTTGCTAGGACATGAACATTTTTATTTTGTCTTAAGGTGATATTATCAAAATAAATAAGTTGGAAAACGTTCCACAATAGCATCAAGGCCATAATTAAATTCTAAACTGGACTTATCTACCATTTTCATGGTCATCAGCCACACAGCGGTCTAACCAATAGCACTGCATTTAGATATTTTAAATTTTGCATGTATTTATTGCAATTTTGTTTTATTAAAACTTATTATCCAGTAAACATTTGGAAAGAAAAAACTATTTAGGTTTTAATCAATAGCAATAAAGATTTTTAAAAAAAATAATTGAATAAAATATATTTTTTATGCATATACCCTACTAAAACTTACATTAAATAACTTAGGTCAATATGTGAGAAAATGGTTTGGTTTATATGTCCTCATATAATAGTAGCTCCATATTATAATGAGGAAAAAAAAGATCAATCTGAACTCAAATTCATAAATATTGGTACCCGTGTTTATGCAAAACTTAAAATCATTTTATTTCTCAGTCTAGCTTATTTTGATAAATTAAAATTGATGAGCTTGATCAAAGCAACAAATTGGTTAAAAATTGAGGAAATAAACTAATAGAGTTCTTAGAGAATGACTCAAATTTTTAAATGTTCAAAACTTGGGAATTTGGATATTCCAATTGTAACTTAAATTAACCAATATGTATAACATTTTATTATATCCTTTTTTTAATATTAAATAATTTCCGATAGTTAGGGAAGATTAATATATTATGATTTAATTAATTTGTGAAGAACAACTGCCCATTGATATTTAACTTTATATTTAAAAAACATTTCTATAATATTGTTGACGTTTCGAAGTCCTTCTTTGTCTTCAGGATCTTTATTTTCTTTAAAATACACAATGCCCTCCCCATGTCCTCACATCCGTACAAATTTACTTGGTCAATAATTAATTTTTTTTTTTTTTTTCAATGATAAAACAGTGTGACAAGAATATAAAAGTAAAGTCACTCCCTGGAATATTTTATAATAAAACGGTTAATTATTGACAAAGTAAAATTGTACGGATGTGGGGACATGGGGAGGACATTGTGTATTTTAAAGAAAATAAAGATCCTGAAGAGAAAGAAGGAGTTCGAAACGTCAACAATATTATAAAAAAAAATTTTTAAATATAAAGTTATATATCAATGGGAAGTTGTTCTTCACAAATTAATTAAATCCTTTTTTATTTTTTATTTTTGGAAATAATATGATTTTGACTACAAAATTTTCGAGCTCTGTTTTATAACCTTTAATTTATAAAAGAGAATGAAAGGAATATTTCAAAATTAATATATTATAAAGTTTGGTGACGATCAATTGATTAATGAGAGTAATAGTGAATACTAAAAAACCTTTGACACATGCAGGTTGATGATGATGAACTTGACATTGTTCTTCACCATGACATGGGTTAGCAGTTAAACATGGGTCCTGACAGTTCTGGTTTTGGCAAGACTGATGCTCAGGACAGTCACTGTCATCCAGACATCCAACCACTGCAATGTTCATTTGCAAAATTTTTAATTATATTTTTCAACATAGAATTCCAAAAAAAAAACCATGAAATTAAAGATCAGTAAATAAAATTATTTTAAAAAATCAGCACAGCTAGAGGAAATAAGATGTGTAAAGATAAAAGGTAAAAGGAAAAAAACAAAAAAGATATAAATGCATATAGATTTCCAACACCTTAATTGAAGCATGCATTGTATACCCAAAACCAATACATTAAACAAAAATAAGAAAAAAAAAATTAAAAAGAAAAACAGAAAAAAAGTAGTACAACTTAAAGAAATGAAGACACCACGCTGCTATAAGTGGCTATGAAAAAAGAACATGCTTCATTCGAAGTGATAAGCTGAAAAATAAAGAGAAAAGAATAATTAAAATGTATTTTCAATAAAATAATTGAAAAATAAAAATCACAAAGAAAATTGAGTATTTGTCTTATCAACTCAATTATTAAAATAGAACTATTTGCTACACACTGCAGTCACTTTTAGTGTGTTGAAGAGGTGTACTATCAGTTTTGTTTCAGTACAATGTATGCACACCCTTTTATAATCCTGCAAAGGGTTCTTTTTTTCCATGAAACTTGTTTTTAAAAAGTGCTTGAAAGATAAGAGTTTCAAGCTGATTCAATCAAACGTTTTTATCATGTTTACCTGGGTGTGTGATACAGTCAACACTATCTAGGCTGATGTTTAATAGCGGTGGGCACAAGCACTCAACATTATTTCTATTACTAATGCAAGTTATGTTTTCTTTACATGGTTTATAAATGTCACAAAGGGTTCTGCATAAGCTATGAAAGCAAATCTCATTCGGGGGACATTCAAAGGACGAGGAACAACCTTTTGGACTAATTAAGTCCTCAGTTACTGGTATAGTAGCAGTTTCAGGGAGTACTGTAAGAACAGTATCATTTAAAAGTGAGGGTCTAATTGTGAAATTATAAAATGAAGGCTTTGTTGAAAGCAATACCGTGTTGAATTCACTTGCACTTGCAGTAACTGTAGGTTGATCTTGTGAAGTAAATAAATGTGCTTCAGATGAAAGAGTGACAGTAGAACTAATTTGGGTGGAAAATTCTGATGACAAATCTGTAACTACAGGAACTACTGACTCAGAAATAGTAAAAGAAGTTAGAGTGGAAGATTCAGTTATATCTTGCTTAGTAGCTGGGGCAATAGGTGCAGTTAAATTACTTGAAACATCAGAGATATCCGCCGTTTCAGTAGACAGAGTTTTGCCATAAGTAGTCCTGGTATAATGAGAATGGACATCTGTAAAAGTAGGTGTACCTGTAACATTATTAAAAGGACCCAATGTTGTAAATGAAGATAAATTAGCCGGTAGAGAAATCGGTGATGAAGTTGGTATAGTCCCTAGGCCAACAGTAGGTGGTGATTTGTAAGTTACAGTAGTTGGAAAAGTAATAAAAGTAGTTGATAACGCAAGTGTTTTTTCAGTAACAACTTCAGTTCTTGCACCTTCAGTTGCTGAAGTGTAAGTAACAGGCAAAGAAGTTACAGTTTCTGGAATCAGAGAAGTACCTACAGTGGGTATAGTTCCCACTTCAGTAGTAGATGGAGATTTGTAGGTGACTGTTGGTGGATAGGTAGTAGAAGATATTGTTACTGGTTGAACTGCTTCAGTAACACCTTCAGTTGTTGATGTGTATGTAACAGGTACAGAAGTTTTACTTTCTGGAATCAGAGAAGCAGTACCTACAGTGGATACAGTTCCTTCTATAACAGTAGATGGCGTTTTGTAGCTGACAGTAGGTGGATAGGTAGTTGAAGATATTATTACTGGTTGTGTTTCTTGAGTAACACCTACAGTTCTTGTACTGTATGTAACAGGTACAGAAGTTTCGGTTTCAGAAGCAGGAGAAGTAGCTACAGCGGCTAAAGTTCCTACTTCAATAATAGATGGTGCTTTGTAGGTGACTGTTGGTAGATAGGTAGTAGAAGATATTGTTACTGGCTGTGTTTCTTCAGTATCACCTCCAGTTTTTGTAGTGAATGTAACAGGTAAAGAAGTTTCAGTTTCTGATATCAGAGATGAAGTCTCTACAGTGGGTATAGTTTCTACCTCAACAGTAGATGGTGCTTTGTAGGTGACTGTTGGTGGATAGGTAGTAGAAGATATTGTTACTGGCTGTGTTTCTTCAGTATCACCTCCAGTTCTTGTAGTGTATGTAACAGGTACAGAAGTTTCAGTTTCTGGAATCGGTGAAGAAGTACCTATAGACGATATAGTTCCTACTTCAATAGTAGATGGTGATTTGTAGGTGACTGTTGGTGGATGGGTAGTAGAAGATATTGTTACTGGTGGTGTTTCTTCAGTAACAACTCCAGTTCTTGTAGTGAATATAACAGGTACAGAAGTTTCAGCTTCTGATATCAGAGAAAATGTACTTACAGTGGATATAGTTCCTCCTTCAACAGTAGCTGATGCCTCAGAGGTGCCTGTTAGTGGATATGTAGTTGAAGATATTGTTACTGGTTGTGTTTCTTCAGTAACACCTCCAGTTCTTGTAGTGTTTGCAGGAGGTCCAGAAGTTTCAGTTTCTGGAATCGGTGGAGAAGCACCTATAGACGATATAGTTCCTTCTTCACCAATGGATGGTGCTTTGTAGGGGACTGTTGTTAGATAGGTAGTTGAAGATATTGTCATTGGTTGTGTTTCTTCAGTAACACCTTCAGTTCTTGTAGTGTATATAACAGGTACAGATGTTTCTTTTTCTGAAACCGGAGAAGTAGTTACAGTGGGTATAGTTTCTACTTCAATAGTAGATGGTGCTTTGTAGGTGACTGTTGGTGGATAGGTAGTAGAAGATATTGTTACTGGCTTTGTTTCTACTGTAACACCATCAGTTTTAGATGTGTATGTAACAGGTACAGAAGTTTCTGTTTCTGGAACCGGAGAAGTAGCTACAGAGGGTATAGTTTCTACTTCAATAGTAGCTGGTGCTTTGTAGGTGACTGTTGGAGGATAGGCAGTTGAAGATATTGTTACTGGTTGTGTTTCTTCAGTAACAACTTCAGTTTTTATAGTGAATGTAACAGGTAAAGAAGTTTCAGTTTCTGATATCAGAGATAAAGTATCTATAGTTCCTACTTCAATAGTAGATGGGCCTTTGTAGGTGACTGTTGGTGGATAGGTAGTTGAAGAAATTGTCACTGGTTGCGTTTCTTCAATAGCACCTCCAGTTCTTGTAGTGTATGTAACAGGGACAGATGTTTCTGTTTCTGTAACCGGAGAAGTACCTAAAGTGGGTATAGTCTCTACCTCAATAGTAGATGGTGCTTTGTAGGTGACTGTCGGTGGATAGGTAGTTGAATATATTGTTACTGGTTGTGTTTCTTCAGTAACACCTCCAGTTCTTGTAGTGTATGCAGGAGGTCTAGAAGTTTCAGTTTCTGGAATCGGTGAGGAAGTACCAATAGACAATGTAGTTCCTTCTTCATCAATGGATGGTGCTTTGTAGGTGACTGTTGGTGGATAGGTAGTAGAAGATATTGTTACTGGCTGTGTTTCTTCAGTAACAACTCCAGCTTTTGTAGTGAATGTAACAGGTAAAGAAGTTTCAGTTTCTGATATCAGAGATGAAGTCGCTACAATGGCTATAGTTCCTACTTCAATAGTAGATGGGCCTTTATAGGTGACTGTTGGTGGATAGGTAGTTGAAGATATTGTTACTGGTTGTGTTTCTTCAGTAACACCTACAATTGTTGGTGTGTATGAAACGGGTACAGAAGTTTCAGTTTGTGAAACAGGATAAGTCCCTATAGTGGGTACAGTTCCTACTTCAATAGTAGATGGTGCTTTGTAGGTGACTGTTGGTGGATAGGTAGTAGAAGATATTGTTACTGGCTGTGTTTCTTCAGTATCACCTCCAGTTCTTGTAGTGTATGCAGGAGGTAACGACGTTTCAGTTTCCGGAATCGGTGATGAAGTACTTATAGACGATATAGTTCCTTCTTCATCAATAGATGGTGCTTTGTAGGTGACTGTTGGTGGATATTTAGTTGAAGATATTGTTACTGGTTGTGTTTCTTCAGTAACACCTTCAGTTCTTGTAGTGTATATAACAGGTACAGATGTTTCTTTTTCTGAAACCGGAGAAGTAGTTACAGCGGCTATAGTTCCTACTTCAATAGTAGATGGTGCTTTGTAGGTGACTGTTGGTGGATAGGTAGTAGAAGATATTGTTCCTGGCTGTGTTTCTTCAGTAACACCTCCAGTCCTTGTAGTGTATAAAACTGGTACAGAAGTTTCTGTTTCTGGAACCGCAGAAGTAACTACCGTGGGTATAGTTTCTACTTCAATAGTAGATGGTGATTTGTAGGTGACTGTTGGTGGGTAGGTAGTTGAAGATATTATTACTGGTTGTGTTTCTTTTGTAGCACCTCCAGTTCTTGTAGTGTATATAACAGGTACAGATGTTTCTGTTTCTGTAACCGGAGAAGTAGCTAAAGTGGGTATAGTTTCTACTTCAATAGTAGGTGGAACTTTGTAGGTGACTGTTGGTAGATAAGCAGTTGAAGATATTGTTACTGGTTGTGTTTCTTCAGTAACAACTTCAGTTTTTGTAGTGAATGTAACCGGTAAAGAAGTTTCAGTTTCTGATATCAGAGATGAAGTAGCTACAGTGGCTCTAGTTCCTGCTTCAATAGTAGATGGGCCTTTGTAGGTGACTGATGGTGGATAAGTAGTTGAAGATATTGTTACTGGTTGTGTTTCTTCAGTAACACCTCCAGTTCTTGTAGTGTATGCAGAAGGTAACGAGGTTTCATTTTCTGGAATCGGTGAAGAAGTACCTATAGACGATATAGTTCCTTCTTCATCAATGGATGGTGCTTGGTAGGTGACTGTTGGTGGATAGGTAGTTGAAGATATTGTTACTGGTTGTGTTTCTTTTGTAGCACCTCCAGTTCTTGTAGTGTATATAACAGGTACAGAAGTTTCTGTTTCTAGAACCGGAGAAGTAGCTACAGTGGGTATAGTTCCTACTTCAATAGTAGCTGATGTTTTGTAGGTGCCTGTTGGTGGATATGTAATAGACGATATATTTACTGGTTGTGTTTCTACAGTAACACTGTCAGTTTTTGATGTGTATGTAACAGGTAAAGAAGTATCAGTTTGTGAAATCGCAGAAGAAGCACTTATAGTGGATATAGTTCCTACTTCAATAGTAGATGGTGATTTGTAGGTGACTGTTGGTGGGTAGGTAGTTGAAGATATTATAACTGGTTGTGTTTCTTTTGTAGCACCTCCAGTTCTTGTAGTGTATATAACAGGTACAGATGTTTCTGTTTCTGATATCAGAGATGTAGTAGCTACAGTGGCTATAGTTCCTGCTTCAATAGTAGATGGGCCTTTGTAGGTGACTGATGGTGGATAAGTAGTTGAAGATATTGTTACTGGTTGTGTTTCTTCAGTAACACCACCAGTTCTTGTAGTGTATGCAGAAGGTAACGAGGTTTCTGTTTCTGGAATCGGTGAAGAAGTACCTATAGACGATATAGTTCCTTCTTCATCAATGGATGGTGCTTTGTAGGTGACTGTTGGTGGATAGGTAGTTGAAGATATTGTTACTGGTTGTGTTTTTTCAGTAACAACTCCAGTTTTTGTAGTGAATGTAACAGGTAAAGAAGTTTCAGTTTCTGATATCAGAGATGAAGTAGCTATAGTTCCTACTTCAATAGTAGATGGTGCTTTGTAGGTGACTGTTGGTGGATAGGTAGTAGAAGAAATTGTTACTGGCTTTGTTTCTACAGTAACACCATCAGTTTTTGATGTGTATGTAACAGGTACAGATGTTTCTTTTTCTGAAACCGGAGAAGTAGCTACAGTGGGTATAGTTTCTACCTGAATAGTAGATGGTGCTTTGTAGGTGACTGTTGGTGGATAGGTAGTTGAAGATATTGTTACTGGTTGTGTTTTTTCAGTAACAACTCTAGTTTTTGTAGTGAATGTAACAGGTAAAGGAGTTTCAGTTTCTGATATCAGAGATGAAGTCGCTACAGTGGGTATAGTTTTTACCTCAATAGTAGATGGTGCTTTGTAGGTGACTGCTGGTGAATATGTAGTTGAAGATATTGTTACTGGTTGTGTTTCTTCACTAACACCTCCAGTTCTTGTAGTGTATGCAGGAGGTACCGAGGTTTCTGTTTCTGGAACCGGAGGAGTACCTAAAGTGGGTATAGTTTCTACTTCAATAGTTGATGGTGCTTTGTAGGTGACTGTTGGTGGATAGGTAGTTGAAGATATTGTTACTGGCTGTGTTTCTTCAGTATCACCTCCAGTTCTTGTAGTGTATGCAGGAGGTCCAGAAGTTTCAGTTTCTGGAATCGGTGAGGAAGTACCTATAGACAATGTAGTTCCTTCTTCATTAATGGATGGTGTTTTGTAGGTGACAGTTGGTGGATAAGTAGTAGAAGATATTGTTACTGGTTGTGTTTTTTCAGTAACAACTCCAGTTTTTGTAGTGAATGTAACAGGTAAAGAAGTTTCAGTTTCTGATATCAGAGATGAAGTCGCTACAGTGGGTATAGTTTCTACCTCAATAGTAGATGGTGCTTTGTAGGTGACTGTTTGTGGATAGGTAGTTGAAGATATTGTTACTGGTTGTGTATCTTCAGTAACACCTCCAGTTCTTGTAGTGTATATAACAGGTACAGATGTTTCTGTTTCTAAAACCGGAGAAGTAGCTACAGTGGGTATAGTTTCTGCCTCAATAGTAGATGGTGCTTTGTAGGTGACTGTTGGTGGATAGGTAGTAGAAGATATTGTTATTGGCTTTGTTTCTACAGTAACTCCGTCAGTTTTTGATGTGTATGTAACATATAGAGATGTTTCTGTTTCTGTAACCGGAGAAGTACCTAAAGTGGGTATAGTTTCTACTTCAATAGTTGATGGTGCTTTGTAGGTGACAGTTGGTGGATAGGTAGTAGAAGATATTGTTACTGGTTGTGTTTCTTCAGTTTCACCTCCAGTTCTTGTAGTGTATATAACAGGTACAGATGTTTCTGTTTCTGTAACAAGAGAATTACCTAAAGTGGGTATAGTTTCTACTTCAATAGTAGATGGTGCTTTGTAGGTGACTGTTGGTGGATAGGTAGTTGAAGATATTGTTACTGGTTGTGTTTCTTCAGTAACACCTACAGTTCTTGTAGTGTATGCAGGAAGTCCAGAAGTTTCAGTTTCTAGAATCGGTGAAGAAGTACCTCTAGACGATATAGTTTTTTCTTCATCAGTGGATGGTGCTTTGTAGGTGACTGTTGGTGGATATTTAGTTGAAGATATTGTTACTGGTTGTGTTTCTTCAGTAACACCTCCAGTTCTTGTAGTGAATGTAATAGGTAAAGAAGTTTCAGTTTCTGATATCAGAGATGAAGTAGCTATAGTTCCTACTTCAATAGTAGATGGTGCTTTGTAGGTGACTGTTGGTGGATAGGTAGTAGAAGATATTGTTACTGGCTTTGTTTCTACAGTAACACCATCAGTTTTTGATGTGTATGTAACAGGTACAGATGTTTCTTTTTCTGAAACCGGAGAAGTAGCTACAGTGGGTATAGTTTCTACCTGAATAGTAGATGGTGCTTTGTAGGTGACTGTTGGTGGATAGGTAGTTGAAGATATTGTTACTGGTTGTGTTTTTTCAGTAACAACTCTAGTTTTTGTAGTGAATGTAACAGGTAAAGGAGTTTCAGTTTCTGATATCAGAGATGAAGTCGCTACAGTGGGTATAGTTTTTACCTCAATAGTAGATGGTGCTTTGTAGGTGACTGCTGGTGAATATGTAGTTGAAGATATTGTTACTGGTTGTGTTTCTTCACTAACACCTCCAGTTCTTGTAGTGTATGAAGGAGGTAACGAAGTTTCTGTTTCTGGAACCGGAGGAGTACCTAAAGTGGGTATAGTTTCTACTTCAATAGTTGATGGTGCTTTGTAGGTGACTGTTGGTGGATAGGTAGTTGAAGATATTGTTACTGGTTGTGTTTCTTCAGTTTCACCTCCAGTTCTTGTAGTGTATATAACAGGTACAGATGTTTCTGTTTCTGTAACAAGAGAATTACCTAAAGTGGGTATAGTTTCTACTTCAATAGTAGATGGTGCTTTGTAGGTGACTGTTGGTGGATAGGTAGTTGAAGATATTGTTACTGGTTGTGTTTCTTCAGTAACACCTACAGTTCTTGTAGTGTATGCAGGAAGTCCAGAAGTTTCAGTTTCTAGAATCGGTGAAGAAGTACCTCTAGACGATATAGTTTTTTCTTCATCAATGGATGGTGCTTTGTAGGTGACTGTTGGTGGATATTTAGTTGAAGATATTGTTACTGGTTGTGTTTCTTCAGTAACACCTCCAGTTCTTGTAGTGAATGTAATAGGTAAAGAAGTTTCAGTTTCTGATATCAGAGATGAAGTAGCTATAGTTCCTACTTCAATAGTAGATGGTGCTTTGTAGGTGACTGTTGGTGGATAGGTAGTAGAAGATATTGTTACTGGCTTTGTTTCTACAGTAACACCATCAGTTTTTGATGTGTATGTAACAGGTACAGATGTTTCTTTTTCTGAAACCGGAGAAGTAGCTACAGTGGGTATAGTTTCTACCTGAATAGTAGATGGTGCTTTGTAGGTGACTGTTGGTGGATAGGTAGTTGAAGATATTGTTGCTGGTTGTGTTTTTTCAGTAACAACTCTAGTTTTTGTAGTGAATGTAACAGGTAAAGGAGTTTCAGTTTCTGATATCAGAGATGAAGTCGCTACAGTGGGTATAGTTTTTACCTCAATAGTAGATGGTGCTTTGTAGGTGACTGCTGGTGAATATGTAGTTGAAGATATTGTTACTGGTTGTGTTTCTTCACTAACACCTCCAGTTCTTGTAGTGTATGAAGGAGGTAACGAAGTTTCTGTTTCTGGAACCGGAGGAGTACCTAAAGTGGGTATAGTTTCTACTTCAATAGTTGATGGTGCTTTGTAGGTGACTGTTGGTGGATAGGTAGTTGAAGATATTGTTACTGGTTGTGTTTCTTTAGTAACACCTCCAGTTCTTGTAGTGTATGCAGGAGGTCCAGAAGTTTCAGTTTCTGGAATCGGTGAGGAAGTACCTATAGACAATGTAGTTCCTTCTTCATTAATGGATAGTGCTTTGTAGGTGACTGTCGGTGGATAGGTAGTTGAATATATTGTTACTGGTTGTGTTTCTTCAGTAACACCTCCAGTTCTTGTAGTGTATGCAGGAGGTCTAGAAGTTTCAGTTTGTGAAATCGCAGAAGAAGCACTTATAGTGGGTATAGTTCCTACTTCAATAGTAGATGGTGATTTGTAGGTGACTGTTGGTGGGTAGGTAGTTGAAGATATTATAACTGGTTGTGTTTCTTTTGTAGCACCTCCAGTTCTTGTAGTGTATATAACAGGTACAGATGTTTCTGTTTCTGATATCAGAGATGAAGTAGCTACAGTGGCTATAGTTCCTGCTTCAATAGTAGATGGGCCTTTGTAGGTGACTGATGGTGGATAAGTAGTTGAAGATATTGTTACTGGTTGTGTTTCTTCAGTAACACCACCAGTTCTTGTAGTGTATGCAGAAGGTAACGAGGTTTCTGTTTCTGGAATCGGTGAAGAAGTACCTATAGACGATATAGTTCCTTCTTCATCAATGGATGGTGCTTTGTAGGTGACTGTTGGTGGATAGGTAGTTGAAGATATTGTTACTGGTAGTGTTTTTTCAGTAACAACTCCAGTTTTTTTAGTGAATGTAACAGGTAAAGAAGTTTCAGTTTCTGATATCAGAGATGAAGTAACACCTCCAGATCTTGTAGTGTACATAAGAGGTACAGATGTTTCTGTTTCTGTAACCGGAGAAGTACCTAATGTGGGTATAGTTTCTACTTCAATAGTAGATGGTGCTTTGTAGGTGACTGTTGGTGGATAGGTAGTTGAAGATATTGTTACTGGTTGTGTTTCTTCAGTAACACCTCCAGTTCTTGTAGTGTATATAACAGGTACAGATGTTTCTGTTTCTGTAACCGGAGAAGTAGCTATAGACGATATAGTTCCTTCTTTATCAATGGATGGTGCTTTGTAGGTGACTGTTTGTGGATAGGTAGTTGAAGATATTGTTACTGGTTGTGTTTCTTCAGTAACACCTCCAGTTCTTGTAGTGTATATAACAGGTACAGATGTTTCTGTTTCTAAAACCGGAGAAGTAGCTACAGTGGGTATAGTTTCTACCTCAATAGTAGATGGTGCTTTGTAGGTGACTGCTGGTGAATATGTAGTTGAAGATATTGTTACTGGTTGTGTTTCTTCAGTAACACCTACAGTTCTTGTAGTGTATGCAGGAGGTCCAGAAGTTTCAGTTTCTAGAATCGGAGAAGAAGTAACTCTTGACGATATAGTTCCTTCTTCATCAATGGATGGTGCTTTGTAGGTGACTGTTGGTGGATATTTAGTTGAAGATATTGTTACTGGTTGTGTTTCTTCAGTAACACCTCCAGTTCTTGTAGTGTACATAAGAGGTACAGATGTTTCTGTTTCTGTAACCGGAGAAGTACCTAATGTGGGTATAGTTTCTACTTCAATAGTAGATGGTGCTTTGTAGGTGACTGTTGGTGGATAGGTAGTTGAAGATGTTGTTACTGGTTGTGTTTCTTCGGTAACACCTCCAGTTCTTGTAGTGTATGCAGGAGGTCCAGAAGTTTCAGTTTCTAGAATCGGTGAAGAAGTACCTATAGACGATATAGTTCCTTCTTCATCAATGGATGGTGCTTTGTAGGTGACTGTTGGTTGATATTTAGTTGAAGATATTGTTACTGGTTGTGTTTTTTCAGTAACAACTCCAGTTTTTGTAGTGAATGTAACAGGTAAAGAAGTTTCAGTTTCTGATATCAGAGATGAAGTCTCTAAAGTGGGTATAGTTTCTACCTCAATAGTAGATGGTGCTTTGTACGTGACTGTTAGTGGATAGGCGGTTGAAGATATTGTTACTGGGTGTGTTTCTTCAGTTACATCTCCAGTTCTTGTAGTGTATATAACAGGTACAGATGTTTCTGTTTCTGTAACCGGAGAAGTACCTAAAGTGGGTATAGTTTCTACCTCAATAGTAGATGGTGCTTTGTAGGTGACTGTTGGTGGATAGGTAGTTGAAGATATTGTTACTGGTTGTGTTTCTTCAGTAACACCTCCAGTTCTTGTAGTGTATGCAGGAGGTCCAGAAGTTTCAGTTTCTAGAATCGGTGAAGAAGTACCTATAGACGATATAGTTCCTTCTTCATCAATGGATGGTGCTTTGTAGGTGACTGTTGGTGGATATTTAGTTGAAGATATTGTTACTGGTTGTGTTTCTTCAGTAACACCTCCGGTTTTTGTAGTGAATGTAACAGGTAAAGAAGTTTCAGTTTCTGATATCAGAGATGAAGTCGCTACAGTGGGTATAGTTTCTACCTCAATAGTAGATGGTGCTTTGTAGATGACTGTTGGTGGATAGGTAGTTGAAGATATTGTTACTTGTTGTGTTTCTTCAGTAACACCTACAGTTCTTGTAGTGTATGCAGGAGGTCCAGAAGTTTCAGTTTCTGAAACCGGAGAAGTAGCTACAGTGGGTATAGTTTCTACCTGAATAGTAGATGGTGCTTTGTAGGTGACTGTTGGTGGATAGGTAGTTGAAGATATTGTTACTGGTTGTGTTTCTTCAGTAACACCTCCTGTTCTTGTAGTGTATATAACAGGTACAGATGTTTCTGTTTCTAAAACCGGAGAAGTAGCTACAGTGGGTATAGTTTCTACCTCAATAGTAGATGGTGCTTTGTAGGTGACTGTTGGTGGATATTTAGTTGAAGATATTGTTACTGGTTGTGTTGTTTCAGTAACAACTCCAGTTTTTGTAGTGTATGTAACAGGTAAAGAAGTTTCAGTTTCTGATATCAGAGATGAAGTCGCTACAGTGGGTATAGTTTCTACCTGAATAGTGGATGGTGCTTTGTTGGTGACTGTTGGTGGATTGGTAGTTGAAGATATTGTTACTGGTTGTGTTTCTTCAGTAACACCTCCAGTTCTTGTAGTGTATATAACAGGTACAGATGTTTCTGTTTCTAAAACCGGAGAAGTAGCTACAGTGGGTATAGTTTCTACCTCAATAGTAGATGTTGCTTTGTAGGTGACTGTTGGTGGATATTTAGTTGAAGATATTGTTACTGGTTGTGTTGTTTCAGTAACAACTCCAGTTTTTGTAGTGAATGTAACAGGTAAAGAAGTTTCAGTTTCTGATATCAGAGATGAAGTCGCTACAGTGGGTATAGTTTCTACCTGAATAGTGGATGGTGCTTTGTTGGTGACTGTTGGTGGATAGATAGTTGAAGATATTGTTACTGGTTGTGTTTCTTCAGTAACACCTCCAGTTCTTGTAGTGTATATAACAGGTACAGATGTTTCTGTTTCTAAACCCGGAGAAGTAGCTACAGTGGGTATAGTTTCTACCTCAATAGTAGATGGTGCTTTGTAGGTGACTGTTGGTGAATATGTAGTTGAAGATATTGTTACTGGTTGTGTTGTTTCAGTAACAACTCCAGTGTTTGTAGTGAATGTAACAGGTAAAGAAGTTTCAGTTTCTGATATCAGAGATGAAGTCGCTACAGTGGGTATAGTTTCTACCTGAATAGTGGATGGTGCTTTGTTGGTGACTGTTGGTGGATAGGTAGTTGAAGATATTGTTACTGGTTGTGTTTCTTCAGTAACACCTCCAGTTCTTGTAGTGTATATAACAGGAACAGATGTTTCTGTTTCTAAAACCGGAGAAGTAGCTACAGTGGGTATAGTTTCTACCTCAATAGTAGATGGTGCTTTGTAGGTGACTGCTGGTGAATATGTAGTTGAAGATATTGTTACTGGTTGTGTTTCTTCAGTAACTACTCCAGTTTTTGTAGTGAATGTAACAGGTAAAGAAGTTTCAGTTTCTGATATCAGAGATGAAGTCGCTACAGTGGCTATAGTTCCTACTTCAATAGTAGATGGTCCTTTGTAGGTGACTGTTGGTGGATAGGTAGTTGAAGATATTGTTACTGATTGTGTTTCTTCAGTAACACCTCCAGTTCTTGTAGTGTATATAACAGGTACAGATGTTTCTGTTTCTAAAACCGGAGAAGTAGCTACAGTGGGTATAGTTTCTACCTCAATAGTAGATGGTGCTTTGTAGGTGACTGCTGGTGAATATGTAGTTGAAGATATTGTTACTGGTTGTGTTTCTTCAGTAACACCTACAGTTCTTGTAGTGTATGCAGGAGGTCCAGAAGTTTCAGTTTCTAGAATCGGAGAAGAAGTAACTCTTGACGATATAGTTCCTTCTTCATCAATGGATGGTGCTTTGTAGGTGACTGTTGGTGGATATTTAGTTGAAGATATTGTTACTGGTTGTGTTTCTTCAGTAACACCTCCAGTTCTTGTAGTGTACATAAGAGGTACAGATGTTTCTGTTTCTGTAACCGGAGAAGTACCTAATGTGGGTATAGTTTCTACTTCAATAGTAGATGGTGCTTTGTAGGTGACTGTTGGTGGATAGGTAGTTGAAGATGTTGTTACTGGTTGTGTTTCTTCGGCAACACCTCCAGTTCTTGTAGTGTATGCAGGAGGTCCAGAAGTTTCAGTTTCTAGAATCGGTGAAGAAGTACCTATAGACGATATAGTTCCTTCTTCATCAATGGATGGTGCTTTGTAGGTGACTGTTGGTTGATATTTAGTTGAAGATATTGTTACTGGTTGTGTTTTTTCAGTAACAACTCCAGTTTTTGTAGTGAATGTAACAGGTAAAGAAGTTTCAGTTTCTGATATCAGAGATGAAGTCTCTAAAGTGGGTATAGTTTCTACCTCAATAGTAGATGGTGCTTTGTACGTGACTGTTAGTGGATAGGCGGTTGAAGATATTGTTACTGGGTGTGTTTCTTCAGTTACATCTCCAGTTCTTGTAGTGTATATAACAGGTACAGATGTTTCTGTTTCTGTAACCGGAGAAGTACCTAAAGTGGGTATAGTTTCTACCTCAATAGTAGATGGTGCTTTGTAGGTGACTGTTGGTGGATAGGTAGTTGAAGATATTGTTACTGGTTGTGTTTCTTCAGTAACACCTCCAGTTCTTGTAGTGTATGCAGGAGGTCCAGAAGTTTCAGTTTCTAGAATCGGTGAAGAAGTACCTATAGACGATATAGTTCCTTCTTCATCAATGGATGGTGCTTTGTAGGTGACTGTTGGTGGATATTTAGTTGAAGATATTGTTACTGGTTGTGTTTCTTCAGTAACACCTCCGGTTTTTGTAGTGAATGTAACAGGTAAAGAAGTTTCAGTTTCTGATATCAGAGATGAAGTCGCTACAGTGGGTATAGTTTCTACCTCAATAGTAGATGGTGCTTTGTAGATGACTGTTGGTGGATAGGTAGTTGAAGATATTGTTACTTGTTGTGTTTCTTCAGTAACACCTACAGTTCTTGTAGTGTATGCAGGAGGTCCAGAAGTTTCAGTTTCTAGAATCGGTGAAGAAGTACCTATAGACGATATAGTTCCTTCTTCATCAATGGATGGTGCTTTGTAGGTGACTGTTGGTGGATATTTAGTTGAAGATATTGTTACTGGTTGTGTTTCTTCAGTAACACCTCCAGTTCTTGTAGTGTATATAACAGGTACAGATTTTTCTGTTTCTGTAACCGGAGAAGTACCTAAAGTGGGTATAGTTTCTACTTCAATAGTAGATGGTGCTTTGTAGGTGACTGTTGGTGGATAGGTAGTTGAAGATATTGTTACTGGTTGTGTTTCTTCAGTAACACCTCCTGTTCTTGTAGTGTATATAACAGGTACAGATGTTTCTGTTTCTAAAACCGGAGAAGTAGCTACAGTGGGTATAGTTTCTACCTCAATAGTAGATGGTGCTTTGTAGGTGACTGTTGGTGGATATTTAGTTGAAGATATTGTTACTGGTTGTGTTGTTTCAGTAACAACTCCAGTTTTTGTAGTGTATGTAACAGGTAAAGAAGTTTCAGTTTCTGATATCAGAGATGAAGTCGCTACAGTGGGTATAGTTTCTACCTGAATAGTGGATGGTGCTTTGTTGGTGACTGTTGGTGGATTGGTAGTTGAAGATATTGTTACTGGTTGTGTTTCTTCAGTAACACCTCCAGTTCTTGTAGTGTATATAACAGGTACAGATGTTTCTGTTTCTAAAACCGGAGAAGTAGCTACAGTGGGTATAGTTTCTACCTCAATAGTAGATGGTGCTTTGTAGGTGACTGTTGGTGGATAGGTAGTAGAAGATATTGTTACTGGCTTTGTTTCTACAGTAACACCATCAGTTTTTGATGTGTATGTAACAGGTACAGATGTTTCTTTTTCTGAAACCGGAGAAGTAGCTACAGTGGGTATAGTTTCTACCTGAATAGTAGATGGTGCTTTGTAGGTGACTGTTGGTGGATAGGTAGTTGAAGATATTGTTGCTGGTTGTGTTTTTTCAGTAACAACTCTAGTTTTTGTAGTGAATGTAACAGGTAAAGGAGTTTCAGTTTCTGATATCAGAGATGAAGTCGCTACAGTGGGTATAGTTTTTACCTCAATAGTAGATGGTGCTTTGTAGGTGACTGCTGGTGAATATGTAGTTGAAGATATTGTTACTGGTTGTGTTTCTTCACTAACACCTCCAGTTCTTGTAGTGTATGAAGGAGGTAACGAAGTTTCTGTTTCTGGAACCGGAGGAGTACCTAAAGTGGGTATAGTTTCTACTTCAATAGTTGATGGTGCTTTGTAGGTGACTGTTGGTGGATAGGTAGTTGAAGATATTGTTACTGGTTGTGTTTCTTTAGTAACACCTCCAGTTCTTGTAGTGTATGCAGGAGGTCCAGAAGTTTCAGTTTCTGGAATCGGTGAGGAAGTACCTATAGACAATGTAGTTCCTTCTTCATTAATGGATAGTGCTTTGTAGGTGACTGTCGGTGGATAGGTAGTTGAATATATTGTTACTGGTTGTGTTTCTTCAGTAACACCTCCAGTTCTTGTAGTGTATGCAGGAGGTCTAGAAGTTTCAGTTTGTGAAATCGCAGAAGAAGCACTTATAGTAGGTATAGTTCCTACTTCAATAGTAGATGGTGCTTTGTAGGTGACTGTTGGTGGATAGGTAGTTGAAGATATTGTTACTGGTTGTGTTTCTTCAGTAACACCTCCAGTTCTTGTAGTGTATATAACAGGTACAGATGTTTCTGTTTCTGTAACCGGAGAAGTACCTATAGACGATATAGTTCCTTCTTTATCAATGGATGGTGCTTTGTAGGTGACTGTTTGTGGATAGGTAGTTGAAGATATTGTTACTGGTTGTGTTTCTTCAGTAACACCTCCAGTTCTTGTAGTGTATATAACAGGTACAGATGTTTCTGTTTCTAAAACCGGAGAAGTAGCTACAGTGGGTATAGTTTCTACCTCAATAGTAGATGGTGCTTTGTAGGTGACTGCTGGTGAATATGTAGTTGAAGATATTGTTACTGGTTGTGTTTCTTCAGTAACACCTACAGTTCTTGTAGTGTATGCAGGAGGTCCAGAAGTTTCAGTTTCTAGAATCGGAGAAGAAGTAACTCTTGACGATATAGTTCCTTCTTCATCAATGGATGGTGCTTTGTAGGTGACTGTTGGTGGATATTTAGTTGAAGATATTGTTACTGGTTGTGTTTCTTCAGTAACACCTCCAGTTCTTGTAGTGTACATAAGAGGTACAGATGTTTCTGTTTCTGTAACCGGAGAAGTACCTAATGTGGGTATAGTTTCTACTTCAATAGTAGATGGTGCTTTGTAGGTGACTGTTGGTGGATAGGTAGTTGAAGATGTTGTTACTGGTTGTGTTTCTTCGGTAACACCTCCAGTTCTTGTAGTGTATGCAGGAGGTCCAGAAGTTTCAGTTTCTAGAATCGGTGAAGAAGTACCTATAGACGATATAGTTCCTTCTTCATCAATGGATGGTGCTTTGTAGGTGACTGTTGGTTGATATTTAGTTGAAGATATTGTTACTGGTTGTGTTTTTTCAGTAACAACTCCAGTTTTTGTAGTGAATGTAACAGGTAAAGAAGTTTCAGTTTCTGATATCAGAGATGAAGTCTCTAAAGTGGGTATAGTTTCTACCTCAATAGTAGATGGTGCTTTGTAGGTGACTGTTGGTGGATAGGTAGTTGAAGATATTGTTACTGGTTGTGTTTCTTCAGTAACACCTCCAGTTCTTGTAGTGTATATAACAGGTACAGATGTTTCTGTTTCTGTAACCGGAGAAGTACCTATAGACGATATAGTTCCTTCTTTATCAATGGATGGTGCTTTGTAGGTGACTGTTTGTGGATAGGTAGTTGAAGATATTGTTACTGGTTGTGTTTCTTCAGTAACACCTCCAGTTCTTGTAGTGTATATAACCGGTACAGATGTTTCTGTTTCTAAAACCGGAGAAGTAGCTACAGTGGGTATAGTTTCTACCTCAATAGTAGATGGTGCTTTGTAGGTGACTGCTGGTGAATATGTAGTTGAAGATATTGTTACTGGTTGTGTTTCTTCAGTAACACCTACAGTTCTTGTAGTGTATGCAGGAGGTCCAGAAGTTTCAGTTTCTAGAATCGGAGAAGAAGTAACTCTTGACGATATAGTTCCTTCTTCATCAATGGATGGTGCTTTGTAGGTGACTGTTGGTGGATATTTAGTTGAAGATATTGTTACTGGTTGTGTTTCTTCAGTAACACCTCCAGTTCTTGTAGTGTACATAAGAGGTACAGATGTTTCTGTTTCTGTAACCGGAGAAGTACCTAATGTGGGTATAGTTTCTACTTCAATAGTAGATGGTGCTTTGTAGGTGACTGTTGGTGGATAGGTAGTTGAAGATGTTGTTACTGGTTGTGTTTCTTCGGTAACACCTCCAGTTCTTGTAGTGTATGCAGGAGGTCCAGAAGTTTCAGTTTCTAGAATCGGTGAAGAAGTACCTATAGACGATATAGTTCCTTCTTCATCAATGGATGGTGCTTTGTAGGTGACTGTTGGTTGATATTTAGTTGAAGATATTGTTACTGGTTGTGTTTTTTCAGTAACAACTCCAGTTTTTGTAGTGAATGTAACAGGTAAAGAAGTTTCAGTTTCTGATATCAGAGATGAAGTCTCTAAAGTGGGTATAGTTTCTACCTCAATAGTAGATGGTGCTTTGTACGTGACTGTTAGTGGATAGGCGGTTGAAGATATTGTTACTGGGTGTGTTTCTTCAGTTACATCTCCAGTTCTTGTAGTGTATATAACAGGTACAGATGTTTCTGTTTCTGTAACCGGAGAAGTACCTAAAGTGGGTATAGTTTCTACCTCAATAGTAGATGGTGCTTTGTAGGTGACTGTTGGTGGATAGGTAGTTGAAGATATTGTTACTGGTTGTGTTTCTTCAGTAACACCTCCAGTTCTTGTAGTGTATGCAGGAGGTCCAGAAGTTTCAGTTTCTAGAATCGGTGAAGAAGTACCTATAGACGATATAGTTCCTTCTTCATCAATGGATGGTGCTTTGTAGGTGACTGTTGGTGGATATTTAGTTGAAGATATTGTTACTGGTTGTGTTTCTTCAGTAACACCTCCGGTTTTTGTAGTGAATGTAACAGGTAAAGAAGTTTCAGTTTCTGATATCAGAGATGAAGTCGCTACAGTGGGTATAGTTTCTACCTCAATAGTAGATGGTGCTTTGTAGATGACTGTTGGTGGATAGGTAGTTGAAGATATTGTTACTTGTTGTGTTTCTTCAGTAACACCTACAGTTCTTGTAGTGTATGCAGGAGGTCCAGAAGTTTCAGTTTCTAGAATCGGTGAAGAAGTACCTATAGACGATATAGTTCCTTCTTCATCAATGGATGGTGCTTTGTAGGTGACTGTTGGTGGATATTTAGTTGAAGATATTGTTACTGGTTGTGTTTCTTCAGTAACACCTCCAGTTCTTGTAGTGTATATAACAGGTACAGATTTTTCTGTTTCTGTAACCGGAGAAGTACCTAAAGTGGGTATAGTTTCTACTTCAATAGTAGATGGTGCTTTGTAGGTGACTGTTGGTGGATAGGTAGTTGAAGATATTGTTACTGGTTGTGTTTCTTCAGTAACACCTCCTGTTCTTGTAGTGTATATAACAGGTACAGATGTTTCTGTTTCTAAAACCGGAGAAGTAGCTACAGTGGGTATAGTTTCTACCTCAATAGTAGATGGTGCTTTGTAGGTGACTGTTGGTGGATATTTAGTTGAAGATATTGTTACTGGTTGTGTTGTTTCAGTAACAACTCCAGTTTTTGTAGTGTATGTAACAGGTAAAGAAGTTTCAGTTTCTGATATCAGAGATGAAGTCGCTACAGTGGGTATAGTTTCTACCTGAATAGTGGATGGTGCTTTGTTGGTGACTGTTGGTGGATTGGTAGTTGAAGATATTGTTACTGGTTGTGTTTCTTCAGTAACACCTCCAGTTCTTGTAGTGTATATAACAGGTACAGATGTTTCTGTTTCTAAAACCGGAGAAGTAGCTACAGTGGGTATAGTTTCTACCTCAATAGTAGATGGTGCTTTGTAGGTGACTGTTGGTGGATAGGTAGTAGAAGATATTGTTACTGGTTGTGTTTCTTCAGTAACACCTCCAGTTCTTGTAGTGTATATAACAGGTACAGATGTTTCTGTTTCTAAACCCGGAGAAGTAGCTACAGTGGGTATAGTTTCTACCTCAATAGTAGATGGTGCTTTGTAGGTGACTGTTGGTGAATATGTAGTTGAAGATATTGTTACTGGTTGTGTTGTTTCAGTAACAACTCCAGTGTTTGTAGTGAATGTAACAGGTAAAGAAGTTTCAGTTTCTGATATCAGAGATGAAGTCGCTACAGTGGGTATAGTTTCTACCTGAATAGTGGATGGTGCTTTGTTGGTGACTGTTGGTGGATAGGTAGTTGAAGATATTGTTACTGGTTGTGTTTCTTCAGTAACACCTCCAGTTCTTGTAGTGTATATAACAGGAACAGATGTTTCTGTTTCTAAAACCGGAGAAGTAGCTACAGTGGGTATAGTTTCTACCTCAATAGTAGATGGTGCTTTGTAGGTGACTGCTGGTGAATATGTAGTTGAAGATATTGTTACTGGTTGTGTTTCTTCAGTAACTACTCCAGTTTTTGTAGTGAATGTAACAGGTAAAGAAGTTTCAGTTTCTGATATCAGAGATGAAGTCGCTACAGTGGCTATAGTTCCTACTTCAATAGTAGATGGTCCTTTGTAGGTGACTGTTGGTGGATAGGTAGTTGAAGATATTGTTACTGATTGTGTTTCTTCAGTAACACCTGCATTTGTTGATGTGTATGTAACAGGTACAGAAGTTTCACTTTCTAGAATCGGAGTACCTACAGTGGATATAGTTCCTTCATGAACAGTAAATGGTGCTTTGTAGGTGACTGTTGGTGGATAGCTAGTAGAAGAGAATGCTACAGGCTTTGTTTCTTCAGTAACATCTTCAATTCTTGTAGTGTATGAAACGGGCACGGATGTTTCAGTTTCTGGAATCGGTAATGAAGTACCTACTGTTGGTTTAGTTCGCTCCTTAACAGTAGATATTGGTTTATAGGTGACTGTTGGTGGAAAGGTAGTAGAAGATATTGTTACCGGATGAGTTTCTTCAGTAACAACCCCAGTTCTTGTAGTGAATGTAACAGGTACAGAAGTTTCAGATTCTGGAATAGGAGAAGTACCTACAGTTGATAAAGTTGCTTCATGAACAGTAGATGGTGCTTTGTAAGTGACTGTTGGTGGATATTTAGTTGAAGATATTGTTACTGGTTGTGTTTCTTCAGTAACACCTCCAGTTCTTGTAGTGTATATAACAGGTACAGATTTTTCTGTTTCTGTAACCGGAGAAGTACCTAAAGTGGGTATAGTTTCTACTTCAATAGTAGATGGTGCTTTGTAGGTGACTGTTGGTGGATAGGTAGTTGAAGATATTGTTACTGGTTGTGTTTCTTCAGTAACACCTTCAATTCCCAAAGAATATGTAACAGGAAAGGATGTTTTGGTCTGTTCTGTTACATTTGGTGATTTTTCATATGGTATTGTTCTTGGTGAAGAAGTTGTTTTCATTGGGTAAAAAGTGGATGGCTTTTTTATCTCCTCTATGCTGACTTCAGTCATGAAATTAAAACCTTTTAAAGGAGTCATTGTATTTTCAGTATGCACTGTCACTTTGTCTATGGATTCCAATGGTAAAGTCATGTTCTGAGGTATTATTTCTGTTGTTGCTATGGTCATTGTTTCATTTTTTAATGTTTTTGAGAAAGAAGTATAAATCAAGCTTTGTTTTGTATTTTCTGTTTCTCCTTCTTTAACTGTATATGTTTTGTAAGGGTACGTTACAGTTAATGGTGTTATTGTTTTACTTAATGTGGCTGAAGTTTCTTTAGAAGGAACAGTTTGTTCTGTAACAGTTGACAATGTTCCAAAAGATATAAGTTTTGGAGATGCTATTTCAAATTTTGCTTCTGTTATTCCTTCAGTATAACCTGTAGTTTCTGTTTTATCTGTTATAGGATACAGCTTTGTTGCATTTTCAGTGGTAGGTTTTTGATAGGGGATCGTTGATGATGGTTGTGGAGTACTTTTTGCATCTACTCCTTCAGGTTCAGGCTGTGTTAAAGGGATCGTTATGCTCTCAGTTGGTTCTATTGTAGAACTTTGTTTCTGAGGGTATTGGGTTGTAATAGGTAATAATGTGGTTGTTATGATTTGCAAATTTTCAGTAGGTATATGACGAGTTGATTCTGTTTGAGGGAGCAGGGTTGGAATAGTTTTTGTTGTTTTTACCAAGCTGTAACAGTTTGTTTTAGGATTACCTTCATAACCTATTTTACAATTACAGATAATGTTGTGTGCTTGTACAGAACAAACCGCATTGAGACCGCATGTGTTGTTGGTTGTGCATGGATTGGTGCATTCTCCTTTCACGCAGGTTTGTGTGTCTGTGCAGTTATTATCCGCTGTACAGCTGACATTTGCTGTGAATATATAATATGGTTTTTATATACATTTTTATTTCTAATACATATTAAAAGCTAAATCAATTTTAATGCTGATTTCCATAACCAAAGTATTTACAATATCATAAATATCATTTTTTATAGTTGTCATGCTTGGAAAATAAAAATATTTACATAAACAAGTCAATTATAAATTATTCACTAAAAATCATTCAATTTAATTTTTTTTTTAAATAAAACAAAATAGTTGTTTCAACTTTTTTTATATATATTTTATTACGAAATTATTCAGGATTCTAGACCCAATTATGGGTATTATTTCATGTTCAAATCATGATTTTTCAACCAACTAAAGCTATTGATTTTTCACTCATCATACTGTTACTAAATTACACCTCAGAAAATACAATTCATGATGCAAACTTCAAAATAATATGAAATATTTTGGATAATATTAGCAAACTTTTAACTGTAAGCAATGGAATTAATCAATTGTTATAAGTTCTTAATTAATTTTTGTGTTTTTTAAATAAAATTTAAATTATCAATTAATTTAGAGCATTTAATTTTTACTGTTCAGCACTATGTGTAATAAATAACCCTAGTATATAGTGGGATTAATGCAAAATATAAAGAAAATATTAAAATAACAGAAATATAAATTATAAAAGAATGGTTTTGTCTGCAACAGCCCCTCCTCTCTACTCACCCCCTCTCCATTTTCCCTCCCATACAAAATATTGATCTAACATTAAAAATTGATTTTTAGTTATTTCTGTTATTTTAACATATATCTGAAATACAAATAGTAATGGAATTTAAAAGTTCAGCTTTATTTAAAATATAAATGAACAAAACATTTTATTTTTTTAAATAGAGTATTTTTATCCCGCATTGTAATTTTTAATTAAAATATACCCAATGTGAAAAATCTGTCATTTTAGTGCAAACTAAAGCAAAAAATATTAATACTCGAATAATACTAAGTACCTATCTTATTACCAAATTCTAGAATTACAATACTACTTGTTAGTATAAATATTAACATAAATATTAACATAAATATTAGTATGTGAAACTACAATAATAAATAATAGATTTATTGACTCCAAATTACTCCATTTTTCTAATAAATCAAAATGTATTAAGGTAAGTTTATGAAAGTGCTACTATCAATATTATAGATCAATATTTGAAGTTTAGAAATACATTGCAAGATCCTTGCCAAAAAAATTGTTTAGACAAAGTTAAAAAAGGGTTTGAATTAAATATTGCACAGCGTGATGATATATGTTGTAATATAAAAAGATCCACTAATAACCTTTATTAATGCAGTTTATTATTTTCTTTTATACTTCTTTATTTTTTTAAGATAAAATGAAATATTTCTTTTATATCTGCTAAATACTGAGTTATATAAAATAAAAGAAAAATTAATTTTTGATTAATGTAGAAAGATAGGCTTGTGGGTACAATGCTACTACCATTGCAGCACTAAGTCATTGTTTGACAGACACCTTTAAAGTTAACCCAACACTAAGACAATGAGTAACAAACAATCATGGGATATATCAGCAAGATACAGCATAGTGCTGATCCATTGTCTTCAAGACTACTCCTAAATCAAGAATTAGCCTTATCCACCAGTGTCATCTCCCTACAATTCATAGGTTATGTTGGGACTAATTTATTTATTTTCACGAACTCGTTACTATTATTAGAAAGCATAAATATGCTTAAGGAAAATTATTACAATTCAGTTGGCGCTCGACTGAACGCCTCTCTACCCTGATGATAGCCTAAAACTTAGTCCGAAACATTGACACAAAATAAATAATTCTTACTTATTAATGTGTTAGTCTGTGACCGCACACCGACCAACTTCTTCCTTAAGTATATTTACGGTCAACCAAACACTCCAATAAATATGCTTACAATGATTTTACCTTTTAGACAGACTGAAATATTTTTGAAATGTATTGAAAATTTAAATATTATTGAGAATAATATCTAACTTTAAGTTGGTTTTTATCTATCTTCTTTCTTTAGGAAAGGATCTTAAAATTGAATTTTATTAAATTAATTTAAATTTTTGAGAATAGAAAAACTTGAATTCTTGTTCTAGATTATAAAAAATGAATTAATGAGACAGTGATAATTATTATGCACTTATAAAAACCGAATTAACGAGGCAGTGATAATTATTATGCACTTTCATTAGCATCAATAAATAAAATTTCAGGTTTTCAAATGAAAATAAAAACACTAGTAAAATTAGAATCAAGGAGTAATCATGACAATCAATAAGTTTACCTTTAAGACATCCGTATTTATGATCAGCAGTATATCCTTGGGGACAAAACTTGCAGACAGCTTTGTGATCTTCAACAAAGCAAGGGGCGTCTTGCGGGCAGGTCGCATTTAAACATGGGTCAACACATTGATAGCTACGACAAGCAAGATTTGGAGGACAACCAGCGTCTTTTAAACATATTGAAATTTCTGCATGACAATTTTTCATACATACACAAACCGGACGGTGATTGGAAACTAAGCAAGCTCTATTATCAGAGCAATGGCTAGGGGTACATGGGCTCTGGCAATGGGAATGTATGCAAGCTTCATTGGAAGGACACTCACTATCTTCCTTACACTGGGTTTGCTGAGAAGCACAACTGAGTTCCCCTGATGCACTCAGTGAGAAACCATATTTACATACACATTCTGCCCTGTGGTTCCTCACTTGACATTTTTTGATTGGTTCACAAGTTGGGCCAGACATGAGACAGGGGTCACGGCACTCCCCCCTATAGCAAGATAGGCTACTGGGACACTGACTGTTAGTTTTACATTTCAATTCTAGAGGTACAGGAGTTGTGGCTTGGCATTTAGGGTCTGGGGTACAGGCTACTTGAGGGTCTCCAGAATGGCATTGAGGGCAAGAGCAGCGCGCATGATGAAGTACAGGCTGGCATAGTGCGTTCAACCCGCAAGACTCCCGTAGGCTGCAAACTTCTATACACTCCTGATTGATGCAAGCCTTCTCAGCAGGGCAGTCCTCGTGACTCTCGCACTCTACCGAGCCACAGTCAGCTCCAATCAGTACCACAAATCCAGTAATAATATGAGAGAAAGCAGATTAATGACTAAAGCAGCAGTTTCTGTATTTTTGCTTGTTTTCTTTGATCAGGAATGATAGGCATTCTTACATAATTTCTATACATGATCTTAGTGGAATTTGATAAATCCTATGGTGTTAAAAATTATAGAATGGGGTGATTTCAAAATTTGAGGTATGATTAATGTGGATTCATTTCTCATCATTACCAAACTCACAGGAATTTTAAGAAATAATTTTTTACTAAAATATTTAACTTAAAATGAACTTTATATACAAATTATTTCTTAAAATTTCTGTGAGCTTAGTAATGATGATAAATGAATCCACATTAATCACACCAGCATATATGTGTATATATATATATATATATTTACTAAGCAATCAAGTTAACTGTTAAAATAGATAACAATGAACATGGCACTAGATAAAGCTTGACACACTTTGCAACTAACTCCACCAAGTTACTTATAGAAATAATAGCAAGGTGAAATAAATCAATATGATTAATTTTCAAAGAAGCCATTCTAATGACTAACAAAATTAAATTAATACTTTGCGTATAAACAAATTTGCAAGCAAGAGAATCATTTCAGCTATTTAAATATTATACAAATATGTATTTTTTAAACACATATATTTATAACAGGAACAACTACAAATATATTAATTATGAATTATAAAACAAAAACATTTAGAAAGTACTGCTTAAGAGAGGAACTGTGAAAGGATTTCAATCATGCTCTAATTGAAACATAAATAAATCAATGATACAAATGTAAATATCATTAAAAGAAGAGAAGATTGAAAAAAAAAAATAATAACTAAAAAAAAATAGTGAGACTAACAACCACAGACATTAAATTATCATCTAAAACATAGAGAAGCTAATCCCATTGCCAAAATCAAGAAATTTATTAACTACATTGTGAGACTGATCGCTTTCACAGTTCCCAATCTGCCTTCTCGTTAACTAAACCTAAACATATAAATAATTAAAAAATATAAATAATTTTATTTAACAAAATTGTAATCATTTTATATACTGCAGGTTTATCTTAGTAATAATAAATAGACTTTAGTATTTATCTCTTGGAAAAAAAATCTACTAATCAAAAACGTTATTGGTGTCATTACTATCAATACTGTTATAAATTGCTAACCACAGTCAGCAAAAAGTCAGATTGGAATACTGTTTTTGAACATCTCACAAAAAAAAGAAACCCAAAATAATTTAAATTTACACTATGTACAGTTCCAATCATAAGGGCATTTCCCCAACCAAATATAATAATTACACTGTACATTAAAGATAAAGCATGCTTTTACATTATCCCGTTTAATTACATGCACTATTCACATTGAGAATGAGATCATTTGGTGTAGATTTGAGAGGCATTTGTGGTTCAGTCTTGTAATATAGAATTACTGTCTTTTTATACAAAAATATTTAATTTTCATAATAAGACAATGAAAGAGGGCAATTTGTGTCTGAGTAATTAAATATAATTTTTCACTAACCTGGTTTGCAATGAACATTTGGCTTTCCTTTTGTACCCGGCGGGCACTTACACTCAAACTCATCTAATTTAATTTCAGTACATACAGCGTTAACACCACAGCCTTGTGTCCTACAGTCGCCTTGCTTAATACCTACAAGAATTTATAGAAGTATTTATAAAAAAAACAATAAAATTGTACATTATTAAATAATACTAAAAGATACATTCGAACACTATTGATATAAATGAAAATACAAAAAGGAAAGTAGGACATAAAAGAAAAAATGTACATAAATAAATTAATCATTTTTTTAATGAAAGATCCCAGCAAGATACTAACTTCCCTGAATGCACCTTGATCTAAATCACATACTTTATTTCAGTATATTATTAGGTTTTAAATTAAACTAAATAAAAACAAATGGAAATTTTTATATTATTTAAAATTAATGGTAATAACTAACATTACATGTTACCTATGTTATCATAGTTCAGAAAATATATTAGCTCAATTTTTTATTTGTATAATTTTTGTTTTATACCAATGATTATTATTGTTATTAATATCAATTAATCAAGTATGATTTTCAATTTATTTTCTTTTGAGGTGGGGCACTGGTCTGACCTGGTTTATTGCAAATATGTGTAGCAAATCATTGCAACCTCTAATTATTTTATTTTTCTTATCCCACAGCTATGTGGAGGTTACCTATACTTTTCTAACCAGACTAATAAAGAGAAAAAATGCTTGACCTAAACGAAATCAAGCTGATTAAATTAATTCAGGCAGCACGAACCTTTTTTCAATACCAATATTCAAATTACCTAATAAAAACTAAATAACCATGCTTTCTAGTAACTTTAATAAATTAATAATTATAAAATTTTTAGTCTATTAAAAAAACATGCTTATTTTTAGTTATCCTATAAAAAAATAATCTTAACGCTAAAACTCAGACATAATATAATTTTGATTAAAGGAATTTTTCAAATAAGCAGTAATAATAACTACGAGCACCCAGTGTTCGAAATTTGACCAAAAAATAATGTTATTACAGTTTATTAACATTAGTCAGGAAAGTAAAAACATGGCTACAAAGTTCAATATCTTATTCCAACCAATATCTTTGGTAATATTGTTCTGAAAACGATAATTTTTTATCGTTTTATAGCGAATTGAATTATCTTTCAAAGAATTTTTTTTAAATAATGAAACAAAAAATGAATAATTTTGGAGTTATGCGCAAATAAAATGTTACCGTTATAATTTTTTTTTCCAGTGATTTACTATGTAAATGGACATTTAAAAGGCTTTAAGGAGAAGACTTGAGACAAGTTTCATTAAAATCATTAGAGCTGTTTTGGCACAACAGTCTATAGAAAAACACATTTCCAGCTATAATGTGCAGGGTGCTTGATTTTGTATACAGGCGAAGGGGCCGAAACCATACCAATAAAAAAAAAGAAACAAAATCAACCCACCTCTTCAAGAAATGATATTGGGCACAAAGACAGTCATATTTACCTGCCTGATAATACATCTGCTCGACAATATCTTTCCAATGATATATGTATTTCGCCCCTACTATGTATAACGGAATGAAACGTGGTGGATCTTTGTTATGAATTATGAAGTATCTTTTGATTACATTACCGTCCCCATTACGTTCTCCTTAATTTGGAATTTAAAATGGAATGGGCATTTTTTTTTTTTTTTTACCGATTCCGATAGAAAAACAAATTTTAAGATGAATTCAATTCATATCAGACACTTTTTTAATCTGATGCACTCAGAGGACAATAATCACAAAAACACGGTTTTTATACAAAGTTCCAAATTTCTCTGAGGGAACAGTTTTTTTTAGAAAAATATAGAAGCAAACATTGTAGAGAATTAAAACCACTTTTAAATGAGCCTATTTTCAATCCGTAACGCTAAGTATTAGAGTAGCAACAATACATAACAGAACAGCAGAAAGTGTCAAATGCCAAAAAAAGTGTTTTGGACCAGCTTCCAGTTATTTGTTTTATTAATGCATTTTCATCATCCAATAATTACAAATACAAATAATAATCATCCAATAAATATTTAAGCAACATTATTATTGTTGTTTTTTTAAATTTATAATAGCAACGAGGTATTTCTTTCATTGAATGAAAAAAAAAAAAGGATGATAGTGATACCTTTAATGAGTTATTTGAGAAAATAAGTTGGCAAGAAGAAGAAATGCCAATTTCTGTTGTTTGCAATGCTTAAAAACACATTTTTTTTTTTTAAATTAAAGAATAAAATGCATAAATAAAACAAATAACTGAATGCTGATCCAAAGCACTCTTTTTTTTATGTTTGACATAAAAATTCAGAGAAATGTGTGTTTACAACATGTTTTTGTGATCATCGCACTTGGGGCACATCGCATAAAAAAGTTCCCGATATGAATTATTCTTAAAATTTCATTTCTTATCAGAATCCGTAAAAAAAAAAAAAAAAACATATCCCATTCCATTTGGAATTCCAGAGGTAGGTGCACTGTAGAAGAACTGGGGAAGGTTATGTGGTAGTAATGACATTAAAAGGTACTTCATAATTCATAACAAAGACACACCAAGTTTCATCCCATTATTTCAAATACTCTGGAATCTACAGGGGGTGATCCATGTCCGCTGGGACACCTTGTATAGATAATAATAGTTTTAAATATATATAACTACTGACTAACAGTAAAGAGCATGTCCGGAAAAATTCATTATTTTTTTACAGTGCACACTGAAATTCTACTAATTTATCTATTATTCTTTAAACTTTATTGGTTACAATAACAACTCAAGAAAGCTTACAAAAATAAATTAAGGAATTTTCAGTTACTAACATCTATTCTTTGGGTCTCCAAGTGGATATTCAGGAGGACATATGCACTGATAAGTGTTTTCCGAAGGTTTACAAATAGCATTCATTCCACATTTTACATTTGAACATCGGTCATCAACTCTCCTATCTTGACAAACACAACCTCTGTAAGGGTCTCCAGAGCAGCCAGGTGCACAGGTGCATTCATATCCGCCTGATACATCTTTGCAACGAGTGTTTTGGCCACACGGGTTTCGACTGCATGTATCACCAGTACCTAAAAAAGTATTCCATCACTAAAAATTAGTTTTAGCTACTTTTTGTAATAAGGAACAATATTGTTAGTAAATCAAAGTGCATAAAAAATAATACTGTACTGTGGTAACAACTCACCTGGTTTGCAAACTACCAGAGGATTTCCATGAAAACCTGGAGGACATGAGCAAAGTGCCCTGCGATTTTCAGCTTTGCATTGGGCATTAAGTCCACATGGTCTTCCTTGTAAGCAAGGGTTTCTACAAATATTATCATGACCACATGATTTACCTGTCAAAATAATAACAACAAAAATGTTAGACTTCCACTGATTGATATCTGAATCTTAAATATTATACATGAACAGTCTAATACCTCCTTCACAGTCTTCATCCTTTAAGCAAGAAAAGGGCTTGCAAGAGCGTGTCGGATCTCCTCTTGTTCCTGCAGGACAAAGGCATACAGCCCTATGATCCGAGACTCTGCACTCTGCATTGATACCACAGGGGCTATGTTCAATGTCACAAGGATTGCGACACACATTTTCTGTGCAGGATTGATCATTTGGACAATCACTATCCTTGAAGCATCCACTTGTGCAAACCCCATCTATGCAAATCTGACCCTGTCAAGTATCAATAATTAATGTCTTCATAAAAACTAGAAACACAGATTACAATAAAAAACTAAAATAGCCTAAAAAATTGCATTATGAAAGCTTACGGTTTGACAGGAGTTAGTAGCTGAGCAGGTGGTAGAACAAAAACCTTTTAAACAGACTTGGCCACAAGGACAATCCTTATTTATCGAGCAATTGATAAGGCAATAGCCAGTGGCTTTATCACATGCACAAGAGCCATTACATCTTGCTGGGGGCTTGGTACATGCTACCAGAGGATTACCGATGTAACTCTGAGGACAGCTGCACTGTACACCATGATTTACTACAATGCACTCTGCACATGAACCGCAAGTTGTTGCAGCCTGACATGGGTCTGAATAACATACCAACAAATTTATCATTAATATAAACAGACTAAATATTAATAAAAGCATATTTAATAAATTCTTAAGTAAATATATTGTTTTTATTAATTAAAACATGAATTAAATAAACATTTTTACTTCTTGACTCAAGTTGGAAGAGAAGATGCCTGTCGTATCATCACTGGAAGCCATAGCTTACACACCGAATCCAACGACAATGGCCACAGACTAATAAGCTTTGCAGCATGCAATGGATTAATAATTGGCAGTACTTTCTTCCCAATAAAGAATATCCATAAAATGACATGAAAGTCAACTAATGGTGCAGTCATTAACCAGATTGATCATCTGTTTATAGATGAATGCCATAGATCAAGCTTGCTAGGTATAAGATCTCATCGAGGTCCAAATATTGACACTGACCACTACCTCGTACTGGCAAGAATTAGACCCAGAATTACTTTGAAAGGATATTGTGAGTGTCAAATACAAATACAGAGAAGGTATGATGTCAGGAAACTGAAGGATGAGGAAACATTGGGATCATATCAGCAAGAACTTGATTGTAGGGTAAAGGCTGAACTGCAGAAGGAAGGTACAAGTATTGATGAACAATGGTCAGTCTACGCACAAACTAAACATACTGTGGCAGAAAGAACCTGAAGATTCTTGAGTTATATCGAGAGAGGAGAAGAAGAGAGATGATTCACTGACGGAAGAAGAGGAATTGGCAAAAGAAGAATCTTGAGGAAACAGAAGAACTTCAATGTTCTAATGATACAAGACTCTTCTTCCAAAGAATAAATAATGACAGGAAGGACTTTGCCCCAAGAATTCCTTCATGCAGATCATCGGATGGTTTCGATGTACCACTAATGTCGATGTAGATGCATTGTCTTGCCTGTTATTTAATCTAGCACAAGAAATGGCCATCAGGGAATCCCAAATCCAGGTTTGTGAAACATTCTTCAATGGATTGGTTGAACTACTGGGATATGCCGACGATATCGACATTATTGCTGGATCTGAGTGTTTCCTACAAGAAGCATTCATGAACTTTGAGAGAGCAGCTAGAAAATTCGGTCTAGTAGTAAACGAGGCCAAAACTAAATACATTACTATGATATTGAAAATCGCATTAAAATGAATCATCATGGAGCTAACAAGTGAATAAGAAAGTAGGTAAGAATGTTCTTTCTTGAAACATTGTTCTATGTTTTAAGAATATTTTCATAAAGATGATTATAAAAATGCTTTTACTGAAAGGGATAACATCAAGGGTTACAACGTTGAGAAGATTGATTTTGATAATATATATCTTTTAAGCATTGATAATAATATTTATAATAGTGGAATTTCACTTAGCTTACCTCGACATTGTTTATTGATGCAAGCCTGATTTTCTGGGCAAACAATATCACTCCTACACCCTAACTCACAAACTCTATTTTCACAAATTTCACCTCTTCTGCACTTTATATCACTATTACAGACTGTTTTACAAATGCCATCTAAGCACCTCTCATCTGATAAACAATGGCTGTCACTGAAAAGCATAATCATAAGTCATACTGCGATCTCAAATCAATCCATTAAGAAATAACATTTCCAGAATGTAACTTACAAGCTGCACTTGTCAGTGCATTTATCTCCGTAGCAAAAACTGTTCTGAGGACAGTCTTTGTTTGACACACATAATAGAGCAGGATGCTTGCAACTGATCTCAGGATCACCAATGAGATCTGAAGAGCATTTGCATACCTTTTGGTGGTTTTTAATGAAACAGTCAGCATTGGTTCCACAAGCAGTTGGTGAGTCACACAAATCTATGAAAGAAAATCTTTTATTAAATTAAAGTATTTAAAGAAATATGAAAACCATTTTTTAAACAAGCAAATACCTATGCATTTAGAATTAACGCAAGCTTTATCTTCAGAACAGTCAAAATCACTTCGACAACCAACTGTACAAATGAAGTCTTGGCAAAGCTCTCCAGATCGACAATCATCATCTTTTCTACAAATTGCTTTGCATATTCTTGTTTTAAGATCGCACTTTTCATTAGGAAGGCAACCAGAATCTGATGCACAAACAGGGTGACATACTCCTGTAATAAATTTAATTTTTAAATGACGTTTTTAATAAAACTTATTGAACAAAATATTGCTTTAGTACAGTTTACCTGCCATACAAACAGTTCCAGAAGAACAATCTCTATTTTCTTTACATGGAGGAGCAGGGGCACGTACACAAGCTATATTTGCTGATGGGTTTGGGACAAAACCAGAACGGCAAGAACAAACGGCTCTCTGGTTGGCTACAGAACAGGCAGCATTGGGGCCACATGATGTTTCAAGACAAGGATTCATGCACTTGTTCTCCCTACAAGACTCAGAGGCACTGCAATCATCATCTGAGTGGCAGCCAAACAAGCACATATTATGTAGGCATATGTGACCCAGAAAACAGTCATTGTCCACCCTGCATGTTACTGAAATAGAACATAACATAAAATTGTAATTATTATGATTCTATAAATTGGTCACATAAATAGCAATTAGTTATTTTAACTTACAAATGCAATTTCCTTTCAAGCATTTTTCATTTAGAGCACAGTCATTGTCAGCTGCACAGTTTTGTCTGCAAACATTATTTACACAAGAGCTGTTTTTTGTACAATCTTCTTTTACATGGCATGAAACAGGAACTAAAGAAAAAAAAAAGTGTCGAATATTTATTTTTTTAAGATAAAAATGTTATGATACATTTGAAACAATATACACTAAAACTTTGCTACTATGCTCTAATATGGCCCAAAGAAAAACAGCGCTATAACCAGGAAATAAAAAACAACTAAAAAAAATTTGCTTTAATTAATTTAAACTACAAATAAATAAAACTATTTAAATCTACATTTTTGATGCTTCTGGTTTAAAGTAATCATCAATTTTCTTTTGCTTAAGTATTTTTAAAAAACAGCATTTTCTGATTTATTTAATTGTTCAAAAGTTTCGTCTTGCACTTAAATAGAGCACGAAAAATATGAGAGAATCGTCTGTAACAGGTCCCAATCATCTGTTGTTTTTACTGATCCTGTTTCATTTTCTTCTCCTTCTTCATTTCATGTTTTTAGATGCGGAAAAATCTTTTTGATTTAAATTAGATTTGTCGAACTCTTTAATTAAATCAATTTTTTCTTTTTTAATAGAAAACAATTTTTGTAACAGGTTTTCTTAAAAGTGAAATCAAAACAACAGAGGCAAAAATCGGATCCATATAAAAAAAATAGGTTCAATTCATGGAAACATCTCATCCAAACAAAACCTAAATATTTCTAGGAACTACGTTTATGGAATCAATTAGACTACTGTTTCTTACACTTTACTGTTTCCTTATGTTATTGTATTCAATCATAATTACAAACAAAAACTTCAATCTTAATTACAAAACAAAATGTTATGAATATAAAAAAATTTAAAGAATAATTCATTCAGAGCATTATAACTGGGAAATCAGATCATTATAAGGTATAAAGTTTCATAGGAAAATCACCAACTGGGACGGGAACTGAGGAAAAAGAGAATTATAGCCAGAAAATCCGGGAGTATTATAATGAAGTTCTACCGTAGCAAGTTACCTCTAACACATTCAATGAGTTCATTGCCAGTAAAGCCAGCTGGACAAGAGCAATGCTTCTGGTGATCTACTATGTCACATTGTGCATTTAGTCCACAAGCACTGCTGTCTAAACAAGGATTGGTACAATGACCAAGCAAGCATTGTTCCTCGAGATTGCATTCAGAATGTGACCGACAAGAACCTAAAAACCAAATCCTTATTATTTTCATTATTTAGAATGATACGTACATATTTGCATCATAAATTTCCATACATACATGCAGTTATATAAATATGTTTATTTGAATATGAAATAATAAGTGCCATTATTTAATTTTAAATAAATTAAAAAAAAAAATATGAAGTTACTTCTACACAGGTTTCCATGACATCTAGTATTATAGGGACAGTCATTGTTGGAAAGACATTGTATTGGTTTAGGACGGCAGCCAACAATCAGGTCATTGGGATTACCTTCATAATCAGAACTACATGAACATATAGCATCATGTTTCCTTGCAATACAATCTGCATTTGGTCCACATTTGATTGTTTCACAAACATCTAAAAATAAATAAAAATTTATAGTTGATGTATTATCATATTTATAAGATCATAAATATTAAAGATAAATAAAACGATACTTACCCCTACATTTTGGATGACCATTAGACACAACACAGATAGCTGCACTTGGACAGTCCCCATTGACTGTACATTCTACAGGAGTAAAACAACCCTCTTTGTAGGGATCACCAACAGTTCCTATCGGACACAGACATTTATAAGAGCCACGTGAATTAGCACAACTGGCACCTGGCCCACATGGACTTGACTCGCAGTAATCAACAATAGTACAACCTTGATAAGCATTTCCTGAATAGCCTGGTTGGCAATAACAAATCTAAAAAACAAAAATATGATATAAAAATTTATTTTTAATTTACTTGCTGTGAAAATAGTTTATTTTCCTACCTGCTTGTGACTTTCTGCAGAGCAAAGGGCATTCTGTCCACAAGGGTTTTTAACAAGACACGATATTTTGCACATGAAATCCTCACACATTTTGTCATCGGAACAATCTAGGTTAGACCTACATTCTATCTGGTGGCATCCAATCTGTGGGTTGCCATGATATCCAGGTTTACAATTACAAATGGGAAGATGATTTTGGGCAGTGCATTCTGCATTTCTTCCACATAACACACTACTTTCACAAACGTTTTCACAGATGGCCTGAAATATTTTGATACTGATTGCACTAATGAAGTATTGAACAATTTAAAACTTAAATGAAATATATCAGAACGTCACGCCACAGGCAAGAAATATGACTAACCTGACCAATACTATTTGTTATACATCTCTGATGATCTTCACATTCACTATCTCTTTCACATTTCAGCTCCCGAAGGCATATGTTGTTTTGGCAATATTGGAAATCGGGACAAGTGGAATTGGAATGACAAGTTGGCTGGCAGACATTTGAGATGCAAAGCTGATCACTGATGCATTCCCTTGAACTACTACAAACAGCTGGCAAAAAATAAAAACAAATAAATATTCCTGATTTAAAGTTATTTATTCCTATTGAAACCTGATATATTAGCATACATACATAAGCAGATGCCATTGTGGCAAGTTGTTCCTGCCTGACATTGGGAGTTTGTACTACAATATTGAAGGAGAACGCAGCCTAAATGAGGGTCCCCGGTTGTTCCCGGTTTACAGGAGCAAACAGCATCATGATTCGCTGCTAAGCACTCAGTGTTAGATCCACATACATTGTCTATTTTACATGGGTCAACACAATGCCCTGAGAAACATGCTAATGTTTCAGCACAATCTGTATGTTCACTGCACTCTAATTGGCTGCACTTAACCTGGAAAAATAAATTTAAAGGTCATTATTTGAAATATACATATAGTTCCTTTGTTTCACCTTAAAAGATTTTATTTACAAATTTACAAGATTATTTTTTAAGCATACAATACATTAAAAATTTCCATAACATCATAAAGCTTACAACATGATTAACTTCTTTTACCAAGGAGAAACTATGCAAATAAATAAAATACACACACACACACACATATATGTGTATATATATATATATATATATATATATATATATATATATATATATATATATATATATAAATATATATATTTTATGATCTATCTTATGCCTTCCAAGTAGAAGCCAAACATTGAATTCTGTACTTTTCAGGAGGTATTAAAGCACATTTAATAGGATAAATATTCATTAGTTGTCTCTTTTCAGTAAATTGAGAATCCATATTCTGTTCGCATTTGAAATAAGGTATTAGATAGCAAATCAGAGGAGGCTAATTTGATAGTGTGTCTGTTTCATAAAAATATGATCTAAGCATAGCTACTGTTTCTAAAGTTTTAATTTTATAAGGAAAGAGTTGGTTTTGAATGAAAAATATAATTCCTAGAGAAATTTCCGAGTTTCCTGAGATCAATTTTTTAGATCATAGTTCTTATTTCAAACAAGAGTTGCATTAATACTTGAAGAAAAATGACTTATTGGAATAAGAAACTGGTACTCCTCGAGAATCCTGAAATTTAGTTAAATCCACTTAATTGGGACTAACAATTTTTTGTTTCAGAATGGGAATTAAAAAAAAGCTAAACTAATCTCAAAATCCCACCACTTTATGGAGACAAAACATAGGTCTTCCTGATAGGGGCAGAGAAAAAGAAGTTGGAAAAATAGCGAAATAGGATATGCAATAACCTTTGTTTTTTTTTTTTTTGCCTTACTTGACATCTCGCTGGTCTGCAAACAATTTACTTTATAATAGGAAAAACCAAAGTATTTTATACATATTTTGGTACGATTTAATAGTGCATTTCCCAAAATGATTACGTAGTTTTATCGCTGATAATGGCATCAACCATCCTTAGTTGCCAATAAACGAAACATCAATAATCTGATACCCAGAGGAAAAAAAAATCCAGAGAGAATATTACCTGAGCTGTGGTATCAGGGCATGATATAGATGGTCAAAGGGATATTTGAAATTCGAATGAAATTTTGTTTTTAGGTTAACAATAAAAATATTTGATCCCCTTTTTGATTGACCTTCATTCAGACAATAAAATGACTCAATAATATAGGTAAATATTTAAAAATATATTAAGTATAGTAAATATTTAGAAATATATTACCTAATATATCTACTGTTATTGAATATTATTGAGAGGAGAGAGGTATAGAAGGGGCAGCAAAATTAAAATTGCTCTAGCTGAAAAAAATCCTAGATCCGGCCCTGAGTAGTATTTGGAGGTTAGTGTAGAGAAAGAGAAAATACAAGAGCATTTTTAGAATTCTGAATGTCAGGATTTGTATGGAGGAGAGAAATAGGGTAAAATGGCCATTTTCATCACTAGTTAACAAGAAAGGAATTTTCTAATGAAATGAAACATGCTGATTATTCAATTACAATCATTATTCAATTTAAAACGAAACATTTTTACTATATAACATGGTTTTAATTTTTTTTTTCAAAGCCAGTTCTTTGCCAGTTTATTGCATTAGGAAACAAGAATCGGTTATAACCAAGCTAAAAACCGATTAACCGTAATAAAAAAACCGATTTTCGGTAACACCGACCGCTTATTCCCATCTATATTGACAATGACTAAATAATATTGCTCATTAAAAGTTTTGCAGGTGCAATAATATTGCCAGGGCTTCAATAAAAATCGATTTCAGTCAATTTTATTGACATCAATATTATTGTTACAATATACGCCTGACGATAAATATATCGACGAAATTCTATATTGACCGTGTCCGCGACTTTAAGCATTACTCGGCAATGTTTCAATTTCATTTCAAAACACATTCCAAATTAACTTGGCGCACTTCCATTATTTAGGTTGGTAGCTCTGATTACTTTCTATTAATTTCGTACTAAATAGAATATTGGAGAATTCACCGCCTCCTTGAATTTTACGAGTGTTTCAAATTCAGAAAAGTAAGACACTTCTATAGATAGATTGTGCAGAACTTAAAAACAAATTGCCGAAGCTGTGTAGTAAAGACATGAAGATAAATGTAAAAATGAGAAGAGATATCTTAATTATAGGAAAGTTAACAATTTGAAAACATGATTTGGTACATTAATGTATTTGGTGGTTAATGTTTTGAAAACATGATTTGGTTACCATGTTGGGATAACGAAACTGGAGTTTGGTAAAACTCCTCAGAGTGATGGACTCTATTACAAATTAGATATCAAATTTAAACTTTATTTTGTCCCAGAATAAAGTTTTATTTATATTCTATATAATGAACTGCCTTGGAGTGATGTATTATTCCTATTTAGTTAGTCTTTTTTCAGGCAGTTGAAGTGAATTATAATTGTCATCAATGAGATTATATGTTTTTAGTCCTGAAGTAGAGCATTTTGGTTTTTGCAATAAAATGTATTAAATTGAGCTCTGAGATTTTCATTACCTAGAGACCTCTATGTAGTTTAATCTGGCTCTGTATAAGATAAAATAATCTGCTACACTAAATTTAAAACCTATTGCATAAGAATCACAAGAGGTCCATAGTAACTGATAATATGCTAATAGGAAATAGATGAGAAGGCCCTCACTGTTTTAAAACATGCAAAATGATAGAGTACTATAGGCATTATGACTAAACAAAACTTCTATGTTACATTTTAGGACAAGAAAAAACTTTTTAATATTTTTCAAAAGCTTTTTAGGAACACTGCTTTATTGGGACAAAAAGGCCTTATCAGAAGTGTTCCTATCAAGTGAAGGTATATGACTTTCAGGATCTCTCAATTGAGGATCTGGCTGTGATTGAGTGATTTTACATAATCTAAAAAGTTTAAATGCATTTTAGCAGCTATGAATAATATTTGATGTAAAATATTTCAAATGAGACATTTAATTAGACTTAAATGCCTAAAAATACTGAGAATTACTATGAGAATAAAATAAAGAGAAATTTTAAGATAAAGAAAAAACAACTTTCATGTAACACATTAATTTATCATAAGTTCTGTAGTTTAAAAATGATTTTATATATATATATATATATATATATATATATATATATATATATATATATATATATAATATTTGTATGTGTGTAAACGTTCTAGTATTTAAAAAATATTTAGTGATTTTATTTTATATGAAATTTTACCTTTGGATCACCAGTGGTACGAACAGAGCATGAACAAGTAGGTATGTGATTAGAAGTTTTACAAATTGCTTTTTGTCCACATACATCTGTAGTAAGACAGGGGTCACGGCAAGTGTTTTCAATACATGCTGCTGTCAAAGGACAATCTGAGTTCTCGCTACATTCACCTGGTTTACGACAACCTCCATGTACAGCATCTCCAATGAGACCACTTTCACATGCACATGAGTAGCTTCCTACTGCATTTATACATCTGAAACAACCACGAACTCAATCCAAATTTCATATTAATTAAATGAATGGGTTTTTTGTGGAAAAGACATGCCAGTGATTTAATAACAATATAGCTATTACCTAAGTAGTTAATGTTCATAAATTGATATATTCTAATGTTATCACATGTTAACTGAGATATTGTTTTATTTGTGAAATTGAACCGGAACATGATGAACATATTCCAGTTAAATGAATATTTAAATAATGATGATGCTGCTTCTAAGTTTCTACAAAGCCAAAGTATCATAGCTAGTACAAAGGTATGTGCAAAAGGACGTCAAATGAAGTATGACTCAACGACAAAAAACCCTCCGAGTGAAAGGTAATTCTATTGATATATTCTTGGGAAAAGAGGAGAGCCATGTTAGAGTCCTATCTTTGCGAATTTGTATGGAGAAGGAGGTATGATAAGGAGTGCTTGTTTCAAAAGATCTTAGAAAACATCGCTGAATTTTGTCCTAAGGTTTAAATGTATTTATTGTTTTTGTTTAATTTTTGAGAATATCTGTGAAAATACATGTGTTTTATTTTGAAGTAATGTGTAATTTATTTAATATGATATCAGTTATTTTAAAATATAACTGGCATGTATTTTCGATAAAAGACCCAAATAAATATTGGATTGTGAAAAAATGGAATGTATAGCTTATTAAAAGTAATAATCGCATTTCAACTTACACTGCAGTAGGATGACAAGGTTTTCTAGCACATTCATCTTCATCAATGCATTTATTTTCTACCAAAGTAAAACCGGCAAAGCATTCACAATGACCTTTGTGGTTTTCGGCTTTACATGTTCCTGGGCCGCAGTTCGTCAAATCACAAGGATCTAAATCAGATACAAAGAAATAGAAATACATTTTTTTTTTTTTAATTTCTGATAATTTCTCAGTTTAAACATTTAAAGAAACATACTCATGCATTTGTAGGCTTGACTGTCACAAAACTTGTCCATAGAACAATCTTCTGATGATATGCATTCTACTTTGAAACAGCCTATGCTCGGGTCATGAGGATCCCCTAAATATCCTTGTGGGCATGAACAAGTAAGTGAATGTCCATGTACTTGGCAGAGAGCTTTTGGACCACAAGGACCTTCGTCTGTTAAACGACAAGGATCAGTACATTTTCCTTCATGACAGATAAGTGATTCATGGCAATTATCATCGTATTGACATTGATCTGGAGCAATACATCCAGGCTCACTATATGGATCACCAACATGGCCATTTTCACATGTGCATTTAAATGAACCAGGTGTATTATCACATTTTGCCGTAGGATGACATGGGTTTTCTAAACATTCATCTAAGTCTTGGCAAGTATTACCTTCAAAAACATAACCAGAGCTGCATCTAAACAAAAACAAATAAATATATATATGCATAAATATATTATTGTATGAATTTTAAAGTTTAAATTTTATAAAAAAAAACTATTTCTTCCTCTTGAACATACTTGCATCTGTTGTTAAGACAGACTTGATTGTTGGAACAGTCAGAATCTGAAACACAGCCAGGTTTGCAGACAGCATCAATACATAACTGTCCTGGTAAGCAATTACTTGCAGCAAAACATATCTTCACACATATACCATCGCTGCATCGCTCTCCTGTAGCACAGTCATGATTTGCAGAACATTGTAACTGACAGTCACCATTAATGCAAATTTGATCCTTCAGACAGTCTTCTGAGCTAAAGCAATTTCCAAGTTTGCGAATACACCCTTGATCAGGATTTCCGATAAATCCAACTGGACAATGGCAAATTGTGACATGATTTTCAACAGTACATAAGGCATTATCACCACATGCCCTTTCAGTTCCACAGGGATCTAATTAATATGAAAAATTAGTTTATAAATTATCATTTTTCAATGGTAAAGTTATAACAAATTAAGATTTTTAGGTTTAATTACCTTGGCATTTATTATTGATACAAGCGTTTTCATAGGAGCAGTCTTTGTTGCTTCTACACCCTATCATGCACATGCCATTAACACATGCTTGTGCTTCCAAGCATTGGCTATGTGACACACATGGCATTTGGCATTTATTTTGCATACATCTCTCTCCTACGGAACAATCATTTGAAGATCGGCAAATAGCTGTTAAGTAAATTGACCATTGTTAAAAATTTACAAAACACAAAGGATACTGATATATTTAAAATAGCTAATCAAAATTACCTCTACATTCATTATTTAAACATATGTCACCAAAGCAGTCTGAATCGGTCACACACTGTGAGGCTGTTCTAACACATGGAGAACGTGTTCCAGTTGAAGCTAGTTGAAACTTAGGGGGACAAGAGCAGACAGGCTTCTTGTTGACAACAGTACATATTGCATTAGTACCACAAGCCTGTTCACAAGGATCTACACAACGTCCATTTTGACAAACTGAAGATTCTGGGCAATCACTGTCACCCTTGGGACAGCTACCTTCGGTTATACAACCCCCAGAAATGGGATCTCCAACAGTATTTGGAGGACATTTGCATCTATATCCAACTGATGGTGCTGGCTCACATATTGCTGAAGGATGGCATGGGTTTATTTCACAAATATCCACAGACTCGCATTCGATTTCAGGGACAGGTTTAGGTTTAAATCCTGGAGGGCACTGACACACAGCTCTATGTGCTTCCCCAATACAAACTGCATTGTCTCCACATTTGTAGTTTTCACAAACATCATAACATCTATTGGATAATCTATCACACAATTGATGATGTGGACAATCTGTATTAAAAACACAGTGGACCTGCTTGCATCCTGTTGTTGCTGGATCTCCTAGGTAAGGCCCTGGGGGGCATTGACACTGGCCAACATGGTTGTTTGCCACACAAAGGGCTCCTGCTCCACATCTCACATCCTCACAAGCTAGGCGGCATGACATTGCTCCGTTCCTTCCTTTTTTACATTTTTCAGTTTCCATACACTGTGCATCCTGTGAGCAGGTATCTTTAAGTGCTGGAACACATCCATTACGATCATTAGGGTTACCGGTGTAGCCAACTGTACATTGACAGAAGCCTTTATGATTACCAGAAACACATTTGGCATTTACTGGACAAGTGAAGCCCGAACATACATCAAGACATTTTAAAATTCCTAAAGGATCAGGACTGCATGCTTCTTTATCTTTGCAGTCACTGTCTGATTCACATTCAGGTAATGTAGGTTTTTCACATGTTGAGTGAATGGGGTTTCTGATATAGTTCTCTTTACATTTACAAGCTGCATTACCTTTGTCATCGACGAAACACTCTTCGTTCTCTCCACATGCTATATTCCAGCATTTATCAATGCAGACTTTCATCCCTTCTAGATTCATGGCACAAATTCTTCCAGGAGAACAGTCCTCATTGTTCCTACATTCTTCCCTTGGAACTGCTCTTTCTTTCTGACATCCCAGGGTCAAGTCACTAGGTACTCCATCATATCCATCAGCACATATACAAGAAGACCTATGTTTATCTGATACACAAAGAGCATTTGGACCACATTGAATTTTTTTACAAGCATCTAAACACTGTCGAAAACCTTTACCCTGTTGGAAACAAATTTCATTATTTTTGCAGTCAAGATCATTTGTGCATTGCCCTTGAATCTGGCACCCTTTCTTTAGATCATTAGGATTGCCTGAAAGACCTGGAGGACAAACACACTTTCCTGAAACACAAGCTGCTCTAGGTCCACATTTCACACCTTCACATTGATTTTTACACCTTCCCCTTTTACAGGTATATCTAAAAAAAAAAAAGAAAAAAACATTTGTTGAAACATTAATTAAAAAAACATAAAATACAAAACAATATAATTCTTCAAGCTCACTCAGTAGGGCATGGGTTATTTTTACTGCAACTACATGTTAAAGGATCTTGACAACCTTGTGGAGCAAGTCTCATACAGTTAGAAAATGGATTTCCAATATATCCTTCTTTACATTGGCAGTCGTAACTTCCTGGTGTGTTGATACAAATGCCATTAGCTCCACATGCTTCACCAATACACTCATTGATATCTGTTTTAAAATAAAATGTCAATCCATATATATATATATATATATATATATATATATATATATATATATATATATATATATATATATATATATATATATATATTTTTAAATAGAATCAATTTTGTCTAATATTGATACGTACCCTGACATTCAACATAGGGATTACCCTTATAGCCAGGTGGACAAAGACATTCTATAGAGTTGACATCTTGCCTACAAAAAGCTCCTTTGCCACAAGATGATTTGGTGCATGTTTGAACCAATTCATGTGCCTTACACTCATCATAAGGATTACCTGAGGTACCTGGATTACATATGCAAATATTTTCATTTATTCCATATGAACAATGGGCATTCTTCCCACAAGCAGGCATACACATTGGAACTGCAACAGCTAAAAAAAAAATAAAAAAAATAATAGATATCTGTGTATTGCAAGCCCATTCAGAAGAATTCAGTTATGGCTTGAGAGGAAAAACATTTAATTTCTATAGCAAAACATCTACGTAATTCTGTAATATAATGTACTAATAAACTACTTACGTGGCATGCAAATGAGATCAGGATTTCCAATGAAAAGAGGGTTGCAAACACACTGATTTGTTGTCGGATCACAAGCAGCTCCTAAGCCACAAATTACACCCTGACATTTTTCTCTACATCTGCCTGATATGCAGGTGTAGCGGGGCGGGCATGGTTTGGACAGTGAACAAATATCTTGAGAACACTTGCCACCAGCAAAAGGATTTCCCCTTGTTCCTTCACTGCATTTGCAGGTGGGTCCAGTTGATGTTACAATACATTGAGCTCCTTTTCCACAAATAAATCCAGAACAGGCTGAAAATTTCAGAAGAAAATATTATTAATATAAAATTTTGGCAAATTATTTTAAAGAAAAAATAAATTTTAAAAACTGAGCTATAAGAGCAAATCAATCTTTCAGATATAGTAATGTATCATGAAAATAATAATTATATCAAATTTTGATATGCAAGTTAACTGAACTTTCAATAACTTCTATTCAAGGTAGGCTACTTATATCTATATATCTATTGAAGCTATTCATGCTGTATAGAAAAAATAATTCAAGCTTAGTAATTGGATCTACAAGTTTAGCAAAAAGTCTCAATGACAGTTTATACAGTAAATATTTTTTAAACTTACGAGAAATACAATCGCCATTGGGTGATTCAATGAAGCCGACTGCACATCGGCACCATGCAGCATGGTTTTCTGGCTCACAGTACGCATTTCTGCCACAAGGTAATGAATTGCAAGGGTTAACACAATTACCATGCATACAGGCCAATTGACCAGCACAGTCATTATCAGTCGTACACTCAGTCTTGGCTGTAGATTCAGTGCCTATAAATAACATAAACTTTGTTAATTCCTTTATGTATATTTAAGGCAATTATCAGAGTAAGAAGCAATTTATGACAGAATATGAACAACTAAAGAATTTACGTACAGCCCAGCCTATAAGGATCCCCACTTGTTCCGATCGGGCAGATACATTTGTAGGATCCCTTTTCATTGATGCAATGTGCCCTCAAACCGCAAGGATTCTTGAGGCATTCATCTTCATCAATACAACCCTTGAGTGGATCTCCCTTGAAGCCAGCTGAGCAGTGGCATTTAGGTGGGTCACTGGGTGTACATTTGGCATTAAGACCACAGGGAAATCGGTCACATGGGCCTGAAGGACAGGAAAACAAATATGAACAGCTAGGATATAAATATATAAAGCAATATATTTACCTAATATACCATAATAAAATATTTGATTACTAATTAGTTAAACACTAAATTATATAATGAAATTAATTATATTTTGTGATATATACTATGATTTTGTAATAAAAGGGTCCTGTGTAGCAAAGTGTCAAGAAAAACGGCAGTGGTTATGTAACTTATGATTCATAGTAAAACATGCAAAGTTAGACCAAACCCCCTTTAACTAGAGAAGATCCACATAATAAAGACTTGAAAAAAAGATACATTACTAATTAATATACATGCACATTTAGCTGAAAATATGATGTTCAAATTAAAATATTTTAATTAAAATGTGCCAGGAATTGCAAAGTTTTTATGACAGCAAAATTAACTATATATTCATCTAAATTAACAATATATTCATATTTTGTTATGAACACTTTCCAGATTCAAAGCACTTCTTTTTATTTTAATAGTGCTAATTTTATTAAAATATAAATAAATATTATTTTATACTTGCCCTCAAAGATTATAATTTTATCATATAGATGAATTATGATAATAGTAATTTTATTAAAATTAGAATAAAACCAAAATTGTTGAAGTATTTAAATATTCTTAATGTATTCAGAGTAACCATTGAAGCAAAAAAACACTCAACTCACTTTTACACTTATTATTGTCTGTGATGTCTGTGAAGTATGGAGGAGGGCAAACACATTCTCCAGGTTGGATACACTTCTCATTTGGCTGGCAGTCACTATCGTTTGAGCATTTCATTTGGTTTGGAGCACAAGCTCGATAAGGATCCCCAGAATAACCATCTGGGCACAAGCATTTGAAGGAACCATGGAGGTTGATACATTTAGCCCCATAACCACAAATTCCAACTGACAAGCATTCATTTACATCTAAAATGAAAGGATCATAATGAGTGATGCTGATAATAAAATATATCTTGGTAAATAATGTCTTTGGAAATGAAAATATGAATTCACCTTTGCAGGTGCCATCTTCATTTTGCTCCATCCCTTTTGGACAGGCACAGTAACTTACTCCTCCAGTAATAGAGATGCACTCTGCTCCACTTGGGCACTTATTATCTGATGAACATTCGGATAAAACACAATCACGATTGACTACTTTGTAAGGTGGTCTACATCTGCACTCTAAGGTGTTACACTCTAAAAAATACAATGACTTTTCAGAAAGTATAATGTATTATACAATAATAAAATATATGATAAATGAATGGTAGATATCTGGTCCTATCACACGAAAGGTATTTTTTTTACTAAAATGAATGGATGTAATTTAATTTTATTAATTAACAGAAATTTGCTCCTCGACTTCGATAAAACACTTAAAGTGATCACGTTTTTTAATTCTTTCTTCATCATACCTCAAAGTTTAAAAGGAAATCAATTTCTGGAAGGTATTTTGTATCGCATCATCAAACATTCAATACAAGTTATATTTTGTATTAAATACTCGGCCTTTTAGAAAAATTTAAGAGATAATCCATTGCTGATTGGTCAGATGGATACTAAAGAATACATGTGCACTGAATTTGTACGCCTTGAAGGTTTTGCCATGACCTCACAAAATACAAAATCATTAATCATAATAAACTAATATATTCACTTATATTTTATGAATATCACCCTCAAAAATGACATTTAAAGTGATACAACCAGTTACATTTTCTTTTGTTGTAAAACACTGATACAATTTAAATTGATTACAGATAATGTAATTTATGAAATTCTTTTTATTAAAAATAATAAATATTGGTTTATAAAAAAAATAAATCAATTTACCTTCACAAAGCATATAAGGATTTCCATTAAAACCTGCAGGGCATTTACATTCATAACTTCCAGGGAGGTTTTTGCAAACAGCATTGAGGCCACATGCTGGTTTCTCCTTTGATTCAAGACATTCATTAATATCAGAGCATATGCCATTAACATCTCTTCTATATCCTTGTTGGCAGACACAGACATTCTCCTCTAGAAGGCCATCTTCTTGAATACACACTTCAGAGCCAGGACATGGTTTGTCTGAACTGCAAGAGAAAGGCACGCGAGGCCTTGAACATCCTTCTCGGTAAGGGTCTCCAGAGGAACCACCGGGGCATTGGCAAGTGTAGCCACCAGGTTCATTGTTACAGACCGAGCCCTGACCACAAACCTGCGACTGACACTCATCAATGTCTACACACCCTTGGGACCCACCAGTATAACCTGCCTTACATATACATTGGCCTTCTCCTTCAATCAGCATACACTCAGCATTTGGTTGACAAGAAATTCCTTCACAGGGATCTGTAATATAAATTAAATTAAATTATGGTTAAATAAAATAATAATAAATAAAAGCAACAAAATAATTAATTGGGCACTTACGCCTACAATCATTGCCAATATTAGGTTCTGGACAAAAGCAACGATGCTGGTCATCACAGACAGCATTTCCGGGACAGTCTGAATCTTTGTTGCATGTTACAATACTGACGCATCTGGTGAATGGGTCAGGATCTGGGATGGTATCGAGAGGGCATCTACATTTGAAAGAGCCAATGATGTTTTCACAAACAGCTCCAATACCACAAGAACCAATTTCACACTCATTTACGTCTGAAAAAATAAATAAATTATTAGTCTATTATTAATTAATGTGGCAACATATATGGTGAATGGTAGAAATAAAAATGTATACCAGTGCACTGATGAAAAGGATTTCCAGAAAAGCCTGGTTTACATTGGCAGCTAAATGAACCAGGGTTGTTTTCACATATCGCATTTTCTCCACAATTACCAAAAGGACCATTAGATTTGTCACATTCATCAATGTCTGTTGGATTGTAAAATGGTTTATCAAAAGTTTGTAATTTTAAATGTTGGATTTATACTTTATTATATTTTAATAATTACATTAATAATAGTAATAAAAATTAATTATTATTAATAATAATAATATAGGAATTTCAATAATTTTATTTTACCTATGCAACCAGCTGATATGTCACCTGGATTGTAATTCCATCCTTCCTCACAAATGCAATATGCTTCATGGCCTTCTGATTTACAGAAGGCATGTGGTCCACATTTCACTTCTTCGCAAGGTGCTGAAATGTTTAAATTAACAAGATTTTTAAAAAACAACAAGAACATAAGGACAATTATATTAATGGGAAGTAAATGGAAAATACCTTTACACTGAATCCCTGGAGGATTTCCTACAAAACCTGAGAGGCAATCACAGCTATAGTTGCCAGGAGTGTTGGTACATACTGAATTAGGGCCACATGGTTCCTTTAGGCACTCATCTATATCTAAGCAAATTGAACCACTTGCTTTGAAACCGTTTTGGCAAAAACATTGACCTTCAATACATTCTGCATTGTTAACACAATCAAATTTACTTTTGCATAAGACTGTTACATCAACCTGAATAATTAAAAAAGAAAAATTAAATCAAGTTAAATTGACAATAAAACAAGGGCTGTTACCAAAATTTGTACATACTTGCTCACAAAGGACAGATGAATTTGGGCGTGGTTCAAATCCTTGAGGACAGAGGCAGTTATAGCCTGGTTCTGCATTTTCACAAACTGCATTGGCACCACAAGGCCTTTCAAGAACTTCACATTCATTGAGATCTGCATATATTGGTTTTAATATTATTTATGAAAAATGAATAAAGTATTCACAATCTAGTAAACTATAAATTAGATTTAAAATATATTATATAATCAACATACCAACACATCCCTTGTAAGGGTCTCCAGTATAATCTTCTTTACAACTACATGTATATCCACCTTCAGTGTCTTTGCAAATTGCATTTTTACCACATGGGTTTTGTTCACATTCATTTGTGTCTGTTAATAGAAAATAGTTCTTAATTATTTTTTTTAAAAGTTCCTAATCATTTTTTTACAAAGTTCTTAATATTTCATAATTATAATTTGACAATGGTATGCATCACTATACTAAACATTGAATCACATTTTTTTTTTTCAATATTTGTGCTAAAAATTAATCCTTATATTCCAGTTATAAATATCAATCTCATCAGGGTTTTCAAAACCATTTCTAGGAATAACTGAACAATTTATTTTTTAGGATTAATCTTTTTCAAGACCAATTTGCTTTGGTCGATTGTTGTATCATTTTGCCAAATTATATGTGATCTGATTAAAATATGGAATTGGTAAAAATAATAGGACTAAAGTAAAAAATATTGTCATTAAATGGCAAACATCTATAAGTTAAAATATAAGATTAAATAAAAACAAAAAAAAATCTTACGATGAACCATATTTTATACATAAAATATTCATATATTTATGTGATGCAATACCAACATAAAACAAAAATTACTAACTGACATTTCTATTAAATGAAAACTAACTCATCACAATACTTGCTAAAGAGCAGACAGATAAATTCATTTATCATTAAAAAAATAATAATAATACTAATAGTAGGTAATGTATTGTGTACAAAATGTTAACATCTGCTGGTTATTTAATTTAGCATGAAATTATTTCCTGATTTTTTTGGAAATACAGTCCACTCCCTTAATCAGGATAATTGGAACAACTGCGCTATTGGGACATTTTCCTTGGAATGGTATCAAAATAGACTAAAAATGTAAAATTGATTAGGATAAAACATCCCCTGATTTGGAAAATCTTGGCTTTCCTCTTTACCACAGAGCAAATGAAATACAAGAAAGAGTTGTTTTTAATATTTCCTAAAAGATGATACGTAACAAGAAGTTAGTAGGAATACCAAATATATATATATATATATATATATATATATATATATATATATATATATATATATATATATATATATATATATATATAAATATATTTTGTTTACTATATTGCATCTACGCTAGAAAAGTAAATGACACAACTCAAAACTGCAGTACAACTTAAAGAAAACTTATATTGAAATAGTATAAGCCTCTTTTAAATTTCACCTAGGTATTTATGGTGGTAAATGTACTATCTACAATAATGTTACAAAACTGAGGACTTTTATTGGAGGAGGGGGCAAAAAAATTGAGCTTGCCCTCTCTGGCAAAAATCCTAGTTCCAGTCCTGCCCTGATAGTTCCCCACCTAAAAACTACCTCTGGATCCATCCCTGGCTTAAATTCAATTATGTCCTTTAGAACTTGATATTTAATATTTTGAAAAGTTTGCATTCTGGAGTGAAAAGTTTGCAGATTACAAGTAGTTTATAAATACAGAAGGTTATTCAAGGTAATAAGAAATATTTGATTGCTCTGTTGAATAATTTATTATTTTTAAAATTAATATTCATTGAAAAATTAATTAAAAATTTGTTCTAAATAATTTTAAAGATATTTTGGAGTATAAACACTTAGAAATTATTTTTAATAATATCAAAAATACAATATCAAAAGATGCACCATTTCAGGGAGTGGGCAGTATATTTTTTGTATTAATATAACAATTAAATAGATAATATAAATGTTTCTGATTAATTTGGTTGTTTTCAAATGCTACATAATATAAATATTAAATACTTTTGAAAACAATTACAAACCAATTTTAAACTAAAAATTACCCTAAACAACCAACAAAAAAATAAACAAAATACATCTTTTTAACAATGACAATGACACAAAATTAAATTATAGCATTTGAAAAAACCAAACATTTATTTAAAAACTTCATAAATGTGTTAACTTGAAACATAAGACTAATGTTATTGTGTGTGTGGAAAAGAATAAAGGATTACCTCATTCCAGATGGGAAAGGCAGAATGACAACAGGCAGCATCCAGAAAAGAAGAAATACCTGTGCTTTTTTTTTTTTTTGATTTGTCTAGAAAAACATGCTGCTAAGAGAACAATCAGTAAAGCATAGAAACATAAAATAAAATAAATAAACCAAGAAGAAAAAAAGGCTTAAAAAATCCTGTGAAAATATAAATGTTTATAACAAAATTGTAAATGAAACAGAAGAGATAATTTCATAAAACAGAATAAATAAGTGATGAAGAGCTGAAACAAAAGAAAACAAGACACTGTACATTGAAATAGAAACATGCAAGCAAAGCGGTAACCCCATGCAAAGCTGTTATGTAATTAAGGCATCTTCTTTAAAGCATATTATTAATTAGATTAAAATTTTAAATGAAATTAAAGTTAGGCTTCAATATTTAGCCAATGAAAGTCATTTACTAACTCCATTCAGGAAGATGCTTGACAAAATATAACGTTAGTTTCAATTAAAAATCTTCAATTTACTTCATCAGAGTAGAAACCAAAAGTTTAGTTTGAGTGTTGTAGTATGAAAAATATAATAAAGCAATAGTTGGCTAGAGGCTGTCATAAATGTAAAATCCAGTTTTTGCTGACCTCTTAAAAGCAAAAAAATTGTCAAAATTATGACTTCAATTAAGGAAAGAATATTTAATTATATTTTCCACCCCTCTAATAATTTAATTAGTTTCTCCCCCTGCTCTAATGTTGATATTAGCATTGAGTATCACTATTGTTTGTTAAACACACACAAAAGAGAAAATCTGAAATTTTATTTGTTCTTATGAGGCCAGCCAAAGAGAAATTAGGAAATGGATAAAGATAGAATGGAAGAATGGAAGAATGAAAGAGGATGGGAAAGGGAAGGAAACAGATAAATAGAGTGTGTGTAAGTGAGAGAGAGAGAGAGAGAGAGAGAGAGAGAGAGAGAGAGAGAGAGAGAGAGAGAGAGAGAGAGAGAGAGAGAGAGAGAGAGAGAGAGAGAGAGAGAGAAAGAAAGACAGCCTCATGAGCTAAATTGTGTGCTGTGTATGAACACTAACTCTGACAGAAGACATGAGGATCTCCTGAGAACCCTCCTGGACAGGAACATGTGAAGGAACCTTCTGTGTTTGAGCATTGTGCGTTGACACCACAGGCATTTGGTCTTGCACATTCATTGATGTCGGTACAGCTGATTTTGGGGTCTCCAGAATATCCAGTTAGGCAGACACAGCTAAAGTTTCCTACGAGATTTTCACACTTGGCTCCTTTGCCGCACGGTGATGAGCTGCATTCGTCCACATCTAATCCCAATCGGTTAGTTTTCCAAAAGCCATTTTTGTTACAGGCTAAGATTAGTATTACCAACACTCTACATAATTTGTTCCTCCTTGTCGTTTATGAAATAACTAATTGTAACTAATAGATATTTTGAAATTAATTTCATTATTGAAATATTCTATTTCAATTATTTTATTATTTCTGTTTGTTCATATAAATTAAGTTACCACTTATAAAGTTAAGTTACTTTATAAATAGAGTGGATTAAACAAAAACTTTGAAATAAGAATCTTAAGCTGAAAACAATATTGAAAAATACTTGTTTATATTTTTGGTAGACCTTATTACACTTTTAGAAATCAATTATGCATTAAAGATAGAAAAATGGCACGTGAGATCACAATACTACTTTCTTTGGGCATTAGCCTATCTTGGTCAGAAATATAATTTTCAGTGACAAGAAGGAACAAAGAATAGTATATATACAAATAATAAAGAGTTGGCTATTTTACAGATATTTATGTACATAATGGAAAGAATGGAAGAAGGATTTGGGGAATTAAGGATGTTTGTGCTGATCCTGTTCTGACAGTCACAGAATATTGGGCTAATCTTACCTTCACATTGTCTGTATGGGTCACCAGCGAAACCAGGTGGACAACTGCAAACATAACTTCCTGGGATGTTGGCACAAATGGCACCTGGCCCACAAGGTGCTCCTAAGCATTCATCTACGTCAATACAATTTCCTTGAACTGGATCCCCTGTAGTCCCTGGAGGACATGCACATAGGTAGCCTCCCTCTGAGTTTTTGCAGACTGCTCCAGGGGCACAAGCTCCTGGATATGAGCACTCATCAATGTCAGCACACTAAAAATATATGAAAAAACACATTGAATAGTAAAATATTCGCATCAGTAACATAAATAAAAAAAATATATATATATATTAATTACTCCATTATATGGGTTTCCTTCATATCCTTGTAAGCAATCACATGTATAATTTCCTGGAATGTTATGACAAACTGCATTTACCCCACAGGCATCAGCATGCTGGCATTCATCGATATCTGTAAACAGAATCATGTAACAGGTTAAATGAATGAAAGAACATCAGGAATATAATATTCTGTGTGATCTTACTTACCGACACATTCCTCTTCACCATCCCCTTGGAAACCTGGTAAACACCTGCAAAGGTAATGAGCAGGTAAGTTACAACATTCGGCATTGGGGACACACCTAGAAGCCAACACAGGATCGTCGCATTCGTTGATATCTGAAACAAGAAAGTTTGCTCAATTAAACTCAAAATGATGATGTATATAAATATCACTATGAGATTATTAACCATAAAGACATTATAGGGCATTATACTGTATATAAGGGTAAATTCAAAAAAACTGTTGATAGATTTTAGCCTTTAGAGTGCAATGTTTAAAATATACATACATAGCATAGACCATTTTAAAATATCAAAATAAGTGAGAAAAATTGCCCAATTTGGACCTCGGTATAATCTAAGAAGTGAACTGAAATAAAGATGGATTTTGATGTCACCCTGCGGATTTAACAAATAAATGAATATGCCATGATTGTCCCCATTGGTTTTTGATTGGTTTCACTGTTGATTCATTGTTTACTTGTTATTATTATTAATTGTTAGCACTTTCTCTGATTGGTATAACGTGTACTTTTATCAGATAATATTTTATATAAGTCAGTGTGCTATTCCATTTGCTTAAAGATCCTAAATTGGACGGGAGTTTTTCCCTATTAGGACCATTCCAACCTAGGTTTCTGCAAATATAATTATTCCAGATGTTTGATTTCTACCATTGCTTTTTTATAGATTATGCCCAAAGGAGAGCATTGAGGACAATGATCATTAGAAGATTTCCATCCGACAGTTCAAGCAGTAATTAGGGAGTAGTAAAGCAGCTAACAGTTATTCAGTTCCTATGGAAACTTTAAAGCGCCATTAAGAGAAAAATTCAATTGAAAAAAGACTTTTGGCCAACTTTAATGTGAAAATCGAATAAATTAGGAAATTCCTTTATCTTTTTTATTTTCATTATTTAATGCTTTTGAACTCAGATACAAAAATAAAATTACTAAAATATACATAAACTTAGTTGCTTTTTAGTTTGTTAAATGAATTTTGAAATGCTGAACAACAGTTTTCAAAACTTATAATATTACTGTATAAAATGCCAGTAAAAATGACTAACAGAATTTTAAGAAGAAATACCTTGGCAGTGGAAACCATCTCCTGTGTAACCAGGAAAACATGAGCAGTGGAAACTTCCTAATGTGTTGGTGCAGTGAGCGAACACATCACAAGGTCGATTCTTACACTCGTTTTCATCTGAAATAGGAAACAAATCATTTATCATTATTAATTTTTTATTAATCAAGATTTTTAAAACACGATAATATTTTAAATGTAAGAAATAAATATGCTGATTAGTACTGTATAGGTATGTCCTGTGGTGAAACTACCCATTGGTACAACTATAATGAATTGTATGTTTTAGAGGTATATATATCGTAATAGATTTAGAAGAAAGGTATCAAACAGATAGGAATTTATTGTAGTTTTACAGTTTTAATACCATTCTTTAAAAGTAATGATTTGTGACTGAAGATTTTGGGACGTAATGAATAGATGAATATTAAATGATAAAGAACATGTGTCATCAGCTTGGCAAATAAAAATATGCTAAATTTCGCAAAGGTGCTAGCATACTTTATTAATTAATGATTCTATTGTTTTGTAGTTTTTCAAATTGATTAGATTCTGTATTAAAAATAGAAAAAATAAAGAAAACCCTTCATATTTATTATTATTATATATATTATTTAATGTTTATCAAATATTGGAGTAGCATGATATGAAATTCATCAGTTGAAATATTAGTAGATATTTATTCGGCAGTTTGTGGAAAATAATTGATATTATAATTGATGGTTATATTAATAAGTGCAGCTATTTGAACAATAATTCTAAGCAGTATTTGAAAGAATTATAGCAACTTCTGAAAAAAAACAACTATGAAATAAGAGTTATTGTTTGATTTTATTATAAAAATGATCTCTTACTTTCATTTTTTATTTTTAATAATCTTTTTCCCACTCAATTTGAAAATAACTGTTATTATAAAACTTTTATTTTTAAAGTTGAAAAATAACTGTTATAAAACTTTTATTTTTAAAGTTGAAAAAAAAAGTTTTATTATATAATGAAACTATAATCCCTTAAAAATAAAATAAAGTTAATATTTTTTTTTTAATAATAAATGTTGTTTTTTTCAGTCCCTGCTAAAAATAAATCATTAATAAATTAAACAATGAAATCAATTAGAGACTGTATTGCAGCAAAATATAATTTTTATTCTAAATTTTTAGTCGTTTTCGACGAATACAACTAAAGCATTAATCATGAATAAAGATTAAATTTTTAGTCGATAGTCGTTTGATGTGACTAAAAAAAAAAAAATTATTTTCCAATTATTCGTTTTATATTAGTCGCGACTAAAATATTAGTCATTAGCCATGCTTATTTTCTTATGAATAAACATTTAGTCAATCGGATAATTTTCGCCCAGCTCTGTTGAGGAGAAGGGAATGCCTTATTTCCCAAAAAGATAAAAACTTTTATATTAATACTCAACTAATAAAAATCTTACATTAACTTTTATTTTTTTATTTCAAATATAAAAATCAAATTAGGAATTTTATATTGTAATCTAAAAAATAATAATCTGGAATTAACTCTAGTTTATTATTATTTTTTTTAAATAATACTCAGTAAATATGGACTAAGTTAAATCTACGTGTCAACGAAGATTGTTAATATTGTTTAGAAGTACTTCTAAATTATTCAAATGAAAAAAAAAAATCAGGTTTTTGTTTTTGCACTCCGAGAATAAAATAAGAGTTCATTTCATTCCTGGTTCTAAGTGTTACATAAACAAAAGAATGAGCGCCTTTATACGCTAGACCCGCACAACTGTTAGTTCCTACCGGTTTAGTATGCAAGCATTCTTCAGGCATTCAACTACCATCTACTAAAAAGAATTTCCATTGGGAAGACAATGTTGTAGATCAGTATTTTACAATATATTCATATGCCATACGAAATAATCAGGAATATGATTATAGCTTAAAATATAATAACTTTTTATTTGTATAATAATTTAAATTTGAATCGTAGTTGTTTCCAACTCTTGTCTTTATCAAGACTCATCCGACGATACTTTTCATTAAATTTCTAAGGCATCTTTTTCTCTTCTTAATTTACTTAGAAGCGATCACAGTAAGCTCGGTTGTTTATTATTTGACCCTCAGTGTACGGTAGCAGTAAAATCGTAAATATTATTTACTGGCTACTATCTGTTTAAACTCTTATAAAACATTGAAAATATTTTAGTAATCTATTCTTTTCATCTGCACGGTTTATTGCGGCTGGAAGACGTAAATTTCGTCAATGGGGCTTAAGAATAAAATAATTTAATCTACAAATTTTAACCAATATATAGGTATTTGAAACAATTTGAATAAAATATTTGTATCTAAGAGAAAGTAAAAAGTAATTAATTAATTATCATAATTATAATTAATTAATCAGCTTACCGGGCACTTCACAGGAGCAGCCTCCAAAACCATCGTTACAATGGCACTGGTGATCGAGACAGGCTCCGTTCTGGCATGCTATGCCGGACTCGTGGCCACAGTCATCTGCAATTAAAATAAATCACAATGCCTTGCATTTGTAATAATTATTATATGAAATATATTAAATAAATAAAATATTTGATGCAATAATGAAATATGGTTTATGATTATAAAGAATATTTGACTACATTTATGATACAACAGCTGCTAACAAAGTATCTTTGTGAAAAAAGTGTAGCAAGACAGATGAGTGGGATTAATTATGTTTCTTGATGTATGATTTTTGATGTATATTCCGTAACTATGACCTCGTACATAAATAAAATATAAAAATACAAATAGACCGTGCCCTTGGGGCGATCATGACCTTTATTCCGTCATGTGGACGAGATGAGAGGATGCACCCATTGTGTAACAGCTACTCGTCCGTCCTTGGCTAACAGGACCGCTGCACTTCCGAATGCAATTGCAATGCCGGCGTTTTTCACCTTCAGCCTTGAGTTCACATCCTAACTTTATATCTGAGATAAAGCACTTTGCTTCACATGGTTCCATTCATCAACTGGACCATTGTCGCATGGATATAAATAAGAAAATATTTTATCTTCTTCTTATTTCGTCAAATAATAAATTATTTAGAAATTAAAACGATTAATGAGGTATGTTATTCTCTTTCACTGTCCCAGAACCTAAGAGACTTTGAATTTATTCTCATTTATCTTATTCTCTCCTCTACTGTCAATCTTGTTTTTTTATTGTTCACATTTGCATTATTTATATTTCAATCTATTCAATTTAATTTTTATTTCTTATTTTAAACTAATTTATATATTTGTATGTTTAATGAATTAAACTATATTCAATTCATTAATAATATCGGCATAGTGGCATAATGCTCCGTTAAAGTAAACCTAAGGGCTAAGCAATAAATTTATATTACTTCATAAACTGCCAAAAGTAGAGGAAATATCACAATCATTCGATAGAATGTTTTCAAGGTCTCTCTAAATTTCCTCTGAGTCTAAACAAGTTATTTAAATAAATTTCGCAATGTTTCTATTTATATGGAACTATCGTTCTTAAATTCTAAACTATTGTAGAGTTTTCTTTGCTACTTTATACACATCTATGGGTGGTTTAAATGAATGTGAGAAAAAAAAAATTTCTGGGTAAGATACTCGTTTAACAGGTGAAAAACAAACCATTGTAAAACGATAATGAAGTAAATCCAAACGACGTTTGGTCTTTATATATATATATATATATATATATATATATATATATATATATATATATATATATATATATATATATATATATATTTATTGTGGGGGAGGAGGGAAGAATTTCTTATAGATTCCTCGCCGAGATATTTTTAAAAATTCAGTGATGTTTTTCCATTTTGCAGGAGTTGGGTTGTTATGTCATTAACTCACAAACAGTTCTGATTGTTTGCTCAAATAAAATCAGGAACAGCCTCTTGGGCCACCACCAGTTAAAATGTCAACTCTAGATGAGTTTAGTAGAATGTCCCACCTGCAATCTCTTCCTAGGTGATGAGAATAACGCTGAACTCATCCTCTGTGAATGTTAACCTATTGCTTTCTACAGAATGCAGTACTTAAATCAGGGAATACTCAAACCTAAACGTATTCTAGTAATACCTTCAGGCTTGAGTATTTCTAGTATACTCTAGAATAAATCCCAAGGACTTGATAGGTTTAGGAAGAAGCATGCAATGTCTGTGTAATTTCAAGACGGTTTTCAACCAAATATTCATGATTCACTTCCCATCCATCAACATAGCAATGGTATAGTAGTAACTGAAATCAACAGGCCAGTCACAGAATAGAAAAACCCTTAAACTGATATGAAATATGAATCTATTTATGCATTTTTATTATTTTCCTTCTTTTTTTTTTTTTCAATCATAACTAAAACCAATTTTTATTTTCAATTTAAACTAAATTACGAACAGTCGAGCAGACGTTTACTTCAATTTAATAACAAAATTACTTACTCGAACACTTGAGTTCTCTCCTGAGTTCATCTGATCCTCGGTAACAATCGTGTTTTCCATCGCAGAGTCGAGAAAGTTCGTACAGTTGAAGGAAATCAGTTGATTCGTTTACTTGGCATCCAAAGTACCCATCTTCCAAATTCAAGAAGAATATTTCCTTCTTGATCCCGAAACCGATACCGTGAGAGTGAACCTGTTGGCAAGATATAAATATATATTAATAACTTCCACACACATGTGAGAATGTCTTTTTTATTCATTTACATTCAAACAAATAAAAAAAGCAAATAAGCTGTATAGTAATGAATAAAATGAGATTAATGAAATAAATAAATATATATATAGTTATAAAGTCATGGGCCCATTTTCTTTGGAGGCGCCTCGGAAGGTTATGAGGATTATATTGTTAGAGAGATTTTATTGTATCTACAAGATTTTAGTGATATTGCAATTTAATGTAAAAAGCAGTTATCTAGGTTTCGCCAAATCATATAAATATGGATCAGCACGGAGAAGTTGATTTGTGATACAGTAAGAATTTAGGAATTTCAGATAGGAGGGATTGAATACGGGAATGATACGTTGCTTCGTTTGAACCTCGTAAATCAAAATAAGCCTGATAATTGTCAACTAGATACGCTTTTTGGAATGTATTGAAGATTAGAGCGCTTGTCGAGTAGTGATGGAGTAGTTGATATCTAAGAATTTTTATTAATTTTTTTGATCATGTTTGAGGGTTGCATGTGGGATCTCTTGTCGAGATGAAATCCAGGATGAGGTATCCTGTTTCATAGTATTTATAGATCACTATTAAAGGTTACGGGATGGTAGGGTGTAGAAGGTTTTCGACGGAGGGTCAAGGGCTACTATTTATCTTATTTATACTTTCTTTACATAAACGTAAATGTATTAATAGCGATTTTGAATATATTTTCATTCAACAGTTTAATTCAAACCGAGTTTAATTTAAAACCGTTAAATATTCTTTGACCCTTGGAGTCACAAGAAATTAAAAAATGAAATCCTGTTAATTGCTGAGCAAAATGTTTGGAAAAAATATAATCCTCTTCCGAGGAACTTCAGGAGGAAAATATTGGTGTAGGTATGTATAATCTCAAATATCTAAAAAAAGGATCTATCAACAAAGACACCACCAAAAATATCTTCCGCTGTTGAAGTCGAGGTCACGAAGAGTCGGTAGTCGTGACTAAAAACAAAAGATGGCAAGGTTTAAATGAGCGTGAAGGTTGGCAGTTCGTGAAGAGTTTTTTCTATTTGCGTAGGCCTCTCGTATTTCCTTCTTTCTGTGTAGCTAAAACCCCTGATGTACATCCGTTTATTGTCTATGAAGATGAACTTGTCACTCAAGGTTAATGAATTCTTTCAATTGAATAAATTATAGAATGAAAATGATTGTATTCGTAATTTATTTCAAATTTATGAAGCAAGATTCAAGATGCTTTTGGTGTAGCTGAAGTAATGAAGGTTTAAGCAGTCTAATTAATCGGTGAAGATCCATCGATTACTGGCCACTTACACTTCAACCTTGAGATACCACAACACGATCCCCGATCGGTTTATATTATATAAGCTATATGTATAGTATACATCATTTATAGGCCTGTTCGATGTTAGTTGATGCCTGTAGTAGGCTGACGGTTTCATATAAGCCGGGACACTATAGCGATAATGAAGTTGTCTTCATTTTAAACTACTTCAACTTCTACGAAGACAACGTACACAAATCATACATACTAGGATTATATATATATATATATATATATATATATATATATATATATATATATATATATATATAAAATCCTAGTATGTATGATTTTAGTTTACTATAAAAGACTCAGGCTTACCTATATCCCTTTTGTCCAACTCCCTTATAGTGCTATTGAAACTAATCAAGGTGGCAATGACTATGTTATAAAGGAGGCTGTATAGAGCTGCGGGAGTGGCAAGCTAAGACCAATCAAAACCCAAGGATGGCACCGGCGGCCGTTCTCTTCTTTTTAACTTTTATTAAAACTATAGTTAGCAGAGTAAATAAATAATTATTTTTTTGTTGTTGACTGTGATGAGGCATATACAAGACAATAGACTGGCCGTAGTGGACAATGGTCGTTGTTTGTTTTATCACCTTCTACAAAAGACCTCCATCCTTCACATTTCCTACCCAAGTTCGATCACCTTGCCGTCCCATGCTGCTGCTGGAACAAGGTGCGCAAATTTTCATTCGCTATGAGCATAGTGTGAATATTAATAATCGTATATAGTGGAATAACCGATATTCCGTTCAAAATAAAAGTAAAGTAAATATAAATGTTTAGTGTATGATTTTTCGGAATCCAATTAATGCTTAATAATAAGCATTGTTTAAAGCTTATTAAAAGTATTTGTATAATTAATATAGCCATAATGCGAGTGAAGGTGATCTTCCTTTTACCGTCTGCTCTCGTCCCCGACGCTTGCCCAACTGTACTACCATTGAAGTCACCACATCTCACCACGCTCCGTCTTTATCGGTAGGCTACACTATTCTATTGACTAGTTGTTACTTAAATGGTTTTTGCAATTAAAAAAGTCCAAAACGAATAAAACGGATAATGATTTTTTATTTATTGAATTAGAAAACATAATTATAATGATTTTAATAATTGTCGTGAGATGGCCGGAATTTGTTTATGATTCTTCTGATTAATTCTGACAGAGATATAAAATAGGGTCAAGAAGATATAATTTCTGTTCTTCATCGATTGATTTATCTCAGAAGAGAGATTAGAATAGAGAGGTACAATTATCATTTATTTTTATTTTTCAAATGAATGATTATATGCATTTATATTTTTTAATCATTTTAATAATTAATTAAAAACTTTTGATATTACTTTTATTATTAGCTATATTTTTTATTTATTTATTCCGTGTATTTACCAAAAATGACTGGATTTAATAATTGTCTACAATAGTAATTAATAATTCACTAACTGGTGAAATTGAAACTATTGATTTAAGGTAAAAAACAAAACAAAAACAAATAAAATAAATAAAATCTTGATTAATAACTAACTGAATACAATACCATCATTAAATCACAGTCTCAGTGTAAAACATAATGCTTCGGTTAATTGTTGTTGTTATTGCGAAAACTTTCAACAATGTGAAATATGGTGTTATTACATCAGAAATCGTTTAATAGAACATTGACAGGGTAGATTAGTTTGTTGAATTAACATGTTATTCAACAGATCTAATCATAACTTCACTTAAAAATTAAAAAAAAAAATGTTATTCACAGCTAACAGTTCTTTCCGCCTTGTATAATTATTCACCAATTATTTTCGTTAGTAAAAAACGTAATTGGAAGTCTTTCCAAAGACTTCTTACACGATAGGAAGGTTTTTCTCATGGGAGAAAGCGGTGCTTTTCAGTAATCTAAACAAGCCAAAATTCTTACTTGACTGAAATTCTTTAACTTTTTATTTCGATTTTGAAGAACTATTGTAATTATAAAGTTATCACAAGTTATAAATAATTTAAAAAAAAAACTTAAAAATTAAAAATCATTATTTCTAATTTCCTTGGTGGAGGGATTCGCAGCGACAATTTCGTTTTTATCGTTGTAAATGAATATTTCCGAAGCCGCTGTTGTTGGAGCAGGGTCGGCTTGGAGGTGTTGACTTTTATTTAGTGCCGAACCTCAATGGAGTAAATTTCGACCTTCTCTCAGTGGGCAGTATTGGTTGGTAAAAAATAGGATATTTTATCTTATACCTGTACTAGATAAAAAACAACAACAATAAAGTACTTGGTGTCAAGTGCTTCTAATATTACCTTGATATTAAGTTAAAAGAAATATTTTACATTAATCTCCTGTATAATTAATCGGACAATTTATAAAATGTACAATTTATATTTAATACGTAGTGACTATTTTTTTTTTGTATTTTACTATTAATAGATAATTTTGTTTAACAAACATTCTACGGAATAATATCAGAATAGAAGAGAATTAGACTGTAGTGTACAAGATAGCAATAGTGCCTAAGGTACAGACCGCTGGAAGACCGAAGATGAGGGGAGACTCCAAACCGCAGAAGCTCCGGACGATGAACCTTAATAACCAACTCTACGGGGCCCCTCTCCTCAAACAGCGCAGTACCTTCCAGTTACTAGAGCAAATTCAATCAAACCAAAAATATATTCCCTGACTTGGGATAGAAATCTGAATTTCAAATTTTAATGTATTCTGGAGAAAATATTTTCAGAAGAATGCTCGGAATGTAAAACTTCACCAGGTGGTTTTTAATACCGTAATAACATCCTCTTATGTTCTAAAATAAACCTGTCAAATTTTGGTGATTTAAAGCTTACTGATGAGAAACGAAACCTGAATGATGCCAGTGTCCAGCGTCAAAGAATAATAACCATTCAAAAATATTTATTTTAAATTTGTTCCTTACGCCATTAAAGAATTTAGATTTATCAGTTTCGAAGGTTTCAGGATTTCTACTAATGAATGTTCCACGCGACAAACCGAAGTTAGAGTCCAGACAGGAGAAAGGTTTGAGAACTACGCGTGAGAATTGGGGCGTTAGTCAGAACGAAGATGCGGGTCACGCTTGTATCGTACTCCGTGAATGCCTGATGCCTCCTATTGTCGACACCTGCATCACTTGTCCAGGATCATGCAGGCATTGGTCTTTCAAATATAATTGTAAAAATAGCGATGGATTTACAATTTTATAACCTAATGTTTCTTTTTAGTTAATAAATGCCAGGAACGGAAAATGAGTCGCATTGAAACGAACTAATCGTGGTTTATCTGGCATAGTATGAAAGAACAGCTATGGAAGACCAGCTCATGAGAACGCTCTCACGAGACGTGATTTAACAAATCCTAATTGTGGCCTTCGCCGGCACTCACTCGAGGCGGATAGTTCAGTAATGAGCCGCTCATAAAGCCCGCCGATCCTCGAGAGGGAATCGACCCTACTTCCAATCATTACGATCTGCTCCGTCGCATGAGTCTTTTCTACTTATCTTAGCCTGGCATTGATCTCGTGGGTCGAGGTAATTGTAACAGACTACGGAGCGACCTTATTTTGATTTTTCAAATATCGCCGTTTTGAGTACCAACCTGAAAGACGCAGATTACAATTAATACAAAACATATTAAAGCAAGCAACGTGGCTCGAGACTGAAAGCTTAGGGCAAGAAGCCTCCAAAGTGTACATGATCTTCCACACGGACAGGAAACGGGATAACACCCACTTACACAAAACATGCCAAGGACCAGGCATAGTCTCCCTGACCTAATAGTTTGCTCTAATCCATAGTTTGTTATTGTCCTGCCAATTATAGTGTCACACTAATCAGGTTCATGGTCGATGAATTCGGTCACTTTTCGCGGTCATCAGTGTCTCGGATGTGTCATGGTGTGCCCACCTTCTTATCCCATTCGCGCCGATTGCTTTGGAATAATGTTGACCGAGTTCCACATTATGAATATAAAACTTATGAAACATAATTTTAATATTCATACAATTGAGCGAGTTCACAGATATATTTCATTATCAAATTGTTTCGTTCCTCCTCAAATTCGCTCCTCCTACGATTTCTCCAGAAACTGATAGAAGCATAATATTTATGTGGGTCGGAGTTAGATACGAAATATTTGTAAATTTTTCGTTATTTTGTTAGAAATATTTATGCAAAATATTGTATATTGAATTAAGACTATTGTTGTCTGGCCGGTCTAATGGTCATCTTGGGTATTAAAACGCAAATTGTTAAGAGTTGGCTAAATAGATTGCCACTTGAAAAGGAACTTTTCAGTCAATCAAAATTATATTTTTAAAATGTCGGTTTCTGCTTCGATTTATTGCATAAAAAACTATTCCTATAAGAACTACATAAAATGAAAAAAATGGATGACTTCATTCAAAGAAGTATTATATAATGAATGATGAATTGTTTTTTCTTGATCGATTGCAAGGGTATATTATTGAAAATAATTAACCAAAATTTAAATAGTTAAATGATTCTTTTAAATTTATCATACAAATTTTAAGACATTACTTTGACAATCTTGTATATTTATATTGTCCAATATTTTCCAAGGTTCATGAAACCTGGATTGGATTTTTTACCGAAATTTTTGAGTATTTAATCGTTTTGAATATTATTTTTAAGTACTCATATTAAATTAGCCGCATGATCCTGAACTTTTGAATCGTTTTGAATATTATTTTTAAGTACTCATATTAAATTAGCCGCATGATCCTGAACTTTTATTTTAATCAGCATTTAACTAAGTAGTAGTTCGATATTTCAAAAGTCTGTAAACGAAGTAAAATATCATTCATTTTATGAATTTCGGTTTTTAAAGGGCGAGATATTTATTTTTATGAAGGAATACGCCTTTTAAATAAATTAATAATTGAACACAATTATAAAAAAAAAATGTCAGTAACTGGAAGGTTTTTATTGAAAAACTATTATAAAAAAAAGAGGTTTTAGGCTAGTGTAACAGTGCAATATACATACATATGCTCCTATTAATTTTTATTTTTATTTATTTAACATAAAATATTTTGAATGCCCTTATAACAAGACAAAATTACATTGCTATGGATTAAGTATGGACAAAATATAAGTTAATTCGTTTTATTCTTGAAGATGCTGCAATACCCCGAAAGGTTGGATACTAGGATAGTATAGAGGAATGTTATGAGTATCGTAATGGAAGAACCCTAAAATAAACGTTCACAATTTTTTTAATTTTTTTTTTTCTTTTTTTTTTCTTAGCCCCTTTTTGAGATGTTGGGGTTTGAGATACGGAGAGTAGGATTTGATAGGATCTCTTCTTCTGTACAGGGTACATTTTAAGAGAGGGATGTGGAATAGTTGGATTTTTGTTTATTTATTTGTTTACTTAAGCATCTTCTTCCAGTGACGGGGCTCACCGGGTTTTTTGTAGTTCCTTTTTATTTATTTTTGCTTTCTCAGTCTAGGTTGAGGCTTTTTATATAATTTTGCCATCTTTTTGGCCGTCCTGTAGGAGTTAGTTTTTATAATAATATATGTTTTAATAATAATTATTCGATTAAACATAGTTTGATTGAGATATCGGATTGAATGGGACTGGACTCATACACTCTTGAAATCTGGACTAGAGCCGGTATCCGCTTTCTCTTCCATTACCATGTATGCTAGTTGTGCAACCACCAGCTGTCCCTCTTGTGTTTCGATGTGAGTTTCGATATCATTAATATTATTCAACCCATCTATTTAAAATAGATTTTTTTTACGATGAAAATTATCAATAATACAGAAAAGTAAGGTAAATATACCCGTAGTTGACACAGTTAAGGAAATTTCCACTGATATTTCTGACCCAATGGCTTTTGTGGGCACTTTTTAAATTTTAAACATATCCAGTGATTGCGACAGCTCTTGTAATTCATGACAAATAAAATTTTAATTTATAGTGGTATATTTTTTATAGCATTTCCTAAACATCAAATTTGCACTAGCTTTGGACTCTTGGAAGTCAAATCATTTAGTGGTGAAAAAACATTTTAATAACTTTTTCTTGGATTAAAGTCTAAATTTGAATTACTTGAAACACTTTAATTTAACGTTATCTTATTTTACAATGCTTAGAGTATAATAAACGAAGAATAAAGGAAAAACAAGAAAGGTTGCATCAAATTGAAAGTTATAAATTCAAAACATTAAAGCTTATATTTATAAAAGTATTTAAATCCCTACTAGACTGTATTAGCTAAACTTAAGTTTGAAGCTGAATCAAAATCTAGATGCCTTATTTTCACAATTTAATTACCCAAATGGAAACTACTAAATGAGTGTCTACCAATGGTACATTTGCCTTATATCTATTATTAAGACATGACATTCATACAACTTTCAGGCGCTTTCACGGCAGTTAGAATCCAATTAATCTAATTCGAACTAAATTGGATTTGCATTTAGAATTTTTTTTTATGACAATGTCACATACGTTTTAGATATTTTTCTTTCTTTACCATCCTATTCGACCTTTATCAATATTTGGGTATCATTCGTTTATTCTGTCGATTTTTATGGTTTGGTATCTTTCTGGTAATAGATCCGTAGATATGACCTGATGGGCCTAGCTACTTGCCACGCTCATCTCAACTTTCTTGCCTTAATATCATCAGATACCGACGAAGTAAATCATTTTTATATTTCTTCCATAAAGAAAGTATATGTAAATAATTAACTATCGACAGAGTAAGAAGAGAAAACGCTTCTTTTTTTTAAATAGAGGACAAAAACTGTTACTAGTATATTATTGGAAGATTAAAGCACAAAGGATTAAGTCTCTCAAACAGCAGTAGATAATTAATCTTTCAACGTTTTGCCAAATCTGACATCATCAAGTCTCAAAAATATAAAATCATACAGATCCAGAATAGATATGCCACATCTCACATCAACAGAGTACAAAATATTAACGAAATAGAGATTGTACACCGCACCACAAAAGTTTAACACTTACTGAAGAAAAATGAAGGCACTGCTGAGAAATGTTACATTTATATATTTTCGTACTATTTTTACTTAACAAATCTTTTTCGACCGTTGCACGGTGTTTTGAGAGTGGACAAAAACCAAAATATCATATCTTTATTTATTTTATAAAATGTAATTCAAAATTTATCTAGAGATGTCTATTAATACGAATTATAGTTTTTACAATTATATTTTTATGCTTTTATTACAAAAAATAAAGAAATAGTTTAAAATAAACATGAATTTCTATCTCGTAAGAGTTCGTGTCTACCGGACAGAGATTTTACTAGAGAGGCGAATATGAAATGTAAACAATACGGTCTGTCATTATTTATTAATTGGTTTTTTACTCAGTACGGAGTGGTTTTTAAGAGTCAGGTCAAACAATAGAGAATATATGCTTGGAGAATCTGGTATGGATAAGTACTATATAAATTTTTCCTCGTACGAGTTATAATATATTTTAAAAGGAAATATCTCAACAATACCCCAAAATACCGCTACAATTTTTTGATTATAGCAATTTATTATCTAATCATTGTTACGTTGGATACGTGCCTTAAGTTTTGGCGTATTTTATCTATTTATTTTTTTTCAGCCCTGAAAAATAGCACTTTTTTCAGAAAGGAAATACAAACAAATTGTTAAAATCTGTGATAAATGGATTCCTTTCTCAATCTATATTCATTAAAAAATAGCTTCGTTTCCCTTACCGATTGGGCTATTGCCTGAATATTAATAACAATATACTATATACTTAACATAATATAATGATCTACTTAACATTGTATTAATAACGGATACCTGTATGAACTACTAATATCATCTACACAGCGAGCTGTGACTAGCAAAAAAGTCAAAGTTGATAGAAAGATGAAGAAGTGCAACGAAGAACCAGAGGAGCATTCATCGTCGCGTAATAGCTATAGATACTGGGAGGAGCAGTAACGAATATTATTGTAAATTGCATAATACCGATGCTAAGTTCAAAATTTAGTATTGATAAATACTTTAATTGAAAAGTTGATAAATACTTTAAATTGCATATTTGTTTATAACGTATACTGATTGTATACTAATTAGTTGTATATTTATGATACATATATATATATATATATATATATATATATATATATATATATAATAATATTAAATTGTTTTAGTAAAATAACTATTCGTTGTGACTAATCGACAACTGAAATCTCGTTTTTTACTTTTTTCGTATCATTTGTGCTCATAACAGTTATAAATATTCTTCTAAGGACTGTCTTTCTGTGTTTTTTTTTTTTACTTATATTTGCCAAATTGTCAGTTCCGACCCATATTATGTGGTATATTCAAAATCAGGATGGCATTACCTATGCCAATATCCACTATCAATAGAATTTTGTCCAACATAACACTTATACCCAAAGCACTATGAGATATCTTTAGGGTTCATTTATGATATTTTATATGTTCTTCAGTCCTGATGATAACTGAATTGGTAAAACGTTGACTGCTTAGTTATTTACTGCTCCTTAAGAGACCAAGGCTATTGTCTTGGAGTCTTCCAATAATATACCCTCTAATATTACCTATCGTTATAGTTAATTTTTTTCAAAAATAAATAATTGTACTTTCAACGATCCAAATATTTATTAAATATTAAGAGCATGCAGAGGATACGTATGAGTAATAAAGAAATATCGAAAATTCGTGATGTGATGAATAAAAGGATTCTACAGGCGAATGTTATATACGATAAGATTATTTCACAAGTTTGAAGAGCCCCGATGAACTTTTCAAAATACCGGTTACAACTATAATCACGCAGCTCTGTCACGCAAGGTTAGAATTCGCGTCCTCTCGGCCCAAACTCCTTCACCAAGCCTTGAAGTCTTAATTGCTAAATAATAATATTCGATAAGACATCGATTCGTCTACGGAAGTCCGCCAATGACCGGCCGGAAGATCTGGGCGATCTCGTAATGTTCATGAATCAGTGAATATATATACAGTTAGCAGCGGCGGTATGAGAGTCGTATGTAAATGGAAAGTACCGCTACGCTCCGACCATTCTTGCCGTACTCCGAATACAGAATAGCTCAAGGAGTCACTGTGCCGTCCGAGCGGCATCCAAAGAAAATAATGGTAGAGAAGGAGGAATAGGTTCTAACCTATTCGAAGTGGGTGATGTTGCATCTTATAGCAGTTGCTATTTAAACATAGTTATCGAAATGGTTATAATTAATTAAGTAATAAAAGCAAAAACATGAAAAAGGGAGGAAAAAAACATTATCATCATATTAATCTAACGTGTTTCTCAAGTAGCAGTAAATAACAAAGCAGCCAACGTTTCGCCAATCCAAACATCATCAAGACTGATATAGTACATAATATCACATAAATCCAGAATACAACATCTAACATCAACAGAGTATAAAAGAATACGAAACAGAGATAGTACACCGCACCACAACAGCTCGGTTTATATTGAATTACATTCCAATAATAAACAATTTTTGTAACATTTACGGGATTAAAACTACGCTAAATAAAATCAGAAGTGGCCTCCGTAAGGATTGGTTTATATTTTCAAGTTATGATCTTATTGTAATTTATTTTTTCTGTTTTTAAACCAAATTAAAATTAATATTTACACTGTTTTGTACTATAAATTACAGATGTCATGAAAATGAATAAAAAAATAAAAATATAATAACGAGTAAATATTAAAAAAAAAAAAATCATTTTCTTCCTTATATTATAAAAATGAGAATTTGAAGAGGGAGTATTTCCCCTTGTTGCTATATTTACTATTTGAAAGCGTTGCGCCATTAAAGCGAGGCTTTGAGTGAATTCCTGAGGTTTTTTTATACTCTTCCATCAGAACACAATCTTTAATTATTGTGAAGGTTTTGTAAAGATGGGCGTCACTTTATTCGCCTTTCCAGTAATCCGGAAAAGGGAGACAAGTGCTGGGTTTTTTAATATATAGGTCCATATATACATATTTTTTTAATATATTATATTTTTTTCGTCTATGTATATTAACACATTCATATTTGCCAGTCATACATTTGAAGTAGTTATAGTAGAGTTAGCCAATACTTATGGCTTGATCCGGTGTCAATCGTATGCCTGAGGCTGCGGCACAGGTATATTTCTTTATCAAGACTATCATCAATCCAATTGATGAGCTATGAGCGAGACATTCAACCGAAAGAAAACTCACTGAATGGTGCAAGAAAAGTTTTTTGTTTTTTTGTACTTCCAGATTCCGCGGGCCGGGCGTGTAATGACTCTAAAATGCTGAATCTGCTTCGGTGGCTACGTGCGAGTTACCTTTGGCGAAAGCGTCTAACAGGCGAGCTTTATGTAGTGTAAACAATGTCAAACCATTTCTTGCGCGCAATACCAACCGTCAAAACAAACATTATTTATTTTTATTTTTAATATTTCAGTTTCTTACAGCGTATTACTGTAATATAGTTTTTTTCTAAGGCATAAAATGTGAAAAATAGACAAATTGTTAATCATAATTTATCGATACTGATTTAATTGGTAGGAAATTTTCAATGAAATTTTCTAAAAGAGATTAATTTAAGGAAAAGCTCATAAATACCATTTGGGAATTCCTGGACGATTGTGATAGCAGTGAAAACGCAATCAGGAAATACAACTATTGCTATGATTACTAATTCTATGAATGTAATTTGTGTAAATCATTTTTGTTTAACTTTTTCAAAATTTTCTATAAAAATTGATCTTTTATAACATTAAAAAATAATTGTGGCCAGGTTTTTAATTTTCATTAGTTTGATTTGTCTTCATATTTGTTAAATCCATTCAATTTTTTTTTTGTAGAAGTCTGTTTCTTAGTTTTCTGGTCACGAAGTAAATTTCACATCTTTTCATCAACTGAATTTTTTGATAAAGTCACCCTTTTGTACCACATCTCTCGTTTTACTTTATGTTTTACGGTATTTACTTTTTTGCCTCTGTCATTACTACTTTTGTTTTTTTTGTTACTTATTAAATAAACAAGTTGAACTAGTTTATAAAAATCTACATAAAATAATATAAATAATTAATAATTATTAAAAAAATAATTATCTCTGGACTTATATCAATATGTTAATATTTTATATGTATATTTTCGATATATGTAAATATACCTTACAATTTTTTTAAGTTTTCAGGTTTAGTTATAATTATTCAGTGAATTTATAAGATAAATAAATAAAAACTAACTGTATCACTTTCTGATCGGTTGATTTCATTTAATGTTTGTCGATATAAATTATTTATTTACTTGATGCAAGGGCTCGAAATAAAAAAAAAAAAAAAAAAAAAAAAAAAAGAAGGAATATTATATTGCAGAATAATCATAACTTATATTAAACGAAGTATGGCAAAACTCTTCTTGTATTAACCAATGAATTAATTCGCAATATTCGATTTTTTTTCTCAGACAGTTTTGAAAATACAGTGGAACCTTGCTGAATCGCGGGGTATCTGGGGGCAAAGAATCAATCGTGCTTAGTCATTATTATCCTTTATCTTATAAGATCTTTTTATTCTTTCAATAACCTATAGATGTGAAAAAGGGCAGCTTCAAAGGCATCAAACGAAAACTGGTTTAATAATTTCAAACTGTTTTAAAAAATAAGATAACTTCTGCGAACACCGGACTAAGAAGATTCACATTGTTTTCCCTTACCTAGGCTTTCCGGCGGCCGTCGAGGAAAAATATGGACCCAATCATATAATTGAAATCACTGTAAATCCGGTGATGATTGCATTTTTACAACTTAAATCACCAGCGTATAAATATTCCTTAAACGCTAATTTTCCTTAAAGGAAAAGGTAAGATCTGAAAAATATCAACCAAATCTCTATTTGGTTATACTGAACAATCTCTACAGTACAGCGCTCCAAGACAAATCAACATATCCTGAACACTTTTGCGAATTGATGAAATTGGATAATACTTTTTAAATTTTGTGTAATCAAGATGGAAGTTTTCTTGCGTATGTGTTGAATTGTCTTGGATATTAGCTAAATCTGTTCTGTTATTAGCTAAATTGGCGATACGTTGGATGGTTAGCTATTTACCGGTATTTGAATGACTTAAGTTTTTTTATTTATTGGGAATCTTACAGTAATCCCTTCAAAAAATCAAATATGTAATTAAATTATTTATCGATGATCGTGGATTGGGGCCAAAGCTATGCCCGCTTTATTTAAGAGTCCGCTTTTAAAAGTACTGTAATGCTAATAAATTCAATACAGGGAAATTCTGGGAGAAAATCCTTTCTATGGTACATTTCCCTTGACTTTATGTAGGAACTAAATTAACATTTCGAATTTACGACCGGGGCCTTAATAAATACTCCCTCTTGCACTGTCACTCCAAAGGCGTGTTCGTGCCTGGAATCCAAACAAGCAGTTAGCCTGGGCAGTCAGTTCCAGAACCAGTTCCGTTCCCTGGAGCCATGGCTGAACTTCAATAAGGATAATTGAGGCACAGGACAATCACCACCGGAGTGGAGCTTCGTTAGCGCTCTTGAAGGAGTCGAGGGACCGATTTATTGGTTTGGGTGCTCGGCGTAGGTTAGCTTAGTTTTTTAAGCTGACATCATCGGCGGAAACTGAATAAATTTATGTTGACCCATAAGCACTTTGTACAAAGCTATATTATTTTAATCGTAGACAAAGGCAGGAATAAGAAATTTTTTTTTTGATACTTGTCAATAATAAGAATCAATATTAATAACTATACCGATTAATTAAAAAAAAATGACGGCTGATGTATTATTAAAGAAGATAACATCGCAAGGCTGAATTTACATTTGACCTCTAAACTTCGAAGGTTATCATGAAGAAGAGCGATGCAAATATTATTTACAATGGAATCGATGAATCTCTGGGAACTCCAATGATTCAAATGCTGAATCGCATGAAGTCTGCCAATTTTCGTTTAGTTTTTATAAATTAAAAAAAAAACATTTAAAGAAATATTCTTATGACATTTTTTAAAAGAATAAAAATTTACAATAAAATAAAGAAAAAAAGGAAAGAAGTATAGAAATATGTTAGTTTTGTAAACAATGGTGTTTTTGTAAATTTAGATACATGGCTTTCATATGTTTGTAACTTAAGAGTAAATTACCGTATACTGTTGAAACAGAATAAAATAAATATATATAAAGAAAACAAGATAAAAAGAAAACTACTTGCAAGATTTGTTTCCGTTTATCTTTTAATTATTTGATTTTATTATACAAAATATTATATTTTGAATGTGTGTTAATAGATAATTGGTCTGAAAATCATTTTCGTATGAATCACAGCATGTACTATAATTGTATCTAAAAACTCACTTTGGTTTATTTAAAATCACACAAAATACGACATGAACACTTTAGCGGTCAAATATTGCACTCGCGACAAATATACCGCATTTCATTCTTCAACACGTAGTCCCCCTAATCCACTCTTGCCATCATCATATTCCCCCAAATTATCCGGTCGACCTAAAAGGGGGTTAAAAAGAAAGCGGCCCAGAGATCTTCTGCTTCACAAACAATTCAATCTTTAAAATCAAGACTCATCATCAAGCAAGTCGAGGACAACCGAGGAACGTCAACAAAGTTGCTTGATGCGTTGCAAAATTCGTTTATTGTATTGCCAAAGAATAAAGGATAAATTAAATACAAACAGAATTAATGTACTCAGACTCTTCTATTCAAACTATCAATCGGGAAATTTTTTCTGGTAGAGACGAAATCTCAGATATACAGATGATGAGTGATTAACGGAATCTCTTATATTGCATGAATTAGTCTTCCATACCATTAAGCCAGCTAATATTATAAACATTTCAAGCTAGTAAATTTAATTTAAAAATGACGCATTTTCATAAAATAAATCATGTAGTTTTTATGTAGTAAAAGCTTCTTCCTCACGCTGTCATATAAGTTATTCTTTGTTTTTTTCCTGGGTGTGGTATCAATTTCGGTTTCAAATATTTCCTTCTTACTTTACACGCTACTGCTTTCTTCTCTCTGAAGAAGTCCTCTGTAAAGTTTATTTATTTTCTGATACCTTTGATCTTCCAATTTTAGTTTCATGACAGTTCGATAATAGAACGCTCATTATATGGACTTAGTAGAGCTGAGAAAATGGTTCTGGTACATTGTTCTAAAAATGATATCGAATACCGTTGACAGCGGCCGGCCAGAAGGTCGGATCACCGAAAGATCATCCCATTACTGTCAAAGCGGTGTGACCGATCGTTGGCTACGCCCTTTGTTCAGGACTAGCCCTGGGTGCCGTTAGCGTTTCCACTCCTTCTTCTATCATCGAATCGACAACTCCGTTATCCTGGCTCCTTAACACCTCTGCTATGGACACGTATCTGACAGGGCCCCTCCTTCTATCTTTGGTTATACTCCTTTTATAACGGTATCGGCACAAGAAAATGTAACTCTAGAAAGAATTCATTCATTAATCGATCTAACAAAAAGATAAACAAAAATCCTAAGATTCTGATAGGTTAAAATTCGTTTCATACGAATTTATCGGAAGAAGATTTTATTTAAATATGTTAGCTGAATTCGGAATTTAACAACATTGAGGGGTAACCTAAGTGCACTTCATTATTTCTTCGGCTAAGTAATGAATAGTAAGATAATAGAATTAACAGCAGTACCAACCAAATAAATAATTTCTTTATTGTAATAGTGGTAAAAGAAAAGTCATGTATGAAGTGACAGCACCTTAAATTGTCAAGAGGAAATAAAGTAGTGCAGACTCGTCCAAGAATAGGACACACGAGTACTATACTTACTCATCAGTACCTCCTCATTAGGACATATCTGTTGTATTTATTTTATAACAACCCATAATATTGCTATATAGAAGAATGAAAAATTTCCAATGCAAGCACAACCTAGATTACAAATACGAATGCAAATCATGCTACAAATAGTCGCAAAAAGTTGAATTTTTATTCAGTTATTTTTTTGTTTGAAACCTATCAATTAATCTCGAAGTTGGTTAAAATCGCATTTACATGAAGGTTCACTTGGGATGCAAATGTTCCTGATTATGCAGTTCACTTCAATTTAACATTGATTCCGACATCGTACTAGAAAGGATTTCTGTAAGCCTGTTTGCGTCTTGTTTCGGAATACTTTTTAGTTTTTGAAAACGTTTGAGGATGAAGCCAGAAGACGAGTTCACGCCGGATTCATTGATAAGAGCAATGATTGCATTGCGCAGCTGTGAAAACTTTTACAAAGGGTGGACGTTACGGATCTCTGGAAAGGTCCTTGAGTCAGAGTTTATATTCAACTGTCGGAGGAGGAAATGATGAATGCTGCGGGCAACCGTTTTGAATCTTGGCCATCAAAGAGGCACTGCCCGGAATTGGTGATGTGGCATCATGGTTGTACGTTTATTTGGTCTGAGGATGTTGATTACGGCATTGGTTTCGTACCGTCATCTGCTATAGGATCACGATCCGTTGAGGATTCCCAACTTCTACATATCCGGATTCGTTTGGGAAAACTTACCAAACTTTAAGCATCTCTTAGAAGAAAATTTCATTCGGTGTTGACCCTAAGTGAAATTCTTAAAGATAATGAGGAAGTAGTATAGTTATATTACGTCAATGACTCTTAAGGATAGAGGCTATAAATTAATAAATATATTATATTTATACCTTTAATATGTATGCAGCGCAAATATCTTCATTGCGCGATTTTCGTTTACTTATGTTTTACAGTGCTAAAACCGAACCAAAATAACGTCAGCATAAGTTTGAAACCACGTAACTAAGTCAACAACGGTTTGATTTAGAGTTATTTTATTAACACGTAAAGTCTATGCACAATTATTATCTTTTTTTGTTTTTTTCTACTCGATAGTATAAGAGATGCTCCAGTACATACTAGAAAAAAAACCCTCAATATTATGAAAATTTAATTTTTTAAACATTTTTTGCCTCTCTTTAAAAAGTTGAGATTTGAAAGTTAAAAGGGTTTCACACCGATGATATATGTTTAGGGTTATTAGTTTGAATGTAAAATCATACTTCAAAAACCATTCAATTTTAAATAATTCAATTGGTTTAATAACAAGATTTTCAATCAATAAATTAGTTATTAGTTGATAAGTCAAGTTAATTGAAGATACCAGATTCCTAATGAGTTATAGTTGCATTGGTTTGGATCCGTTTTCGTTGTATTTTTCTAAATAAAAATTTACGGCTATGCTAATGAGGATGAAGCAAAAATATCACAATGTACAAATATTTTTATATTATAAAATTAATAATAATTTTCTGTCTCACATCTATCTTACTCACGTCTACCGCATGCGCAGTAAATGCCGTACGCACCTGAAAAAAAAAAAGAAAAGTATAATAGTTTATTTAAATGTATACTCAATTAATTAATTGATAAAAATTGATTATATAATTGATTAATTGTATAAAAATTAATAAATAATGCCGCATGTTATTTATATGTATTTCCGCCACTTTTAATGAAATGTTTTTGTTGATTTATATATTGATGGTACTTTAAAAATAATGTATATCAATATAAAAAAAACCATAAACTCTGAGAAAATTTACAACAAACAAAATAAAATATTGTATTTAAATGTGTATTTCTATTATATAAACTACCAAAAAAATTAAAATAAATAAACTAATGTAGCATTTTATTTATATATATTTCTTTGACTTTTTATAAATTATAAAATATTTTTGTTTTGTTGATGATAAAATGTACAAAAAGAAATGTGCAAATGTCCATAAAATGGATAAAAAATGTACATTAGTACAAAAAATCCTCCAAAAAAACCCGTAAAATTAGCGTAAATTTACAATAAACAAAATAAAACATTGTCCTTAAATTTATACTCTTAATATACACCTATTTAAGTAAACTGTTTCACAAAAAAATAAAAATAATAATTATAAATAAAAAAATATGTAAATTTACAATAAAAAATAAAACATTTTAATAACTAAAATGTAATACAACTGGTATAAAATTTTTACATTAAACAAACGTTCAGGGCTTTTCAACTACTTGGCCCACATTTTCGTCCCGTACTAAAATATGCTAATTTATAAAAATTTAATCGAAACTTAAAATAATTTGACAAAAAAAATATCTAAATTATTTTTCTTGTGAAACAATTTATACTAAATTATATTATAGTTTTGAAAATATTATATAAGATAAAGATATGGGTAACTCAGGAGGCGACCTTGGCTGCCAGGGCCGTTCGAATGTTTGCTGTAAAAATGTCGTAGGCGATCTTGTTTTAACCTACACTCCAGATTGTTTTCCGTGTCGTGGGCGATTTGCTATCCCTTCGCGATGTACTCTTTTATCCTCTCAAGTAAATAATATCATTGATTATTAAACCGTGCTGTATGACATGAAGTTATATTTAACTGCAAATGAATACATATCAAGTAACAACAAACTTCATTGGCTCCAACACCTTTCTGTCAACAAGACCTTTAAAACTCCGTCTGTAAAGTCCGTAGTCTGTAAAAAAATGAATTCCATGCAGTCATTTTTTACATAATTGCCGACGTAAAAAAAAAACGCTGGAAATTATTACACTGTACTGATATAATGATTCCGAAACTCTGTCCTCTAATTTCATGAATAGCTGAGAGAAAAGCCGCAGTTGCCGGACGGATGGATTTATTTTTATTCGCTTTTTTGAATTCCACATGAACTTAATTTTCATTTAAAATTTCAAATTTTAAGCTATTTATATATATATATATATATATATATATATATATATATATATATATATTTAAGCCAAAGAGGTAATATTTTATTAGAATATACAGGATATACTTTAAAAAATAACTCAAGTACCGATTTTATATTTTAAAAAAAAACATTAAAAATTACATCTAACATAGTTAAATTTTATTATTTATTATTAGAAAAATCCATAAAAACTTGACAGTCTGTATGATTTGGCTTGAAATAGATTTACCTCCTTTAATTACTGATTCCATGACTATACAAATCTACTGGTTTCTAAACTGTCATCTCAATGTATCTATATATCTATATTCTAGGCGCCTTAAGAGAAAATGGCCACGATTCCGCCTAACCAAGAATAGTCATCGTGCTGAACCTGGGAATTGTCCACATTGAAAACATTGGTTTTCCCCCACTATAGTAGCATTTATTTATACGGTTAATTTATTATCGCTTTGAACGTTTACTTCTTCATACAACAAGGAACAGATACTTAGGTTCTTACCCAAATTACTTCTTGCTTGTTATCATCGCTTCAAATGAAATTAAACTATATATACTATGGAGGCAAGCTATAAGTGAATTCACTTCATGCTTTGACCATTTATCAATGAACAAAAAGTGCATGCGCATCTGTCATACCGCTAGACAATGAAATTTTGACAAAAGAAACATCGCCTTGTCCAAGAGGAGAGAATGAGGCCACTGTTTGCATCAGAAAACAGTTTCTTCCAAATAGAAAGCTCATTTGCCTGTCGTCCTTGCTGAACCAAATTATCCTTTAGTTACATTTATTCTCGTACCTCTTGTCTCCTTTATCTCCGCTGTTTCGATCTCCCAACCCTTTTGGTTTAGATTTTGAATAATACTTTTACCAAACCTGTATTAAAAGGCGACGATTCAAAAGCGTTGCGTCTCCACAGAGATCGGTTTCAAAACTTGGAACCGCATTACAGATTTTTTCCGTCGGACCGAGGAGAAGTGGTTTGTCAGTGGATCAAATTTCGCATAAATATTCAGACGAAAAAAAAAATGTGCGAAAAGAAGAAAATAGCTGAAGTTATTATATAGAAATCCTTTTTATGGCTCGGGAGAGAGAGAGTTAGAGATGTTTCATAACTGACTAAAATACTCATGTGACCAAATACAGTAGAGGCTAATGTCTTGAAATATAATTAATAAATAATATGCCGTTAAGTTTAATAATTACGGCTAAAAAAAGGTTTGACCTCAGAAGTATTGAGTAAAAAACGTAATAAATACTCTTTAACACTTTCAATAATACATACATTCCAAAATTTTTGTTATAGAAGATCAAATTTCTTTTAAATTTTCTTCCTAATTAATTTCTATAAAAATGAAATGAATCATATTTTGTACATTTGTATTTTTTAAAAAAGCGTGAGCAGTTGAGCTCGGTAACCAAGATCGTATTTTCACTAAAATACAAAATTGAAAATATCAAAATGGCGGGGATGGGAGAAGTTCCTGACCCCCAAAAAGAATTTCTTTAATACCAATTCAATTCACATACAAATTTTCAATCCCTAACGCAATTTGGATGGGTTGTCAAGATGCGGAGAACGTTACTTTCACACATTGAATTGTACAAAAGAGTTAAGGAACATGATGGTACAATATCGTCACTTTAATAAATATTGAATATAATTTACTTTTAAAAAATTGATTGGTCTAATGTTATATCTAAATTTGTTCACATTAAATTGAGAATTTTTTGTATGTAAAAGTTGTGTTTTATTTTATTATCATACAAAACGTAGGCCTTCCAGGTGACATTTGCTACAGGTCCCACGTCTCTGAGTTCTACTTGGGATAACTATGTAACTTATCTACCAAATATTACTTCCAAACTGTAAACCAACCTTAAGTTCCAATCCTTGAGGAATCAAACTAATACGTTCCTACGTGTTTCTTGCTAGCGAAGACAATGAAAGATATTACTAATCCAGAGATTGGGCAAAAGATGGAGCAACAGGCAAAATTAACCATGTTTTGTCTTTTTAATTAGTTACTGATAGGTTGCATAAATTACGCCGGTCGGGATAACGTAATTTGTTGTGCGTCAGTCAGGTTAATAGGGCCAATGCCTGTTATTTGTACGCTTTATAATTTGCTCAAGATGGTTCATCTCACCGTTAAGTGAAATGATAGCTGCTGATGCGCCTCGGGGCAGGTTATTGACTCTGGATCTGGGGTGCGCGTGCTCTGGCGGAAAGGGAAGGAATGCCTAAGATAGTTTTTAAATTTGGGTACTTGTGATAATATGTCGAAACCATTTCTGTCCTAAAATCCAGTAAACAACAACAATAGCTTAAAAATTATGGATTTTTGGACAATCACTATGATTCCATTACTACTGCATGCGCTGTCTGATATTCTACATTTGAATGAACTTATATTGTATATTACTGAATAATTAATTAATTTTTTTAAATAAGGTCACTTTAGAAATAGAAATAAACCAAATATTGCCTGTATTTAGCAGATCCGAGTGAGAAGCGGCGCCGATTTGAATCAGGTCTTGTCTTGGCTGGTCGACTTTTATTTCGTGACAGAACCACAGAATAAATCTAGAACTTAGGTTGGTAATCTGTACGATAACCCGTCCTTTATATCCTAGTTGGATTAGACATTAATCCCCATAACCAAACAACTAAATATACAAACAAATAATTATATCATAAAGTTTTTAATCGTTCGTCGGTCTTTGCTACTGAAAGGAACATGATGTTCTTAAAATTAAAAGGACTTTTTTTATTGTAGTTTTTTGGACAAATATGTTTTTGTTTTTTTTTTAGTCAATTTTTGTAATTCTGAAGGGGCCTAATCCCAGAATATAGCAAGTTTTCTATTCTATTCTATTAAGTATAGATGAAATTCCTTGCTAAAGTTATGAATGAATGATAAACCAAGAGATAGATAAAACAAGAGACAAGGCGCTTGTCAGTACAGCCTTTATCGAAGATTATTGATGTGGTTAGTTTATGTACGAAGAATTCCGTTCAATAAATTAGCAGAAAATGTAAGCGAGTCTAAAATAGGGGGATGAGGATAAAGCGATCGACAAATAAATAAATGAGAGAAGTTCATATCGGTTCCGGCAAGGGTGTGAGGACTCAATTTAAGCTTATGATGTTAATAGTTATAATTAATAATTGAGGACAAAAAGAGAAGTGTTTAAGAAATAACAAACCCATACTTCCCCCAAAACGTAAGTTACAAATGAGACGGATTATTTTATGTTTTATAATGATAGATAGTGTGGATTAAATGGATATAATAAATAAATCTTACAGATTCGATGAGCTGTTGGCAAATATTTTTTTATAATGCAACAAAAATTAGTTTATAAGGAATCGTTAATTATTCTTGCTGGTGATTAAAGGTGCAATCATCAGTTCTTGATATGCTTAGTCGTGGTACATTAATGCCATCCTAGAAATTAGTGGCAACCAATCGGAGGCCGACTAATGATTTACCAATAGATCATTAGCACCTTAAATGACTTTACCATTTTCTTTATATATGCCAAATGACGCATCGGTTTATCTTATGAAGAGTTTTTTAGTTAAATATTTTTGTTAAAAAATTATTCCTTCAGCTGTTTTTTTTTTAATTATCTTCTGTGCGGTTTCAGAGATCATGTAATATTAATTTATGAAGAAAGTAGGAGAAAAGAATAGGATGAAGAGTATACAAGATAATAAGACAAACAGCATTATCACGGTGGGAACAGTAGTGTCTGAATGGAGAATGAAATCCTTCTCACCAATCCAGGATTACTTCCAGAATGTTCCAGGAAGCCTTTCGCATGTTTTTGGCTGGACAATTTGCAAATTTTCATCAAAATATTTATATATTTTTTTTAATATTTACTTGTATGTTTTCGATAACTATACTTCATGTTTTTTTATTTATTTACTCTAATAGGTCAGAAATAATTTTTGTTTTTCGTTCATCCAAGTCATTTTCAAGAGACTACGACCCAGAAGAAAGTTTTTTTTTTCTATTTACATACAATGGGCAATGGTGGAAATTTGTTTAAAACATTTGATATGAGAAATAAGTTTTATTGCATGAAACAAATTCTTTAATTTTTTTTAGATGTAAACCAGGGCCATTAATTGAAGACTTTTCAATAAAAAGTTAATATATCCACTTCTCAAAAACAAAGATGTAGTTCAAATCTTAAATTTTCCACTGCCAAATAGCTGTTATGAATCAACATTTTCAATACACATTTGCCTTATCTCTATGAGATGCCTTTCTAATAATTTTTTTGTAATAATTTTTCAAAAGTGGATATATTAACTTTTGATAGAAAACTCCTCAATTGATCCCATACAGAATTAAAACGTTAAGTTGCCCATACTTTGATGTTATAAAGGCACTATGTCGTTTCAGAAAAAAAAAAAATTTAAATAAAAAATTGATTATTTTTTCACATTATCGGTTAAGCAATTTCGTTCAGCCCCAGTTATCCCAAGTCATTCTTTACACTTTGACAGTGATAAAAAAATAAATAAAAAAAAAACCCGTGAAATCTTCAAAATATCTATAACATATTCAACAGCAATTTCATCAATTACCCATATGCGAAAAAAAATCAGGCGTGAATTCCACAAGTAAAAAAAAATAACTACATCAGTTGCAGGTAATTATAAAACCGTAAAAGAGGACATGGATGAAGTAAAGGACAAAGAAGGAAGAATACTGAATGGGTGAGTCTGTACCGCTACTCCGGCTAACGGCGTGGATCTTCATGTCCTTAGCCATCCACAAAGTCTTTGTCATATTAACGGGGTCTTCTATAGTCTCTTAATATTTTCATTTTCCGCGAAGGACACTTCGGCTCCATACTTTTTATGTTAACTAGTCATCCTTTGTGTTTTTGTAGGGTTATCCCGTGTATAACGGAAGTTTCTATGTGATCTTGACTATAAAGAATTAATCCGAAGTAAGATTCGATAAAAAAATAATGACAACAAAAAACTATTTTATAATACCATAGTTGTCAAGCGGAGAAGCTCAGTGGTAAGGCATTGTGTTACCTTACTTCCGGTCCCGGATTCGAGACTGGCTGTGGCAGATAATTATTTATTCGGTTATCAGCCGTGGATTGAGCCTGTGGGATCGGGAGACCCTTCTGGAGACCACCAGCCTCTATAAAGTTGTACCCTTAATTGGAGGAAAACCTGACGGTTGAGCGTGAACTCGGCCAAATCACCTCCTTGTACTACCGTTGGCATAGAAACATTACGATCCTTACCAAGTACTGAACCCAAGTCTCCTCGTGGGTTATAGTGGTGAAGGTTTTTTTAATTTTTTTTATAAAGTTGTCAAGTTTGAATAATGCTTCCTGCATATTATGTATTAGGTTATGCCCTATACGAAAGTTCTGGTCAGAGGTTGAAGACGATTCTCTATCGAGCTGACCCTTAGTCAACTGTTATGAGAGGCCTTTACTTCAGTGAGAGGATGTGCCAAGGAGAAAGTCAAAGTTATCTATAGATATTGATAAAGTTGATTATATTCAACTCATTAACAGCTTAGTATGTAATAAAGATATTATAGTTTCAACATGTAATATATTAGCTTAGATACTTTATATTGACATATTTTTAGCACGAAATTTATTGGTGAGATTATAACCAAATATCAGCACCAATAGTTTTGATATTGCTATTTTACAATAATATTATAATTTTAACCCGATTTCAGTAAGTGATTTATGTTTTAAATTTTTATAACAAAATATATATGTTGATTCATGATTATTTTTCTAATTACCAATCCATTAGATACCTCTCGTCAGCTGATTGATTGCTGGATGTGTTGTTTTTTGTTTGGAGGGGTGTATGAAAATTTCTCTCTGCTTGATTTTTGAATACTTATTTACCTGTAATTCGTATTTTGGCACCTGCAACTCAAGAGCTAGGTTAACAAAAAAATTATCAGTAACTCCAAACAGGAGGTAGCTAACGAACTTATTACTTAATTTGAAAAAAAGACTGGCTCAATTTATCTCGAACAATTGATTTAGCAATATGCAATCTCTATAATATGGAATACATATGTAGGCGACAAGTTATTACTAGGTCAAGCCGCTTAGCCAAATACAGGATGTCAGCTTGCACAAGCTCTAAATGGGACCACCAGGTCTTGAAACAGGTCTCTACAGCTAAGTGAAATCGGTGTAATATAATTTATATTAATTTCCAATATTGTAGTTGCTTGTGTCTGTTTACCGACATCTCCGATTTTGTGACAGTAGAATATTCTTGCAATTTTTGAAACACAACTTACCAAAGTTATTGAAGATTTACAATTATTCTTCCTAACTAAGTTAAACCCCTTTCTGTCTCAAGAACATCTCACCTTAAAAGGAAAAGTAAAAAGTAAAAAAGTTAACTTTTAAAAACTTTATTTGGGTTTATGATTTCAATTTAAGATTGACTGTTGTCCGTTCTGTTCTTCTGTTCTTTTCATTAAAATATTTTAAATAAACGGCTAAAAAAAAAAAAGAAAAGAAATAAAATCAGCTAAAAAATAAAAATACACGTTGAAAGGGACATGAAACCAGATGATGAACTGTTCGTTACTGAATTTTTAAATGGCACTCATTATATTCAAGAGGTTGTTTTTATTCATAAAAATGTCATACTAGTGAACATATAACCTGTAACGATAGTGGTACAACATAATACCAACATAATTCTAACAAAATTCCATAATTCAACATAAGTCACCGCTAAATACCAACGTAATTCTACCGCTGTCTTGGCTGGAAACATTCAGTACCAGACAGACCAGACAGTGAAAAATACAAGAAAGAAGTCCTTTCTGTTTGAAACTTCTCCGTGGGCTGTGACCATTGTACTTCTAATGCCCGAGACGAGTTTCGTCCTTAATAGAATTTTCTGCTCAGGTCGGCACAATGCAGGCCTTTATATATCTTGTCCCTTGCATTTCTTTCGTAAATCTCTCTATTTATAAACAAGACCTTGTATGTCTCAATATTGTGTCATTATCAATAGGGATATTATTATTGTGGATAGGGAATAGGGAAGAATGATGCCACTTAAGATGTTCTTACTCCCACATAGAATAAATTTTAAATCGAATGGAAACAATGATTGAGTTTTTTTTAAGATTTTTTAAATTAAAAATACTCCATACTTTTGATAACTTTTAAATAAAATATTTTGCACAACAACATCATGGGCTACACAGTGCATTTTAGTGCTGATAATTTAATTAAAAGATAACAGTTTCTCTCTTTACTTTAATATTTCTAAATCATTTTAGCAATGTGGGTCAATCTATATCTACATGACAATCCATGATACTGAAAATGAATATAACAATATATTTTTAATAAATCGTAAATTTAATAATCATCTATCAATAATTTAGTTTTATAATCAAGTGAAATATAAATATTAATATGCTATCCTTATAATATAATGCTTACTAACTTTGTTAATTATTCAAAATATTTTTAATTTGAATACTGTAATACAAATAATAAAGTAAGTATACATCATTCTTGTGTATTACGATTTAATGATATTTTTATTTACAGTTGAGTTGTGTTTATTTTTAGAGAGTATAATTTCCTAATGCATAAAAAAAAAAATAATAATAATAATATTAATAAAAAAGCACGGTTGCAAATCCGTAAAATTTTATCTCGATTCATTATGCTAGCAAGTTATTAATTATTATCCATCTTTATTTCAGGCTTCCTTTATGATGATTTAAAACATTTAAATTTAAATTTAACATTTTTTTCCAAACATTAAATTACCAAAGTAATATTTATTTCTCATAAGTTCAATTATATCTAAATTAGATTTATTACACAAAATCTAACCTAAAATGGTCTCATTTCTTCTATATTTCTTATGCTTATTCTCACAAAATTTTGTTTAAAAATAAAAATTAAATAACATATATTATTTCTATTGTATCATACGTTTCAGTCGTTATTACAAATAAGATTTTATTATTTTTTCTTCTATATATTAATTATTTTTCGAAATAAATTCGAGCAGTTTACATGTTTCTTTTTTTTTTAAACTAATCTTTACTGCCACTAAAAATATTTATTGTACAAATTACATTAAAAATATTTATTCCAGAAATTTTAATCAGGCAAGTCTGTTATATAGGAGTTATAAATAATAGTTTATATTAACATTTAAAGATTTTAAATTTTTCCTCTCAATTACATCTACAATAATAAGCTACAACCATTTCTTGAGAGTTCACTTGTTATAGGTTCCCAAGTAATTAATTTTAAGTCTGAGAAAAAGGTTTTTTTTTTTTTTCCTCCGACACAAATCCTGCTAGAGTTGTATTTTCGAAGAAATTAATTTTCTTAGGAATTGCGGCTATTAAGAAAAGATTACCACAACAGAATTATAAATAAAAAAACAATATTGTACAATTAAAGAGTTGGAACAATTAGTGGAAGTCTGCTCTCAGAACTGTGAGAAAGGAATTGCAGTTGGTAAACTGAAGATAATAGCTTCTTCTGGTATCTTCTGCTGTGTTATGGAAGGTAGACAGTTGCTGCTTTACTGTCTTCTGTTTTTTAGTTTGTATTTTTTTATATACCGCAATTTATTGGCCCTTTATTGTAAAAAAGGCGGAGGAATAAATTAGTAACTCTTTATTAAATTATTATGTTTACTACAGTAGAAATTGTTTTTTAGTAGGTCAATAACTGACACAAAATTACTATGTATCAAAATTTGGAAAAAAAAAAACTCAGTGCCATAAATAATAAAAAAACATTAAATAAAAATGTAAACAAATATATAACATCAAATTAATAAATTTTATCAAGGTATGTTTGATAGTTAAAACATACAATAATTTCATTATCCGATTATATTATACTTTGTTTTTAGGGAACATAAGAAACTAAGTGGCAGAGGAAAAGGAAAAAAATCGTTGCATAAGATTATAAAATTGCACATCAAACATCTAAAGACTAAAAAATCGGTTTTTGCTCTCATTAATCAATTCGTTTCAGTAATTAAGTATTTGTGCGAGGCTATTAGTACTAATATTCACAAAAAATGATTCCCCAAACCAACTCTTGTTTGTTCCGAAAGGACTAGGTATTTTCTTATACAATAAATTCGTCTTCCATACCTTCTACGTAAAATATTTTAAAAAATGGCTATCTTTTCTTGATTTGTTTTAACTCTTGTCATTGCAATCTTCAGTCTAAATAAATAGGAGATTGATATGTATGTATAGTCGTTGAACGTCGTTAGTTCAGACTTATATATCCTGTTTTTGACAGTTCAAATTGTTAAGACGTAAGGCTCTAAGAGACTCAATTATTCTATCAACTAGTTTTGAAATTAATATTTCCTTTTTGAATTTAGCCATGATATCGAAAAAACTGTGTATACTTTTTTGCAGGATGTTCACAGTACACTTGAATTGCAGCTGTTTGAGCCTTAAAGCATCGGAAAGAAATGTCCATTAGAATCTGCTTGATTTAATTCAATTTCCTTTTTGAGGAAAGAATATCTTCAGATTGATGACTGATGCAAACGTTGCAAATTGATTACTACCGCTGACCACCATTTCATTTTCTAATACTTTCCAAATAATTTCCTCCAGGTGACGCAACATCCCCTGTGGCAACGGCGACTTGCATACAGCTCTGGTGTACTCCAGATCCCGGGTGGTGTCACAGTCGGTGAACTCCAAAGGTCGGCCAGAGTTCTCGTGTCGCCAGCCAGATATTTCAGTTTGGAAACATAACGCCCTCGTTTTTCCGATCGGTTGGCAGCTGATTGCAAACAGACCGAGAGCTTGGATAATCGCAGGTTGGTCCACCGAAGCCTTCCTGATAATTTTCAGCGCTAAAAGGGCATTTTCCGCTTCAGTTTGTCCAAACAAGACCATGCCCGCTAAAGGATATAGTTGTCCGTGTAAACGGACGGTACGGTTATTTTATTCACTGATCTAGGCCCGAAACGTTTCTTCTGACATTGAATTCTATAGGATCTTCAATTCTGCTATCAGGATACAATATGAACTGATTTTGATACTTATTGTTTTGTTTATATTTTGACTATGTCATTGACTGATACCTAATAATAGTAATAATCATATTAAATGAGATATAGTAAATGCTTAAGAATGACATTTTATTTATTATTGTTTTAATATTATTCGGAATTAAATACTAACGAGCTTTCTGCGTATGAACTAATGAAACACTATTTAATTTTTATTTTTCATCGAAAGTGAATATCCGATCGTCTAAACGCACTACCTCGTCAGAAAGTTTACTTTAGCTCACTATCAATTCTCTCCGATCTGGCCCGATCTTCTAAAAGACCTTTTATATTTGGCTATTTCAACCGTTCTATCATAATAACTATTTAAAACGGGCAGTAATTAAATACCAGTAGATTTGATTTCTATTCTTGGAGGCCATGGAAAACGTTTAACCTAAAATTATCCTAGTCAAACCGGTCTTAAAAGTTTTTTTTTCTAAAAAAAGTTGATGAAATGTACTTATGTGCTACTTACATGATTATTTGCTGAGATACAAATCATTTATGAATTACAGTCATAAATAAGGATTGATATAAATTTATTATTTTTATCTCGATAATAATAACAATAAGAAATCAACCTAAGAGGAAGAGAAACTCTCTTCTGGTTTCTCACTCCCGGTGAGAACACGTTTCCCAGACATTTCATTCACAAGAACAACAGACGACGCTCCAGTCGGATTGAAATGCTAACTAAACCTTTCATCCTCTTCTTGAAAGGCGCGTACTCCATTGTCCGGTAACCGCCCACCTGTTTCGGGACTAGATCTCCACCCGTAAAAGAAAACAGCTAGAATCCCAACTATGAAGTATTGGTCAGAAATAATTTTTCAATTACTGTATGAAAAAATGAAATAAATATTATCGTTTGTAAAGAAAATCGGTTTACATTTAGCTAAAATAATAATTAAATTTCTTAAGTGATGGAATACCTCGTAAGAATAACATAAGTGAACAGATTAAAGTATCTTTTGTTAAGAATTTTTGCGGATCAAGAAAATCAGAAAAATAAAACAATTTTTTTACACATTTACTTACTTTTTTGGGGGGTTCAAAAGCACGTAGGAGACTTTACAGATATGGGTAGAGGATTCCTATGAAGTTAGGAAGAAAAGTAAAGGATATTCCAAAATATGTAGTTATATCGGATATGATAAATAAGTCAGAAGATTGGGAGGCTGTATTCAATGAATGGGTAGAGAAGGTTAACAGAAGCTAACTTAATTGGTGAGAAAAATCATTATTCCTTTCAGTCTCATCTCAAGATTAAAAGAGTCTCTCATAGAGCGCATCTTTAGTCAAACTAGGAGAAAATATAGTGACATAAGATTTTAACGGAAATTTTTGATCCCAGAGTCTTAGATGTTGTTGAATATTGCGAAAGATTAATCGCTATACAATTTTGTATTTGAAATCTAGATACGCTTAACCTATCAACAAATAATAAGGTCCATACGATGCCCTTGTAATGTATAAGTATCTTGATTTTTAATAAAAAATTTCAATAATAAAATAATCTACGCCTGGTTTGCGAAAAAAAAGAAGAAATTTATAAATTATGTAAATTAGCAAAGCTATGCGACCGTGAGGCAAGAAACGGTCCTTTTCAAAGAGATCCTCGACTTCTTTCGCTCGTAATAATCGAGTGAAGGTTCCCTGCGTAGCCTTAGCCATCTTGGCTCTATAGGGGAAACTTTTTTAATCTCAAAAGAAGGATATCCATTCCGTTAGTAACGGAGGCATGTACTTTTTATATCTGGTCTTCACACTCAATCATATTTTTTCTCTCGCCGTTCTCGAAGCAGACTTGAAGACCTGATTCTCTTTCACTAACTCTCGCATTTCGCTTTTTAGTGTTTTTGCTCTACGGGTGTGGCCCTGGCGAAAAAAAAATTAGTTCTACGACCCCTGGAACGTCATCAGGATGCGTTAGGTTCCTACGTCGTGTGCTGACTTGATTACTGTATATGGGTTTAGTATGCCGTAAATTCTTTGCTTTTTATTTTATGATTGGGCCGATCTATATAATATAAATTTATTATCTATTAATATTGTTTAACGATAACATATGATATTGAATCTTCAAGCTAGTGATGCTATGAAGTAATACTAGAAATGGAATCATAATCGATATTAGCGTTACAAACGTGCAATCAAACCACATAATAATAATTTAACAGATGTAATGGAAAAAACGAAAAATAACATTCACCTTCATAAATAATAACACACATACTTAGACATTTGAAAGTAATAATATATTTTACAAATATGTAAAATTATGTAAGCGTTTCTCCTGTTTTTATTGACTGAGAGAAAGTCTGCAGTTGAACGGAAATTCTTAATTTTTCTTGTTTGTCTTCACTTTCTTTTCCTTCTTTCTTATTGTTATCATCCGTATTAATGCTATCATCTTAAGTAGAGTAATACCGAAGCGACAAAATAATGATGCTAAGATAAAGTGTTTTCATTGCAAAGTTTACCGGCAACCTTTGAATGAGAACAACAAAAATACTTTTAGCTGAGAGTTCCCGTGAAACAGAAGGTGAACCCACTTTCCAAAAAGCTGTTCCCTCTTTCACTTTTGTTGGCACCACTTTTGGTATCGTTGGATCCGGACCACTTGGCTAACGAGGAGTCGGTTCATTTCTTATACTAGTTGAATGGATTCATTCATTTATTTCTTAGCCTATCTACTGAACGAATTAAGCCGTAAAATCTGTAAGAGATAAATTATTTCAGTCTGATTCGCTGAATATTTATGAAATCCAGTAAAAAATTACAAGACAATGTAGCTCTTATTAGAAGGCCAATTCGGCAATATTTGGTAGAAGGGAAAGAAAGAAAATCCGGCCGGAGCTGGATTTGAGTGGTAAATTTTGCGTCATCATCCGGTCGTACTACGATAGCAGCTTTGTTCATAATTCAAATACTGTTTAAAGAGTGTACTTTATCATTCAAAACACGAAATATAAGAAATCAAGATAAGTAATAAGGCACACACCTTGGTGTTAAAGTCTCGTTAAAAAGATATGCATCAAAGTCCAAATCAGAGATTTTTTTTTTCAGATATGACGGGACAATTGCCGCTTGACCTGGCTGTCACACGTTCCCGCCGGCGAAGTTACTGAGTCGGAAAACAACTTTCACGAATTTCGTTAAAGTGTAAAAACAGGTGAACGCCTACGGACAAAGCCAATTAAAGCGGTAATTACCAGATCAGGTGTACCGTAATCAGCTGAGCCAACGTAAAAGCTACGCTGTTGGAGGTGCAATGTTACGTCCTCACGGCGCGGAACGCTATCTGCTGGTGTTAGTGAGCAATAATTATCGATAATAATCTCGATAGGTCGATTATTGCCCCGAGGCTTGTTAGGTTAAACGGGTTTTTGTTCGAATGTTTCCATTAAAAAAATAAACAAAAAATTACGCTGATATTGTCTTTCCCAGGTTTAATTCTGATTTCACTCTCAATATGGAGTATGGAAATGAACGTATTAAAAATGCTTCTTGGAGAGAAACTATTAGATACATTAGGTACAATTATTTGCCAATCATAATAACTAAATATATATTTCTGATATAAACAAAAAAAAAATTACATATATCTGTCGCTGAGCCTATTACAAAAAACGGATGAGGTTATAGATGGCATAAACGGCACGAGAGAGGTCATAATTGAATATTGAAAAGATTTGATTCTAGGATATCCCTTAGCTAACTCCTTTTCGACCTTCTCCAGGTATTTTCTGGCATGTGCATCTTGGCCATAATTTTTAAGGGTACATAGGTATTTCGCGGTCGACCGACATTGTTGTATAACCTATCCTGTTACTTTCTTATCACTTATACTTTGGTTATGAACATTATTTCAAATATTATTGACTTTTCTTTAAATAACTGTGTTTTGTTTTGAATAAGTGTGGTTTATTTTGAGATTTTCATTTTTATCTATTTTATTTCGTTTGATAACATAATTTGTGAAGATTTTAGTTTTATGACAATAGGTGCTGTTAGCAAAAATTTTATTGATCCTGAAAGTGGTGATCACACACAGCTGATGTAATTAATATGGGGAATTATTATCTGCTAGATGGTGAAATGAAAAACATTGGGTAACTACGACACATCCAGATTCCTATTTATGTGGCGTCTTCATAAAAAATACGCCACATTTATTGCAATTTTGATTAGCATTATGGGATTTTCACCACCGAAATAATGTTATCTTATAATGTGTTCTTACACGTTTGGTTTTAATTTTTTTTTAAATTAATATCATTCCTGAAATATCATTAAAATTCATTTTTTTTACGCTTCAAAGTTTTGGTATTAATCCATTTATTTTTGTAAAAGAAATTTTAGTAATAAAATGTAGGTAATTAAAATTAATTTTTTTACTGTAACATTTTTGCCGTAAATTGGAAGAAGAAACAAGGCGTTATTAGTGTCAGATTATGAGGGACGATCAGAGCTAATCTGGTCGACCGAGAAATCCGTAAGCATCTTTTTATGAAGAATAAATATATAATTTAATTTTTATTTTACTCCTTACAGGTCATGAATTTCTTGAATTTTAGATCTTATATTTTAATAATTACTTTTCATCTATATAGTAAGTAACCTTCAGATTAGAGGCAGATATTATAATTAGATAAGTTTTAATAATTACAATATCAAACCCTCACATTTCTCAAGTCAATGTAATCACTTAATAACCACCTGTCAACTTTTCACAAATCCAGGAAGGATGAAACTTTCTGATGTGAGATGTTATATCTATAGTTAATCTTGAATTGGGTGTTTAAAATACCATTTACTTGAAATCCAGAGGCTGACAAATTATTTGCTTAGGAAAAGTATTTAATAACATGATTTGATAGTAAAATTATAGTAATTAATTGGGGAAACTTAGATAGGTATCTGATTGACATTGACTTGATAGACGTAAGGCTCATGTCTTGGGATCTTCCGAAAATAACCCAATAATTTGCATAGTAATGACAACGATAGTAATAAATGGTTTAGTACCGAAGGTTCGGTGCCGACACTACATATGTCTCTCCACTGACCCCATCAAAACCCTCCCCGCAAAGTAAGCTTTAACACAATCCTCCCACCTACGTCTCATTTTATCTCTCGGACGTTTATCTTTCGGATCAGAGCCAAGTCCTACAATTACTTACAAAATTCAACCGTCGCGATGCCATTACATCAATTGTTTAACCAGGTACATGATCAGCGATTCTTCATATACCCTCCTAAATTCTCCTATAGGGACATCCTTCTAAGAAATAATTTTTCATAATAAAGTAAAATAATTTTAGGGCTGTAATAAAAAGAAACAAGTGTTGTTTTTTAATTGTTATCATATGTAATTATTTAACATAATTTAATTTAGAAAAGAAAACTTATTGTTAGAATTAAATGGAAGATTCCACACATGAAGTCTCTAATTCTCTTAAAATTACGGATAACAACTAACTTGTCGATATTTCACCAGTTCAGGCATCTTCAGAACAGAAAAATAAATAAATAAATAAAATATCATTCATATTAAGACAAATGCAGCACATCACACACCCACAGTCTAAAAAGACATCAACAAGAGACAGTCTTCCCAATTTTAATTTTTATTGACACTCACAACATATTGTCAACGTTTCTGGTCATACTTATTATACGATACATATCTAAAAAAATATTCAGATGATTGAAAAATTTAAATTAAAAATTTCATTTAAAAATATGTAAATAAGCTGTATTTTTAATTGAAAAGTATCCCGATGATGGTGCAGAATTGTTTGACAATTTGTGATGATATTTCTTTTTAGACTGTGGATTTGAGAGATGTGTTATATTTTGTCTTCATGTTTATGAAATTTTATTTATTTATTTTTCTTCTTTTCTGATATTGCCTTAATTGGCGAAATGTCGACATGTTAGTTGATTCCGCTAATTCTCGGATCTTGGCTTCATGTGTGGAATCTTCCATTTCTATAATTTAACTAAAATGATTTAATATTTTCAATAACTATAATTATCTATACGATGTTATACAATCTAATAACTGTTCACTAATCTACGATGAAAGCTTGAAAGCATCTATTAAAACAGAACATCAATAATCCCGGATAATAGAAATATTAGATCTGTAGAAAATTGAATCTTTCCATGTTATCTCTGACCTAAGAATAATTTTGTATGAAGTTGCTGTTTTTAAACTCTAATTTGTTCCTTTACTTTCCTTATTCATTCTTACTAATCGTCAAACATAAAAGATAAATGTATGAGATAAAATAAAAACTTTCAGCCGCTATCCTTGGAAATTTCGAAACAGACGAAATCCTTTTGGGTCACAGATGAATCCTTACTGGGTTTCTAGAAACTACCTGGCCAGCTCAAGGAGGTCAAGAAACCCAAGGTCTTTCATGTTTGACCGATTTCTGTCGGTGATGTACTTCTCATTTAATAAACTCTAAGCATTATGGAAGTGTTCCGATCTCTGGAAAAAATCTTTACACTTCTCTTCTTTTCTTTTTTTTTTCCTCTCAATTTTGTTCGAGCAAGAACAAACGAATCAACAGTCAAGAAGTCGAAACAATAGACCGGATGATCATTAAGAATTTATTGTTTACGATGTCTTGCAAGTTTACACACTAAGGTGAACGTTAAGTAAGTTTTGATAAACGGTCTATTGTTTTTAGTGTCGCAAGTTGTTCGGGTTAGGCATCGTCGCTGTCGTCGTTGCAAAATGAAATAGCGTAACTTTTAAAACCATCAGAATTTCTATTGGAATCTAAGATTAGTTTTCACCATTCTGGATTCGGCCCATCGAGCATTCTTTCTTCACTCTCGGGTCTCACGGGGTATCCGACCCTTAGAGCAAATGACCCGGAACAAGCTTTTCATTGGTGGTGGGATGAGAATAGTCTTCCAGATCTATTGCAGATAGTTCCATTCCTACCTTGGCTCATTTCTATATTTTTTCTAAGGAGGGAGAAGGAATCTTTGCATCAATGATCATATATATATATATATATATATATATATATATATATATATATATATATATATATATATATATATATATATATATATATATATATATATATATATATATATATATATATATATATTAATAAATAATCAAAATAGTGCAATATTCTTAATGTTTAACATCTTGTCATTGACAGAAGATTTATGCGTAGAGTTACAAATCTTTATTATATCCGATAACATCTCCAAATTTTACCGATATATTTAGTATCTTGCTAATTCTTAATTCATTAGGCACCCTATTCTTTTTAAATATATCAATTAAACCGAGAAAGATATCTAAAATACAATTTTTTTTCCCCATCTCCTTCAGAAATAAGTAACCAATGTAATGGGGTATAACGATAGATAGGCAACATCCTCTTCTACACGACTTTAGAGCCAACCAATAAATTAGCCGACAGTGATTTCCTGCGAATAGCAATTAATGGATAATCGGTAATTTCCTCCTTCTTCCTCTGACCGCTTCTTCATCTCATCCCCTCTCCGTTTCAAGATTACCATTGTCATAATGAATAATTACCACGACCACCTAACCGAAGGATTTTTTTTTTTTTTTTTTTTGTCTTAGCATGTTACTGAACAGTTAGCATTTACGGAGAAACCGGTCCAAATGTGAAGGTGACGCGCCAAGATTTTTTCGAAACAACTCATCAGTTTCAATATGCTGGCTCATTAGGTCCTGTTAATCAAAAATTACCGGTGTCACTGTGGAATATGAGAAAAGGTGATTTGCATTCCCATTGTAATCTGTAGTATCGTCAGTCATTATTTCGTTAAATGGGTAATGTTGGTTTGTCATAGATCATTCATTTTATTACAAAAAACATACAAAACGGTAAATATAAAATGCCTTTTTCTTAAAATAATGTATCTTAAGTGGACAAAAATACATTTTTTTTTCGACAATTTAATTGATTTTTATATTATTTTTAATAATATTTTTAAAAAGTTTCAAAAACTAGCGACATCAACAAACTGTCAGTAATAGGATAATCTGTTATAAATCAAGATGAAAACAAAGCAATAGTACTTGATTATTTGCAAAAGCACCGAACATTGATGGCTTCTCTTAACATGTGTAAAAAAAAAAGGCAGATTTATGCTAGATGCGCTTTTAGAACTGTCGTCTAATTTCAGTGGGATCCCCAGAATGGCACCACAGATTGAGGATATACGAGTAGTAGTGCATGGAATTCTTTAAGACTTACATAAGCACATTACATTATAAAAAATTCCTTCGATTATATAAACATATCCTTGCAGCTAAGGATAGACCTAGTAAGCAGTGTTCCAAACTACTTACCTAAACTACTACCACACTGGGGCGGTTTTATTTTTGTGATTTTGAAAATTTCCACTTAAAAATTTTCATTTGTTTCCCTGGCCGTGAAGGTACAATTATTTTTTATATTGGGATTTTCTGAATCTTCAATCCACATTATGCAACTTGCATTGATTACTCAAAGCTTTCGATTGCTTCAGTTGTTGCAGCCTATATGCAAACAGAACTGAAAAGTCTCGAGATCTCGGAATGAAACCGAGGATTATTTGGAACGTTTCGTTCTAAGAAGTAATGGAGAAAGTTGTCACGTTTGAATACAGATAAACACACTCACGAGTCCCACGGAAAAAGAAATAAAATAAAATAAAAAATTAGTGACAAAGAATGCACCCAGGAAACGGTTTCTCTCATTAGACAATGTTGAGAAGATGATCAATCGAATAATGTTTCCAGTCTGTTTATCTCCAGTCCCATTTTCCTAGTTTTCCATTTCCATGGGCTGATCCATCGAAAGTTACCTTCACTCACCATGAACTCAATTCTTCGTCTTCCGAGACTTGGATGGTAATAAAAGAGTGTGTATTTTTTTTTTGTTTATAGTCGGACTCGTTAAAAGTTGAAAGACTCCTTTTGGACCATTGCTGGTTTTTAATAATTAACTATTAAATAATAAATAATTATTGTATTAATTAGTCACATTATAAATTTTAAATTGTTGTTTTAAAAAATCCTTGGCCTTTAGTACTGGGTTAAGTATTAGAGCTATAGTTTATTCTTGAAGGACTTATTATTATGAAGTTCTTCAAAGCGTTTTAGCTAGTTTTGGGGAAATTTCTTCCAGTATCCTTATTATTTTATTAGAATTTTCTTTACATTATTTTTGGTGACGTTTCCGGGTATTTTCCATCTTCAGAACAAATCCCTGTATATCAGAATAACATAATTAGTATTCAGATAACCTATTTCAGACATAATCAAAATTTAAGAAGAATGAACAATTATTTAATATATTAATCTACCTTATATATGCGTTATTCAGATCTTCTGGCACTCTTTACAATATTATTATTTACTCTATTTGTCTTAATCGTATCATAACATTACCATAATTTCTATCATTTTGTTTTTAATTTACACTGGACAATAAGAAAATTGATTTTTTAATTGGAATTCTCGATTTTTTTTTTTTTAGTATAGCAGTTATAAATTAATAAAAGGCACAAAATTTTTCTATTATATAATTATTTAAAAAGAAAAAAACTTGGTTAAGTGCGCTTGTACTTCGTAGAAATAGATAATCACATCCCCTCCTCCGGATCGTCCAATTAGTTTCACAGTCATAATATTTAATTGCAGCTAGTTAAGAAATCAGCGAACCTTCCGATGGGAGATGACCTTTAATGCTAGAACACGTACCTGCACAGGTACTCCGGATAAAATAATAATAAAATCCTCTCACTATATGTCAGAGAGCGAACAGCTGTAGTTGGTAAATGTCAGGCAGAACTGCTGGGAGTTTGGAAATGCCACAGGCGCGGTAATGTATATCTTCAAGAGGATCCTTTTCTTTTTTTTTATTCTTCGCAGCATAGCGGGATTATTTTTACCGTTTCGCATAACGTTATTTATTCCTCCTGTCTCTAATTCAATGTCACTCTTCGAACTCTTCGCAGGCTTTTTCTGTGAGGTTTTTTTTTTATAGGGAATAGGTGCAATAAAACTCGATAATATTTTTTATAAAAAAGCATATGAAGTCAATGTGAAGGTTTTAGCACTTTCTGTAAATATGGTGTTACCGCAAAAATCAAATGACATAATTCAAAATAAGACAATGCTGAAACAGTTTTCATAAGTTTCACCTTTCTTCTTCAAATGACTTTTAACCAGTTTATTGTAAGAAGATTCGCGTTATTGATTACGTAGAATAATACTACATGTGAAAAGAAAATAATTAAAAATCTACAAAATGCATTACACTATAAATAATAATCATTTAAACAAGAATTATTCTTGTTTGTTCGATTATTGAGATTTAACGTCGTATCTCCAACTAGATGAGCGGGTTAACAACTTGTTCTAACAAGAGTTTGATGGTCGAAGTTTATTTATGAATAAATAAATAAATAAAATTTTCTATCTATTATATATGTATTTTGACAATTTCATAGGTGTTTGATTAAGTACTTGCATGTGTAATTAAAATATTTATTAATTTTTAACCACTTTTCGGCCACCCATCGATCCCAGAATACTTAGATGTAGTAAAGATGCTTCTATCCCTATGCAGGAGAGAAAAAAATCTTGAATTGAAGAAAGGAGAAATGAGGATCCCCTTGGATGGAAAAGGGTAAAAATGAAAATTAAGTGTGAATTTGTAATTTTTCAATCTTAATTTGAAAAGCAATTTTTAGCTTGTCAAATTTTGTGAGTCGGTGACTTATTTATGCTCTCCATATTGATCATACAAACAAAATAACTATAAAAATGGTTTGCAGAAACATTGTCAGAATTACTACAGAATATTTTTTCTCTTCATTTTTTCACATTGTGCATATTGACTGTACTTCGAGTGGTTTCAGTTCAAATTTTAATGGTTGCCTAAAAAACAATGACTAACTCAATCATAAACTGTAATCAATTAATAGATATTGCATCATATTTATCAGCTTAAAAGGAATGAGAATATATTTTGAGGATTGAAGAATTAGATGTTTCCTTTCTAGGCATAGATCTAGGATACATCTGTGAAAATTAAGAAGACAATCGTACTTAAAAAGAAAAAAAAAATTTAAACTAATTACTAATACTAATTTAAAATAATGTTTAGGATTCCATGATATATAAACAGATGAATTTATACCAATAATAAGCTTATTACATACAAGAAATAATCTTCCGGAAAGACCAACTGAAGCCACCATGTATTAGAGAGTTGAAGCTTAGAGGTTTAAAATGGACAATAAATTATAAGTAATTTTCATCAGTGATATATCATTGTTGCCAATCCCCCTTACAGGTGAGTAGGGATGTAAATAAAGAAAGAAATGATACGAATAAGAAAAAAATTAAAACTCAAGCTTAAGTGCTCTTAATCTGACATTTTATTCTAGGCTAAGTGGAATAAATTATATATGCTTCAAACACTAGTCATGACTTTAATGATTTTCAGTCGTAACAGCAGAAAATTATTGTCCTTGGATTTTCGTTTTTTTACCACTGAATAAAAAATATACAGTAGAAAAGAAAAAATATCTTTTTCTTTACGCTAAATGAAAACTGATTTGTTTTGTAACGTCCTATTTCAACCACATTTCACGGAAAACCCCAGGTGGGAAATCACTCACAGCACGTGACAAGAGAAACGACTACTTATTATAGACTGAAAAAAAAAAAATAGTCGAGCAGCAAAGAAAAAAAATTAAAAAAAGAATCGAATAGGATTATACAATTAACCTTTTTAAGAATGTATTTATGTGTAACGCAGGTAAAGTTTTACCGCAATGTATTTGCTAAGAAACTACTATATAATGAAAAGTTCATAAGATGAAAAAGCATCCTGTATATTTATTTATTTACTGTATAGTCACGATGTTTTCTTACAGTCTCTATTCAGCTTCTAGCAGTAATTTCAAATAACTCGGGCCTTATGTACATATAACCGCTGAAAAGAAGTAGATGAAAGATCTCCTAAATCAACCAAATTAATTATCGTTTTATGTTTAATTACATATGAGAGTAGACCATAACAAAAATTCAATAAAATAATATCATTCTTTAACGTGAATTAGGATTCTAACATTGCAAGTAATTGCAATGTAGGAAAACAACACAGTAACAATAGAATTTATTGAATACAGATCAAAAGATATGTTGTGAAAAAATAAAATAGTATATATATAATATTTAAGTTTTCATCATTACCTATAGTTTCATGTCCTGCCAACAGATGTCACAATGGCAATAGGTAACAATTATTCATAAAATTATAACCTGAATGTTCATAAACATTAAGTTTATCTTACAAAAATAATTTGCAGAACAATGATTTTTAATTTCAAAATATATATTCATTTATGCATGCACATTCAGGAAAAATCTTACGTAAATAATTGAACATTTTTTCACATGTCGATGGTCAACTTCTCAGATGTTGTAACAGTTTGGTTATAACAGCACTAACAGTTGGAAACAGTAAGACAATGTCTAATCTACATTAAATATCTGTTTGAAACTAGAGTCATAATAACATCAAAGCAGCCAAATATAGAAAAACAAAGAGAATTAATAAATAAGGAATAAGAGGATGCGGGTAAATCTCAAATCTTTTTTTTTTTTTTTGTGAGGCTGACCATTGATATATGAAAGATAATTTAAGTGAAGGTTCTCAAATGACAAATTTATAATAAATAATTATGTGCCTATTTTGAACAATTTTAATAGGCTCTACGGTTTGTTTTATTTTATTTAAACTGTAAAACGATAAAGACAATGTTTGAAGATGACTTAATTTCATTTCTTTATTTTTTTCTCCCGAACTTTTATTTATTTTAATTAGCTTTTCTTTAACAAATTTTCACACTTTTCACAAGTCATTGCCCTCAAGTCAATGCAGGTATTGTGCTAATTTAAAAGAGACTTGTATAATTACTTAATACACGGATTATTGGGTAGGCTCCCGCATGTGTGCTATAAAAGTTAGAGTTGAATGGTTTTTATTAGATTAAACCTTTCTATCTGATTTTTTTTTTTTTTTTTTAATGAACCAAACATATGAAAATCGCAAAAAATTTAGGATTAGGAAAATTAAAACTTTTTTCCTAATTCTGGATTTTTAATTTAATTTTCTTATTCCTGAAGCGAAAACCAGAGAGATTAGCGGACTACTAAATTCTGAGCACGCCCGCTTGTCACTTTCATTTCTCGATCGGCGCCATAGACAGGAACAGAGGCAAGAACAGGAAACATGTTCTGGTGGAAAGTTCTAATGTTCTATTGTTGCCGCCTTTCTCAAGACCCAGGTTGCCAAACTTAGCAACTGGTTCGCTCCTGTTTTAGCGACTTGTTTCTGTTGGCAGCCCTGTAATAGCTTAATCGCCCTCTAGTTAGGTAAGAGGGAATTGGGATAGGTGGAGTTTCGAAGAATGTTAATAAGTTCAACTGTCGAAATGATAGAGAGATTTGAGATCCAGATAGCATTGACTATACTGCAGGATCTCTGAAATGTCAATGTTAATGAAATCACGTATAGAAAGTCCTAATAAGGCTAATACAACAATAGATTTTGGGCTTCGATAAAAAAATCCTTATATTTGGTAAGTTATATATTGTATGAAATATTATTTTACATTTCTAACTTTAACTGTATCTCAGTTCGCAAGACGTTTCTCAATTCGACAATCATAAGCAAAATGTTTTCCTAAATCCTGCTCTTAAACTAGGCAGTAATTAAAACTGTCGACTGTACTAAGTCAATCGGAAAAGTTTTTTAACGAAAAAATTAATTAACTTATAATTGGCTTGCCATACAACATTAAAGAATTCTTTTCCTTTAAAAGTTATTATCTCTCATGACGGTGAGCTAGCTTGCTCACTAACTAAGTCCTATTAATCAGTTTGGAGTTAACGAATAAAAAAATTAAAGAGATTTAAACAGCCTCTGATAAATGTTGGTTTAAATTAGCGATATATATATAACTAGGACAGTTGAGGGAGAAGGATAAATTATTTAGCAGCCTTGGCATTATAATTCCCCTTTTCCCGTTGCAACATAATCCACAGACAGTTATTTTTTTCTATCTTAGTGTAAGATCATTAAACGCATCATCATCCATAAAAAAAAAAAAAAAGATATATTTCACTATCGTTAAATTATCTTACTGAACTTATTTTAGTTTTTTTTTTTCCAACTTCAATTTATTGTTTAATAAAAAAGTTTTTCTGTTTTTTTTTCTTTTTCAAAAATGTCTCTTTATTATAAATTAAGGAGCTTGTACTGTTATATATAAAAAACTGCCGCAGTTTGATTCATGATTAAATGATAAAAAAATGAAGATTAACTTTTTTTTAAAACAACAAACGTAAGTTATCCATATTTTATCAGTGAGTTGAGTGATAGCGATAAAACTAACTAGACAAACTTCAAACTTCTGTAGAATTCCATTTTTTCATATTTCGGCACTCTTCTACCAAATGACCGATATATATATATATATATATATATATATATATATATATATATATATATTATATTTCGGCACTCTTCAACCAATTCACCAATATATATATATATATATATATATATATATATATATATATATATATATATATATATATATATATATATATATATAATGTTATATATATGTTATATATATTATATATTATGTTACATATAATGTTACATGTCTTGGAGAGATTTACTATCAATATTTTGGTAGTCATTTTTATACTGTTGATATGAATTGTGCTATTTCTGGTCTACATTTATATGATTCTATATTTTTTAGTTCTTAATGTCTGAATGGACGAAACGTTGACTGTTTAATTATTTACTACAATTTGAGACTTACGGTTTTCAGCTGGAATTTTCCAATAACAGCCCAACTGTAGTTACGGTCTCTTGTATTTGAATGTTCGATAACCTAGTTACTTTCGAAATTTTCTAGGGAAGGATGGGAAGAATTATAATTCTCACCCTTCCTAGGAACTAACTATTTTATCCTAATGATCTAACTGCTTCAGTGATTCCTATCACGATTGAAGACCCCGCAAATCTCATTCAACGCTGTTCTGAATGACTTCGTGAGCCCGAAAGAGCTGAATGACCGCTTGCAGATCCCGAGGCATCGAGAAAAATGTTGCTCTCCCAGCAGCGATTATCTGATTATCCGGATCCGTATAATTAATGGCGATTCCATCCCGTCTTCTATCCGGATTTACGTTTCTCGTCTCTCTTTAAAGACCAATAATCTGCGTTTTCACGAAAAGAAAAAAAAAAAAAAATCATTGGCTAGAGTTTAAAACATAATTCGGTAAATGCTATATTTTGAAGGCACTGTATATTATATATCTGATTTCGTAATGGTGGGCCTTAAAACCGTTACCAATAATGCGCACCATTATTCCCAGTTTCCCGAGAACATGAAGACTATCTAACTCGTATTTATAGCCGTTCGTCATGGGGTTGTACCATTCATCCACGTTACTCCTATCATAAAAGGGAAAAAATAAGTTACGTTAAATAACGTATTATTCCTATTAATAATCCAATAGTGTTCAACGATCTCATAAAATCTCAGTTAATGGATTTTATGAAACTTAAAAATAAAAATTAATAATACTCATGGCGTATTTTGCGCAATGTAGTGTGGTTTTGTATACTTCATCGATTGCTAATAAATTATCTGATCGTATACTTGTATATTTTATGAATGACACATTCAGACATTTTATGAATGACACATTATGTTTATGCGCACTGTTTCTCAACAGAAAAATAGGATTCATTATATTCTACTTGTTTACTAAAGACTAAATCGTTAAGAAAATATTTAACTGTACTAAACACTTAACCGACCCTCTACACCCGTTAAAATGACTACTAAACACTTTACTAAATACATGTGCACTTATCATATGCTAACGGGGATCCAGAAGACATTTAGGTAAAGTGGGGTAAGTGCGTAATCGCCTCGTTAAATCTAAATCCTGAACTTGTAAAAGTTGCTCTTTTGGGAGCATGAAGTCTAAATACTGAAGTGTCACAAAACTCACGAGAGTTCCCCAAGGTGAAGTATAACGAGTTGTAATGATATCAGTTCCATCCTGTTGATTAAGTTGTGTATTTCAACTTCTGTCAATAGGTTTATCCACCACTAAATTTTTTCATTATTATTTTTTTTTTTTTCAATTTTTGCTGTATGTGGAACCTTTAGAAGCTCTTCTTCAAAATACTTTGTGCTCTACATTTCTCCTTGACAGTTTTATAATTTTTAAGCACTAGTTAGTGTTGCCCTGGCAAAATATGATAGATGGGATAAGTCCGTGTGTTGTACACTTACACTTACCTACATGCTTTGTCGGTATAACTCCGGACTTGCGCATTGTAATAAAACTGTTTTTCGTTACATTTATTCAATTATGTTCCACATTCCACTTTAATGACTGCCACTGAAGGTTTAAAATGTGAATCGCAGACGTTTTAAATTTTTTTTCGATTATTACATCAGTTTATACTGATAATCCTTTGGAAACTGAGTATCTTAGGAATATATTTTTTATTTTTAATAATATTTCCAATTAAAATATTATTCCAATATTAAATGTTGACCTGTATTTAAATAATGCACGGTCTCTGACATGGTTTGCCATTTTTAGATTGTTTATATACAGTCTTGTGTCAGTATTTATGTGATCTTATCTTTTTCTGTCCTGATGAAGATGTCTGTGAAACGTTGACTTCTTAATCATTTACTGGTATTTGGCTTGGTATGATCCTTCCAATAATAAAGAAATAAAACATGTTGACAATAAAAATAATAATAATTACCCACCAGGGGTTTTACGATCCCCCGGATTCCTGAGTACAGTCCACCGCCTGCCAATACACACACCAGTAATTTTTGTTTACTTTTTATTTAGTTTTTAACCACATTAATTAAATTTCCTATATCTTTTTACTTACAAAAAAAAATATTACAAAGGCGAAGTCGTTCATGAAATCCTCAAGAAATTATTATGATCATAAAAACCTTTATTTATACCGCCACCAGTTTCTTTACAGAGCATTTTTATATCGAATTATGGTATGCTACGTCCTATCTATAAATTAACGTGTGTTAAATTGTTTTAAGATAATAAGCAATACTTCTAAATACGGGTATTACTAAAACTGATTACTTCGGTTTTTAGATTTTTTTTTTCAAAATGAACGCAATTTTACGCAGTTCATAATTATATTAATTATACTTTTTACCAAATACCACAACCTGTCTTAAATTATTAAGAACGCGCTGTGGTAACATTGAATTATTACAATCTAGTTAAATACTCCGAGCTAAAGTGATTTTTCACCCCAAGGCTCAAAACTGGAAAAAAAAAAAACTTTTCTTAAAATCTTTTAGAGTCTTTTATGAACATAATATGAAGAAAATAGTCCAACAAAAATATCTAAACTAATTTTAATTCGAGCTTGTGAGATCATTGTGCAGACAAAATTTATTTTCAGGGAAAAAATAAATAAACTCATATTTATTTTGTTTATAATGTATTATTTATGTAAATTACATTTTTGGACGCCTCAAGGCTTCAGATTTGATTAAAATACCTTAATTTTAAACAGCTTACTTCTTCCTAAGGATGTTCCTTTGGATTTTACAAATTTAAGGTAACACTCGTGACCAATACCACTGCTGACAAATTGGGATTGCACATTTTGTAGATGGCTAACAATGTGGTTTGGAATTTTGACATTATGCTAACTGAGCAAGAATACTATGCTCTAGAAAACTAAATTAAATGAATGTTCAAAACATTACATTTAAAGTAAATTATTAGAGTAACACTCATGAAAATGAATTAAAATACTGATCATGTTGTTCTGTTTTTCAAACTTTTATTTCTCTACACTTAAACTTGGTCTGGAAAACACTCATCTGCTGTTAAATGTAAACGAAATGGCTATTATTTACCAACATTACAGAACAAAGATTCCCATAAACCCCTTTCATACCCAGATAACACTCATTGTAGATTTTTAGGACAGTACTAAAACTTGATAAACTGACATTTTAAAAATACTTTTTTTGTTGTTTCTTGCATTGCCATGTTTTACTAGTTCTCCTAATAACATATTATTACAATATTAATCCTAAGATAAATTTATTTATTTATACAGAAGTAATTAAAGATGTAACATCATGTTTAAGGATAGGAAAAAAGTGTATTTTCAACAAAATATTTATTCTTTTTTATGTTTAGTTTGAAATTAGGATTTTTTATCTAATGCCAGTTTGTTATTATTACTTTTCCTTTATCCGTAAAATTTAAAATCATCTCCAAGATAACGTAGAGAAATTCAAAAATGAAGTAAAACCTACGAAATGTAATGTTTCATAAATTTTAAAAATGGCCCAGTTGGTAGATTTGTTTTTGGGGGTGCAAAATTTTTGAAAACATTTTTGGAAAAAATCATGCTAAAAAACAGAAGCTCCTTATAAGCTTAGAGGCACTAGTAAAATGGAATATTGAAGGTATGTGAAAGTTCTACGTTAGCTAAGAGGGGTCAAAGTGCAAATCCTAGGTGAAGGATAGGAGAACGTACGTACGCTCTATCAACCGGCCCTATCATGTCATTATTGTTAATTTATTTAATGCACACCTATCAATGTTATCTTCAGCAAAATGGCAGTGTTGTAAGAACAATTGTTTGCAAAGACTTCGATTATAGGGTCGTATTGATTGATAGTTTCTGCTATTTAAGATCTCTATCTATATGAACGTAGATAAAAAGAAGAAGTAATGTAGGATTATAAAAAATACATATATAAAAATAAAGTTAAATGTGAAAAGTATGGAGCGAAAAATAGTACCTGATATAATAGTTGGTATAGTAATGAGTCATAAAACAGATAAACAATATACTGAAAGAATAATCTCTCACACAGTAAAAATGATAAAAAATAACAGTAGTAAGAATAAGTAGTAACAATAACTGATATAAAAGATAAATTTTTAATATTATTCTTTATTAAATAAATATATATATTGTTCACCTTTTTGTAAACTTATTATTACATCTCATATTATATTAGTTACTGTTTTGTCTTTAAGTTAGTTATTATTTCTAATTTTCTCTATGTACATATTTAGGTTTATTTTTATAAATACACATTTGTTTTATGCCCCTATATTACTCCTTCGTTGTAACTTTCAGGCCAACTCTGATGAAGATCTACAATATGGGCCGAAACGTCGTCATTTAATAAATAGATATCAATATTTTATGTTATTCTAGACCGCCACCAGGATGGATCATCTCCTTCTTTATATAAAGTAATTGTAATATGTATTACATTATTTATTTTTTAATTTATAACGAGAACTAGATATTTTTGTAATTTACATATTTTACATGCAGTGCATCCTTAGCTGTAAATGACTCTAGTGGTTGCAACACCTTAAATTGAATAACAAAGAAAACATTAGCATAATGTTTGTAAAAATTATTTAATTAAATAAAATAGAATTGTCATTATTCAATATTTCATTTGTGACGTTATACTGTTCATTGGTCACCATCAAAATTTGTTTTTATCCTCCAGTCGACAGTTAATAAAACTTTTATCCAAATTTTATTTATTTATTTTTTTTTGCAATTCAAATCAAATACAATTACAGGGATTAGTAAAAATGGAGTCAACAACAAAAAAAGATTTTGGTTAAATATTGACAATGATCACTAAAATCTGAATCATAGAAAATTTAAAATAAATTTTAGACTTTTTAATTAACCTATAAAAAATACATATAGATGAAGATAACTGATAATAAGTTATCTTTATCTATATCATACAGGTATACTACTCATACAGGTATACTCATATACCTCTTATGTAGTTTCCAAGGTTTAAATAAGGAAATTCCCGGCAACACTCTCCGAATTAACGCCTAAAAATATTTATATTTTTTATATCCAAAAGAATATTTCTTATATGAAGATGAACATAATGCTTGATAGATTACTAATATTACTATTGCTGGGGCAAATTAGAACCTTCAAGGATCGTAAGCCTTAAAATATAATGACATGAATACAACATTACAAAATAAGATTATATATAAAATGCATTTAAAAGAATTTCCGATCATAAATTATTCAAGGTATTTTTAATCATTAAAGGATGGCGTAAAACAGCGAATGCACTTACACGCCAATTTCCAATTTCATGAAATTAAATGGAGACTGCTCCAAGAACCGTTAGATTGCAGGTGTACAAGGCGGCCATTACAAAATGCAAATTTCTTGACCACGTAACCAGCGGATGTGAAACTCGGACCACTTACTACATAATGAGCTTGAAGGAAGTGAATCTTTAATAGTTGTAGTAAAAGTATGTGCTTTTATTGTTTTTCTAATATTTATTCATAATTCTTTTGTATTTTTTTAAAACTTTTTGATAATAGTTTAATAGTAATTACAATTTCTATCAATGATATATATTGATTCCTATGTGACGTTCACAAATTATTATTGTTATTGTGAACGTCCTAAGTTTAGCAATCGAATTGACTCTTTGAGAATGATGTAATGTTGCCGAAGCTGTATAACTGTTTCTAAACCGGTTTAACAAATTAAGGATGCAAGAGCTAGACTTCAAGGTAGAGGATCGTTCGTCAATCGACCACACCCTGGGGTTGTTTTCGTTCTTGGATCCAAACCTCTGCATAACGGCTATGTTATAGGGAGATTTAGAAATGTGGCGCCCTGAACAGAAGATTATCTAAAGATATAATAAGTTTTATATTGAACCGGACTTTGTTCGTTAGAATAAAATCTGATATAATATTCAAGGCCAACCCTACAAGATAAGCTTTAGAGTCACCCACATGTCCACTCAGCTGGCTGGCGGATATGAAGTCATCACCTGGACTGGCTTCAAGAAAGGATTTGAATATCACTGGTTGTTCGTTTGGAATGGAAATAAAACGGTTTCGAACTTATAATAAAAAAAAAAATGATCAACTCAAATCTGATCTCTATTTAAAATATTAAGATAGTCCATTAAAATAAATTATACATTGGGAACTTGAATATTCTAAAAAATATACTAAAAGGGGTCTTTTCCTTTTAAGTAAAATTTTAGAATGAAGAATTTTTTTTTCTTTTTTGTTTAACCAAATGCCAAGGCGACAGTGTTCCATAAATATATATTGAGGCTTAATATTTCAGTGGTGAGTGGTTAAATAAAAAATATAAAAATAAATTATTCTATATATTTTTTTTTCCGAAACGTTTGAAGAAATATGGTAGTGTAGAAGAACTAAGCTGATGCAAACAGAAAACACGTAATATAATTGTCTAAAAAAATATAAATAACGTAACTGAACCGATTCATACTAAAAATGGATTTTACTTGGTCAAAGTTTGAGAAAATGAAGAAGAAAAAAAATGTTGTTTTTCTGTTTTATCTCATTTTTTTCAATCTATATAATAAATTGTTCTCTATAAAATCAGGAAAGGTAGATTTTTAATTTGTGTATAAAAACAGTGTGCCTTAATTTGAAAATAAGGAATCCAACAGAAAGTGGTTTTGATCAAGATAATGGTTGAAATATAATTAATCGTAGATGTAATTCCAGGAAAAGTTGGTTAGGGGGTGCGGTTAAAGAAGAAAAACGCACAGATAAATGTTAACTTATGTTTAATACTTATGAATTAATTATAATCTATATTGTAGTGTTGAGTGCTTAAAAAAAAACATATATTATTGTACATAAATACAAAATAGTGCTGATATACTGTGTTTCTTCAACCTGGATACGATTTTTTTTTTTTTTTTTTTTTAGTGCTTTTATTTTTTTGGCGTGTCAATGATGACTTCGCCGTTCCGAAATTCTATCAAAGACTCGCCGCCCTAGCGTCCATTGACCTCAGCAGTCGTTAAGGCGTGCAATTAGGAGGATAGCGGGTCTGGACGGGTCTTCTCCTGCCTAGGAGGTAGCAAAGGATGTGAGTATGATGAAGGTTTTGGTACCAATCTTTCTCTGTCATTTCCTCTAAAACGGGGACGTTCTTGACCGTTCAATATGGTTGGGTGCCGTTGTTACGTAAAATACAGTATAAATTATATTAAATTGTTTTGTTTTTTTGTGAACAAACACACCTTCATATTCTTTATTAATTTTATAGGATTAACATTTTTTTACCCCAAAACAATTTAATTTAGTAATGCAAACTTCCGAAAGTAGTAGAAATTATATAATATAAAAATAAATTAAGTTTGGGATGCGAATTCGAAAACTAGAAACAACTGTATTAAATAATTTAATGTGTAATGCTAAAAGATTGGTTGATTGGAAATACGTGAAAAATCACAGGAAGGAAGTTATAGACAATAAGTTCACCAATCACATTAATGGGAAAAAATTAACTCTAGAATGTCTAATATTAATTATGATTTCTAATTATTTCTAAATACTAGAAATATAGGAAAATAAAAATATGATTTATTTAAAAAAAAAAATTCTAGAATTGATTAATATTGTTTGAATATTCTTGACCACTGTTAATTATTTTCCCAAACTAGGTCTGACATTAGTATCTCATTTTTCATCCGAAAAACTAACACTTTTATTTTATTTTATCTGAATATTGTAGTACTTATCTGAAATGCCAGCAGATAAATGTCAGAACAGAAAACTCACCTGAAAAAAAAAGAAAAACAAAATTAGATATTGAGACTTAAATAAAGCGTTGGGCGCAATCAATATTTACAGCTAAAAATAAATTGAATGAGTTATAAAAATATTCCTTTAAAAATAATTCGGATTCAGCTTATTAATAAATCTTTTTTTTTTTAAATCCAAACCAATTTATTGACTGCTTAAAACTAAAAAGTATAATCTCAGGGCCAGTAGGTTCAAAAATTTATGTGGGCTCAAGACACTGCCTACACAAACATTTTTTATTTTTCATTTTATGACGCTAGGAAATAGATAGAGACAGTATAATCCGCTGGTATTCTCCTATTTTTTTTTATTACAAAAGTTTCCAAGCCAACTCAAAAACTATTAAGATGATATTTGAGGAGAACGACAAAAGAAGCGTTCAATGCTGCCCTTGGAATTTTTTTTTTTTTTTAATGTCATTAGTATTTATAATTTGAATCTCGTGATCGCTGTATAATTTGCTTATTTCTGTCGTGAATGCTTCTAGAAGGATCCTTATAAATATTTTTAAGAATTTATTGGAACGTTCTTCTACATTTCTCTTTTCCACCACGTGAATTCATAATTGTATAGTTATATATCGTATTGTAGAGAAAGTTTTTTATATATTTATTTCTTTCATTTTTTTTTTTTTAAATAAGAATGCTTATAGTCGTATCCGTAAAGTTGTACTATAATGTATTGGCCTATTGTGGTATAGCAAACAGTTTATGTTCACTATAATGAAATATGAAATAAAGAAACATAAAAAAAAATTATATATATATAACATATATATACATACATAGTAGTTGGGTAGTTGGATCTACCAAATTATTTTGTTCCAGTCTCAGAAACTACCAGTTTATTTATTGTTAAGATTTTATAAACAAGATAGAACTAGCTATTAAATTTTCATTAATATACATATGCTAGTATATCAATTACTGATTTTACGATAAAGATATCATGATAAGACAAAATATTTACGAATTATATCAGAGAAGAGTTTTTACTGGTCCCAGATTCAATATTAATATTAATATATTTTTTTTTAGAGTCGAATAATTTTTACTTTTATTCATACAATAATTTATGGTAATATGTAAATTGATTTTTTTTTTTTAATTTTCAATGAACAAATCTTGACAGCGATTCGCTCCACTATATACACCAATTCAGTGAATAAAAGTACTTTGACATAAGAATTTATAGCAAAATAACTGTTGTTAAAATTAATCACAACAATGCTTAGATGCTTTGGAACAGTAAAATCGGAGTTGTATAATTTGAAACATTTTGTTAAAATTTCTAAATTTCATGTCCTAAGTTTCTAAATTCCTGTATGATTTTAGGTTAGAAAATTCGGTAGTTTTTAATCCACTAAAACTTGTTGAGTCTTAAATTTTTACTCGGTTGTTATTTTAAATATAGTATATTATTATGTTTTTTGAAATCTCATTTTAATTTTCTTAATCAGAAATGGAATTATTTCTTGTCCTCTTCCTTTTCTGTAACGTATAGTACATTTTAAGGATATGTTGAAAAAAAAATATTTCGTTACGCAGTTTTTTGACGACTGGAATACTATTTATATATTTTAGTATAATATTTAAATCAAAAGACGTAAACCTTCAACGTAGATATATTCTATAGTAAAGTATATAATTCATAGAGATGCGGGTTCGATTCCGACACCTCCTGATGAAGTGGTTGGATTTGAACTGGATAAACTACTTGCATTTACAGAAATAACGGTCTGTTCTAGAAAATCGAATAACAGTGTGCTTGGAATTGCTGGACTACCATCAGATCACTGATTGTAATTCTGGAATAAATGAAATAAAAATGAGGATATTAAAGCGATTTCGAACGATTGATGAAAATATACGGAACCAATGCTTACTCGTATCATTCAGCTCAACAATTACAGAACTTTCCAATGAATAAGATTAGAATACATCTACTTCCCGCAGCCTATTAGATTTTTCTTCTCGGCAATCTCTATTCTAACTCATCGCAATCTGTCATGGGAGAAACTACACCTCGGAAGAAAACAGGCAATAAATTGGCATTATGACTTATTAAAAGTAATTGGCTGTTAACACGGTCTATAGCGTAATGATTACGATCATAATGCCATTTCTAGCGTTGTTAACTTGATCTTCAAATTATTCACCGCAAAGTTGTTGTTTTTTTGCCATTTCTTATATCTCTATATATAGAAGTACTATTACTGAGCTGGCTGTAGAGGCCATTTATATTTCATACTACAATGTTCTAGGCGAGAAAGTAATAAGCCTATTTTCGTGACGGCACTAGGTTAATGAGTTACAGAGAGAAAAGCCTTCGTCACGCCGTTCGGCCTTCTTATCGTCTGCTGCACTTTTATATGAATATTCATGAAGTAAATGAATGCACTGTATTACCACAACAGTGGTTGTACTATTCGTAAATTAAAACAAGCGGATTCTTTAGTCCGATTAAATTTAATTCGTGAAGAATGATCTTGTTTTTAATATTTTATGATGAAGTATATTGTAACAATATAATAACAGCAGGAGTAATGATATGATCCAATTAAAGATGAAACTCGAGAGAAAGTATTTTAAACTGAGTCATGTGAAGAATATTGCAACACAACGGATGCAGCGGAAAAATTGCATCCAACAATAGCGAAAGGAAAAGAGCTTTCTATCAAAAGAATCATTTAGATGGCATTGAGAAAAGAATTGGGAAATCTGAAGTTTTCTTGACTTGTTTTAAAAATGTCTGCAAAGTATCTATCGCTCCTTTGCAAGAATTGTTTACTGTCTCAAATTTGGCAGTTTCTGGGAATAAAGCATTATAGTCTTCAAGGTATCATTGTAAAAGGAGAAAAATATTTGAAAGCTTGATATGATTATCTATTAAGTATAAATTAAGTATTAGATTTAGATATTTAACTGAAAATATAACTCTTTTATGGTTATGATAAATTCTTTTTTAGGTTAGGACATATCTATGAAAAACGCTCTTTGTCGATCAGGTATTTCTTGACTACAATTGATTAAGAAGTTATAACCATGCTCAATTTTCATGTTTATCCCCCCGATCTAAAGGGCTATGTTCCCACTTTATAGCAGCTGGGTGAGCCGACACCAATGCTGACCCATAGAAAATGTAAGAAAATAAATATATTATCCATCACAGCCAAAATAAAACCCGAACGCTGGAATTGGTAATCAATGCTTATCTTCTGAGCAACTCCAGTCCTCATTTTAGAATCTGACAACCTTTGACGCAAACAATTCCAATGGTATGTGCTTATCTATGTCGTCAGTCTGTACAACTGTATCAATTCAGTTTTCATGCCTTGTTCACAGCAGCATTAAACTATATAACTTGATAGAAACTCTTAAATAACCGTGTGTATGAAATTATACCCTATTAGTTAGTGTTTACCTCATTTAAAGATCCATTTATCATGATCACATCATTTCTTTTGATACTCACTGCTGATTTATAAGACGTTTAATTTCTTGGTTAATGCGAGACCGTGGAGAGTTCTACGTAATAAATATTATTGGCTGAACTCTAATTAACGGCAGTATATTTAGCCATTGTGGGCTATATGATTGCTCACATACCATCGTGTTGGCCACGGCTGAATTAATGAGACGGGCCCAGACAATACAGGGAACGAATCCTCCATAGACAAAGGTGGATGCGTGGGAACTCAATCCGACACAGCCAGAGCGCAGCACGAGCGTCCGTCACGTGGGCCTTCCTATTCTCCCTTAATCAGGGCTGCCAACTTGTTAGCACAACAATCGGGCTGCCTTCAGAGCTGTCGCCTCTGTGTGTCTATCAGCTCCGAGGAGGAACGGTTTTTAATGTTTGGCCACGAGCTCCTGGACGAGAGGTGTGATCTTTCAATAGACCAAGGTGTATGAAACGTTGAGTTTGGATTAAGATGAGGTGCGGTATTAACAAACATCACAAAGCACTTTCTCATTGTATCTATTATTTTTTCTTTCCACTGTCTGTCATTCACTTGTAACAACAGGCGAATGAGTGATTCCTTCATAGTTGGGGGGGGGGAGGGGAGAATGAGCAAACCTACAACACTCCCTCCTGCAATAAATTCAAAACATTCTTTCCATTCGATGAAATTTTTCAGGTTTTTAGACAAATGGTTTGTTTTATTGTCATCGTGTTAAGTTTATTTTGTTGTTCAAGAAGTTCGTCCTGAAATCGTCTTCAAATATTATTGAGCTGAGAATCCATGCAAATCTAATTGCAGTGTTTGGTTTTGGATGATCCATGGTTATTTTTAATTAGTCATTGTATTTTTGATTGGAAAGGCTTTATATATGTTTCATCATGTTTAGCCGTCCGATTTCTTTCTGAGGAGTGGAATAACCGAACGGCGTAGTTGATATAGTTATTGAAACTAATTTTAGGTGAAGCCCGTCAGTCAACGGGAGCTCACTATATGTCCGAACAAAGAGCCAGCTGCATTACTCTGGTAGGTCCAAGCTGAATTAAGTAATGATAATAACAATAAATTCTTTATTTATTCCGGGACACGTCCCTTTTTTAGAATTTAGAGTTATTTGACAAATTGAGCCAGCAATGGGCTGTAATCAAAGGGAGACGAATGGAAAAGAACTAAATTTCTGTGGCTAATGTCCAATTGAAATTTAATAATTTTTTTTGTTTTATTGGACAAGATTGTAGAAAATTCTAGACAAATTTTACTTGTAAATTTCTGTTCAATAATTATCGACCCCTCAACCTTGCGAATCCAGTTTGCAAGTTAAGTTCCTGATGTTGACGACTTAATTGATCGATTGACAAGAGGTGTTCAATATTGATAAAGACGTTGTGATCCCCTGCTACTGTATTGATGTTTAATCAATTGAAGCCTTTGTTGATTGCTATCTCATTGTCGATTGCTCTGAGTTGCTATTCATATTAATCTAACAGTGAACGGTAGCTTATCTATAGTGTAGATACTGGTTTCATTCAGGCTACCGTAAACGAAAATACTGAATGAGTTCATTAGGAATAAGGGTATACTTTTTTTTTAAAGACAAATTTATTAGTCTTTGGAAATTTGGTCGTATTAATGTAATTGATGGTATGTATTAGATTCAATTATGGAAGGTGAAAATACATATTAAAAGAAACAGATATGTTAAAATGGTTTGGTTTCATTTATC